>CM040915.1:10657500-11160000 GCA_023029165.1 Gobiocypris rarus | reverse complement strand
ATTCATGTTTCATTTGACATTCAGATGTCACTTGCGGAAGCCACTATGTGTTTGGTCTGGCTTGATCAAGTTCATTATGGCTAGTTTCATGTCCTCTTCTCATCACTATGCTGTGGCCTCTTCTCTCACCATTTTGAAACTGACAGAGGTCATGGCCTTACCACACATAACATTCAGGCCTGAAGACTGTTGACATTACCCCTTATGTCCATGTTAGAATAAGTTTCTGTAATATGAGCATGGAAAGACTCTGGAAAGGCGAGGGAGACACATTTTTATATAATTTTAAAGGGCTAGTTCACGCATAAATGAATATTGTGACTTACTTTCTCCAGAAAAAAAAAAAAACGAGGTACAAAAGGACTTGGTCCTTGTGGTCATGGTGTACTTATGATATACACTACCATTAAAAAAGTTTGGGGTTAGTAAGATTTTTATTTATATTTGTATTGACCAAAAGTGACAATGATGACATAATTCTGAACTTTATATTCATCAAAAAATCCCAAAAAATTAAACAGTCTCCACAAAAATATGAAGCAGCACAGCCATTTTCAACATTGAAAAAAAAAAATTCTTGAGCAGCAAATCAGCATATTAGAATGATTTCTTAAGGATCATGCAACACTGAAGACTGGAGTATTGGCTCCTGGAAATTAAAGAGCGTGTTAGTAATATGCGCCTAATATGACTTGAACAGTATGAACAGCATGCATACACTCTGCTTCTTACACACACAGGGACGCGTAGCAGCACACAAACATTTTAAATATGAAAAATGAAGATTATTATTGTGTTCATGAATATAAAAATGCATACATATAATGGATAGTCATTGCATGTATCATAATTACATATTTGGAGTAATGATGTGCAAGCAGGCGTCATTGGACAAGCAGATCCGTTTCCTTACTAGAGAATCATTCAATTTTTCCACTTGCAAATTCCGATGTGTAAATAGCTAAGCGAGCACAACTGGCTCTTAAAGGGAATGGGAGATGAGACTCTGATTGGTTTATTGCACGTTATGCCCAAAACACACTCTTTACTCATTAAGAGAACAGGGACAACCATTTTAGACCATGCTTAGGGCGTTGACCATTTTCCCCGTCGTTAAACTAGAAAAAGTGGATTCGGATACACTCTACATGCACTTACGCCGTGCGCTTTAGACCATGCACTTACGCCGTGCGCTTTAGACCATGCACTTAGAACGTTAAAATAGGGCCCTCTGATTGTGTGCCATTAGATACATTCTGATGTCATCACCGCATGGACCGTCAAAAGGACCATGACTATTATTACTAGGACCTACCCAGCACTAACTAACATGAACCAACTTGAAGCAGCATGTAAATGTATTTTAAGCAAGTAAGAAATAATATGTAGACAATACAACAATTGCAAACATAGTGCTGATTGTGTTACAGTGCGAGACAAAAAACATTTGCTTGGGAAAATCATGTCAAAGAGTCTAATATTAGTATTTTAGTACAGACTGCAAATGATTGAACTGAACGCAAATACAATTGTAATTCAGAGTGTGGAAGTAGAACATTATTAATTAAGTAGAAAAGGTCAGGGATGATGATGGTGAGTCTGAACCCTGGAGGAGGTCAGCTTTTTTAAAGTATAATAACCCATACTCAGAATGTGTTTTCTGCATAACCCATCCAAGTTAGTGTACACTGTGGACACACACACACACACCAGTCTGACTCTCTAACCATTAGGCCACGATTGCCATGCTGTAAATAGTAGGTTCAACTGAATGGAAAAGCAGAGTTTGTTCTATTGCAGGTGGAGGAAGAATGGTCCATGCACAGATATGGGGGAGCTGTCAAAAGTTGCTAGTCGTATGCTGAGTTTATGGTTTGAAAATGGATTGATGCTAGCTGGGAGCTGGAAATCATTTGCTAACATTTCACTGTGACTAAATCTTAACCTTCATAAAGTCTGTCATGATGCTCACTGGAAGGCATAGACATCATTTCCTAACCTGTTAGAGATCCACATTTAAATTTCATCAAGGAATGAATGTGTAGAAATGTTTGATGATGTCAAGTTTGAGCGTATAATCTTGGGACATGTGGTCTTTATTATGACGGGTCACACTCGCCTGCCACAATCTCTGCTTTTCCGGTCATGAGTATGAGGTAACGCAGCTCTGTTTATTATATTAGATACATTTAAGTGTGTTTAAAATTATGTTATGTCGTTACTCTGTGCGTTCGCTCGGCGGCTGCTGTGCCACTTGTTCACACTCCAGTGAAAGTAAAGCTTTTCTGCAAAATAAAACCAGAAACGAGGGTAACGCAGATATGACGCAATTGACAGGCGACTCCCTCACATGCTATGCTCACACGTCCCGGTTCATTGGTAAAATAGCGATTTTCTCACCATTTACAAATAGTTGGAAACCTTTGGGACATTGTAAGAACTCAACAGAACAAAATGTATAACACTGGCCTTGTGTTTTTTGAATATTTGACTGCAAAAATCCTACAAAGTGTACCTTTAATCTTTGTAATGATACTGAGACAAAGTAAGAGTGTGATGTTTTAACATGCAATGAATGTTGAACAACAGTGATCTAGGGCCATTGGCGATCTTTGACAGCAAAGGGGTTAATAGAGTAAAATATGGAATGTGAGGTCAATATTAGCCTTTTAGAATGAAAATCTGATGGAAACATAATAAACAAACTGAAGGACAAACTTGGATAAACTTGGTGGCCATGCTCGAAGAACATCTACCTCTGTATTGTAGTAGCTGAATAAAAAAAAAGCACATACATAGAAACAGATTAAAGCCTGAATGTTTTGCATGGGTTTTAGCGGAGTGCACAGGGCATGAAGAGAAAGTTGTGTTTTGGCTGCGATGAGGCTGACTGGTTAAAATAGACTTGTTTCAGTGGCTGGCAGGGCTCTCTCAGTTCTTGGCACACACCGATGGCTGTTTGATCTTTCGAGTGGAACAGATTGTCAGTGTGTTGTCACTGGGAAAGATAATGTCTAGGGAAGCCAGAATGGACAATGTAACAGCGTTTTAAATAGACTCACCCACTCCAAAATAAAAACACAAAGGTAAACATGAGTCACCAAAGCAGAACATGTTTGTGATTATTGTGCAAATGCACTTTTGAGTTTGACGCTCAAAGTTTGACTTTCATTGCCCAGCTTAACAGTTTATGTGCATTTCTTAGCAGTTTTTTGAAGTTTCATTTTTTTATTTTATTTTTTATTTTTTTTACAGAGAGATTAATTGATACTGCAGAGAGACATTTATCATATGACTGTGTTAAGACAAGCATTCAGCTTACACATCTGGAATAGAATGATATCGTAAACTCAGCATATTATATGTGCAAGGCTTACACTGGCCTTAATGCAGTTAATAGTGGGGCAAATCAGCTAGCATCCCATTTCCAATTACTTCGGAAAATAAGGAGTAGAATTTCCAAACAGTCATTACGTTTAAGTAAATTATGTTTTACCCAACGCAATTATTTCCCCTTTTATAAAGACCTATTTATCTGTCGTTCTCATAATATTACTCTTTTTTTACTGTGCCTTCTGGCAACAAATGCAACCTTGGTGAGTCTTTTTAGAAAACATAAAATCATAAAAAGTTTTCATGGATGGTGATAGTTCACAATATCAGCATTGGCTGGTGTATTTCAACAAATAGTACTTGAACAGAGCTGTATAATAGTTTGACCCTGCACCAGCCTGTATAGATTGGATGCTCAAACTAGCTTAACCCATTTGTGGCCACATTTTTCCGAACAGTTTCATACATATAGTCGTGTTAAAAGTGTCCTATGTGAACGTGTTCTGCATTTATTTATTTTTTCTTTTCTTGCAAATCGTATTTGAATGTGCGAATGTTGTAAGCACCCCTTCAATGTCAAACTTGAATAGGAGGAGAACATGTGGCATCTAACTCAAAATAACTGCTTTCAAAATATCATAAACAAATGTATTATGTATAAAAGTTGCTTTTTTGAGTTTGCATTGAATGCACTTCGACTTTTATACATAATACATTTATTTATGATATGATTTGCATATGAAAACACAACAAACAACAAATCCATTTGTTTTAAAGTGGTGGAACATATGCAGCCATTAAGTTGCCCCAACAGGGCATTGTGTATCAAAAAATTATATAAAAATAAATAGAATGAAGAAAAAATTGCATTTATATAAGAAAAAGCCCATAGCATTCAATGGCTGACCGTAGTAGGTGATTTCATATAATAATGTGAACGTAAACTCATTACTTGTCTGAATACCAACATTATAATGGAATCATAAGCTACTAGTCATAAAAATAATTAGGATCCTTGACCGATTAGAATGAAATGCATTCAAACTGGATGAATTGGCCTCAATATTTTGCTCTACACAAGACATAACATCATAAAAGGGATAAAAGGATAATCTACAGCAATTAATCCCACGCTTTAACTCTCTATCTTTCCATTCTCCCTTTTTTGTGAGTGACTGAAGCTTGGAAACTGCTGCTGTCACTTGAAAACTGGAAGGCCCATTCTCCCATAGACAGCAGACACAGGGGTGGGACAGTAGAGCTGTGGAAAGATTGCTCTCTCATCTCCTCCTTCTGACAGATCTATTCCCTATCGAATTAAAGTCTACTGTACTGTAGAGATGTCAGTTAAAAGGTTAAGTTATGTTTTAGGTGGGATATTATGAAACCAAAAAGCGCTAAACACAGTATACCCCATTTCCCCATGATTTATGTACTTACAAGTTATTTGCCTACTGGCAACTTTAGTTGCCGCTTGGACTTTTGACTAAGTATACAAACAACTATAGATCTCTTGTAAGATTGGTTTAGTTTGGATGATTCTAGAGACCTTCATGATTATATATGCCAACAAAAAATGTATGAGCAATTTATTAGTAACATGAGAATTACCTTTCTTTGAGAGGGTTTGCCTTTGCCATGCTTCCTGGAAGTAGGTGTAGAAAGTTGGCAGCCTCATGTGACAGGGAGGAAGTGAATACCTTATTTTCCCCTGACATCCTTTATTTGGTTGTTTGCTTGCATGTTGTCGAGACTTGGTTAACATACAGAAAAATACATATAAATACTTAAAAATACTATACACTGCGGCAACTATAGTTGTCGGTGGGCTTCAAATACTTTTTTATGTGGTGTACTCTTTATTGTGGTTGTTATCGCTTGAAAACCTGTGTCCCAGTGTGAGTGTCAACTGCCGTTCCAGCAACCCCAGAGTGCTTTAACCTGTGACCGTGGTCTGCCTGGAGGAATGCCAGTGAACTGCATGCTGGGAGGTTCACATGTGGCCTTAAGGGTGGTGAAGCAGAGAATGAGAGGTGGGGTTCAGTCCACCTGGGCTACAGCTTTACTTATTGAATAATTAAATGGAGAGAACTGAGGTCATCTCATCTGGAATGGGAGGCGGAGAAGCAAACAGAAGTGGTGGCCCAAGGGAGGGCCTACAGTTCTATTTATAGTCTTTGCTCTCCTTCCTCCATTCTGCTCTTCACACACTGTAAATCAATGAGATAAGCACTCTAGACTCGGTCTGTATAGTACTTCCTCCGCTGATACACTCTACTTCTGTCTCAACACCTCTCTCACTTTCGGGACTGGAGATCAGTGTCACATTGACTTTCCGCACACTATTCTTTACTGTTGACTGAATAGCTGGGAATTGTACATTCACCCAAAAATGAAAATTGTTGTTTTTCACCCGAATGCTTTTAGAGAATCTTCCATTGTGTTCTGCATAAGAAAGAAATGCATACAATGACACAAGGATTATATGAGTAAATGGTGACAGAGCTTTCATTTTTGGGTGAACCATAATTTAAGGCTTTCTCATTGTGCTCTGAATGTCAGTATAAATAGATGTTGTAGCGTAGGGGTTAAAATAGACTGTAAATATAGATGTATTGTCCTTGACGTCACCCATAGGATTCTGAAGAGCAGTTTTGAAGTAAAGTAGAGACGAGCTGGCCATTGCCATCTTGGATGCGCGTCACTGCCAGATAACAGAAAATGGGCAAAGAGGTGGGACGTGGGTGGAGCTGAGGTGACGTGATGACTAACAGACAGCGGATAAATGGCTATCCGCCTGTCACTTAAAGTGGTCACACCCTAATTTATGCTGAACTTTAAGGCTTTATATAATGTATTTTTCTGCTGTAAAGTTGGGCATTTTAACATAGGGCTCAATGAGATTCTGCTCCTTTCTGGAGCCTGTCCCAGGTGGCCAGTCGATGAATTGCAGTTTAAGTCACTTCAGTATTGTCTTCTACAGAAACTAGGGAAGGTTGCCGCTTGGTTAAAACTCAGGGCTGGTGACCCAGATGGTTATTGGCTTGATTCCCCACAATGAGTTAATAATGAAGCATCCCAATTAGTGGAGTAAAGTGATTGTGGATTTCAATTATTGATTATGATGACTATTGTAATATTTATGTGGTATGGAAACTGTCCTTGCTCCCTTGCGACAGACAAATATAAGACAATATGGCTTTTAAATGAAGAAAGTTCATGTTGCTGAGCATGTTGCTGGATTTCTGCTATTCTTTTATTCATAATTGCACATCTAGTTGTGACACTGTATTAAGTATTTAGATACATATTTGAAAATTGTGTATTGAGTAGTACACCCTACTTAATATAAAGATGGTCATTAATTGTATCTGTTATTTGTATTATTATTTGTAATTGTTGAAATAACAATTACTAGTTCCAAATAATAACAAAGCCATTTTTGTAATTTTTTAATCAATAATATATGTACAATATTTTCTTATCTAAAAAATTTGACTTAATGTGAAGATCGAGGTATTATTTGATCAATATTCAAATTCTAAATTGCTGTTAATTGTCCCTCCAGTTACATTAATTTGTATATATTTTTGGAAATAATTATGAATCTTTCCAAAATAATAAAATTGGATCATCACATTAACGTTACATTGATAAATTCCAGTTTGGCTTTTTAACGATCACACTGGTGTGATTCAGCATATCATAACGACTATATAAATTGATAACGTGTTTTATTCAGATACACATTGTGTAGGTATGAGGTAGCTATTCAAATGTACTATTTTATTAAAATGTACTTCATTTTTCCCCACTTTCATACGTTCATGTATTTCGGGAGAAGGGTATGAATTGACGTGTTGTAAATCATATTGATATGAACTTTACGGTACCCATCATGTGTTTTAGATGATTGTTATAAAGGTTTATAATAATAAGTTGATACTTCTATAATAACGTTCACCTTAAAAAATATATAAAAATGTTTTTCTGATTAGAATGTTTTAAACGTGTGTGAAAGGGTTGGATGTCATAATCGACCTGCCTCCCCAGCATAAGCCACCAGCTAAAAGAGCACTAAGTAAAGATAAGTAAAGATCCTAACTTTAAAGGAACATAATCAATGGGTGTAAAACTTGTCCTTGGTTGGGGAGCTGCAAGTCTGATTGATTCTGTGACCCCTTTTTAAGCTATAATGAAAGTAAGGACAGCATTGGCAATTGGACATTGCATTTCCTAAGAGTCTTGCAAAAATCCCAAGGAATCTGTATTATCCATTTAGTGCCTCTCTGAGCTTTGGTGTGATCGAAGCTGAGCAGAGGTTGTTTTACTTGTTTCTGAAAGCACAGTTTGCTATGTGAATTATAATGGTGGAACTTTATAAGATCAATTAAGATAATTATATCCCTTCATTCCTAAAGCTTCTGGAAAATTATCATGAATTTTCTTCATATCACTGTGTTTTGTTCTCTTGATTATTGAGGTAGGAGTAAAAAAAAAAAAAAAAAGTCAATAGAAAGACACAGGGAGCTGTTTATTAGCCAAAGGGTCAAACAGATGACTTTGCTATCTCCAAGAATTCATTGAGGTGTTCCACTATCATAATGAAAAGCCCTTTAGGAGTACACTGAATCCTTCAGTGTTGCTTTATAAAAGGCACCTTTGGGATTCATAAACATTAGGTCAATACTTTACACCAAGACATTTCTTTGGAAAGATTAATTTTGCCAGGCCATTTCATTGGCTTCTCATCTCCCTCTGAATGTCAAAATCAAGCACTCCTACCAAATGTTCAGCCATATGGGCTCTATGACATGACATTCTCTGCTGAATGACCTTTGCTAGAGCTTACAGTAATACTGTATGAATTAGATTGAACAGTTAATGTGACAACGGCTGCTTTTCTCGCTGTCCTTTTCTTTAGGACCAAGATTTGCAACTACAGATACATTAACCTCTGAGGCTCCAGAACATATTTGGACACTTAAGCCACAGTTAAAATTGGATAAATGTCTTTGCATCATATAAATATAATTATTTTTTTAGCAGCCATCCAGTTTTCAGTTTCACATTATCATTCATAAATCATTCTAATATTATTTTTTGGAACTCAAGAAACATTTGTTATTTTTATTAATGTTGAAAACATTTGTGCTGTTTTGATTGAGTCTCAATCTGCTCCCTAGTTCAATAGTCAGGGCACTGATCAGGAATTTTAAAGTGGCCATGATTTTGTTTGGCTTTTAGTATGAATAAGTTAGTCTTAATGTTACCTATTAGCTGTGTGCTCCAAAACAGTGACAATATTTGCATTTACAAGATATAAGCATTCAAATCTTATGGACAATATGGATCAAGGATTTTCATGACATCAGCTGCACTTCAGCTTCTCATTAGATTTTCTGTCCAATCAAATGCCGTCTAGAATCTATAGCGTCCTGCCCCTACATTATAAATAGACGCTGAAGCAGCTGCTGAAATCTGGTACTTGTTCACACAAGTACTATTTACATGGTGATTGACACACAGATCACTATATAGGGGATAGGGAACGATTCAGACAGTGCAAATATGTTTTCCATTGAGGTGGATGAAGTCTGGTTTCACGTTAGTGTCGTGCACTGCCGCAGCGCACACAGTCTGCTCGAGTCCAGAGACGCGAGAGCACAGAGCAGATCACATGCGCAAGTCAGCGCAGACAACAAAACAAATCAGAACCATTTGAATTCTACACAGAATGCTGTATTTTAAAGCGATATGGAGGAGATTAGGAGGAGAAACTGTTAGAGATTAGGAGGAAACTGAGGCTTTAGCTCAACGGCTCTGGCCAAGCTGTGATAGAAACTAAATGCTATTAGCTATTTAAAAAAGGGGAGGAGCTGTTCGATATGTCCCGCCTTGTCTTGCTGTTTGAGTGGAAATTATGTCAACACATTGAATAATGCTGTGCATTTCAAGTACTTCATTGGGCCTTTAAGGGCTTTCTCAATCGCAAAATCCTCCCGTGCATTGAAACGCTCTCGCCACAACGCACCTTAAAAAGCAGGGAGCATTGACGCTCACTCTGTTCCCTTAGCAGAGGTTCTGAAGCCTGAAACATAAATCATGTGAGCCAACTCACTATACATAATGACACGCAACAGATGTTGCACATACATGTAACAAGCAAAGTATTTGTCATAATGAACTTCAAATAGCATTAAAAATAGTATAATGAAGATATCTGCTGTTGTTCATGAAAACCAGAAGTGATACTGTACAATGAGGATGTTGTCACGGGAAATATAGTCATCAATGTGTAGTCAGCCAGGGTCCTTGATGTCCTTACCAGTGCCCGAATTCGTGTCCATGATTTACTGCCTAGGAAGCTAGGAAGTTGATTGAGACACACTTTTTTCAGGATTCTTTGATAAATAGATTTATTTGAAATAGAACTTTAATGTCCCTTGATAAATTTAATGCATCCTTGCTGAATAAGTATTCATTTCTTTCAAAAATATAGTTCTTAAGTATTGTAATAGTTCTTTCTAACTGATTTCATATAATGTAGTTACTTATTTTTTATGATTTATTTTTAATGGAATTTTCTAAACACCAACACAAAAACAGAGCACAACAAACAAAACATAAACAAGGCACCGATACTGTCAGCACTGCTTATAAATATTACAACTATCCCACATGGCATAATATCATAGAACAAATCAAAGCTCTTCACAGTCTTATCTCACCGTGAACAGAATCACGAATAGATTTTGTCTAGTCTGTTTAATGGTGCTTTTTTTCCACAGTTTTTAAGAAAACCTAAATCAATTATGTCAGGTCTGCCTAATGATACATAGGCTATATGTACTGTAGCACTTCAGAATTCAATGCTATGCACTTTAGCCTTCATCTTTCTGTGTGTGTGTGTCAGTAGATTTCGATCAAAGCGCCTTGTGTGCTATAAATCAATGTTAAACTACATGGATATGCCAGCACTAAAAATGACTAATGATTTGATGTGCACTGGTCCATCCTCAGGCTCTCTTCACACTCTTGATAGGACCATTACCCCATCCAGACACAGATATATGCACACTTAGGGTTTGGAGAGAGATAAAAGAGGCGGACGGCGTTGGAGAGGAGTGAAGGAGGGAAGAGTGGCTCTCAACAGCACCTCAACCTCCCACTGCATGGCGGGCATTATTGAGCCAGTGTCTGTATGTGTATGTTTAATACAAAGAGAGGACAGAGAATGAACGGGGTTGGGGGTGGGATAGAGAAAGTCATTAGCGAAGAATGTAATCCAGAGTGTAATTAAAGAAAGGGAACATGGGGCCGGCCAAGTGTATCTCCGAAGGGTCGGATGAATCAAGGCTTTGCCTGGTGATGGTTTATGTGAACAGGGTTTTAATCAACCCCGACCCACATCAGCTCAACCTAGAACTAGATGGAAAAAATATCAAAGCCGATTGTGCAATATGTTGGGAAAGTACAAGTCCAAGTGCTCCTGGACATTCCCCAACAAGGTTCTGGTTGTTTCTTAACCTTTTTTTTGTAACCGAATGAGAGTTTCTTATTATAATGTATTTTTTACCAGCAATTTGTGGAGAACATGTATATATGGGATAATATCGAATCACTCAATCATAATAACAAAATAAACCCAGATGTTGGTGTTACACAAAGCGGAGTATTATTGTATCATTCTGAAGGGGTTAATTTTGCAATAATTAGTGTATTGCTATACATGTACTTAAATACTTAGCAAAGCAAGTAAATAAATAAATTGATTTAAGTTGACATTTGTTTAATATGTGTGAAAAAAGGGATTGTAGACATAAATGAGAACTGTAAATTAATCAGACAGTTTCTGACCATATTCATAAAGCAGAATAAAATGGTATTTTTTGTTTTGATATTTATATATAGAAAATAAACATATGGCAGTGTTGATGCTTGTTTTAACGTCAGACTATTTACACAAGAATTAAATTTGGGTAAATAGTGTCTGGTTCCGATTCATGGCTGGTCGACCAGTGCATCTCTTAATAAAATAAAATGAAATAAAGCAGCACAACTGTTTTCAACATCAATAATAATAATAATGTTATTCTTAAAACTGCCGTGCTTAACTTTTTTCGGGGTATCTATTTACATCAAGTGCAAATAGCATGCCTTGTTGGCAAGTGCTAGTCCACTAGCTCCGTCCAAACAACGCCTGGCTGTGCCAAACAACATTTAAAAACACTGCTCACAATTCAACATCTTCATTGGTGCAATTGATAAAGCGTACGGCTAATGGATCCATATTTTGACACAATCAACCCGGGTTGGAATCCGCCTTTTGCAGAGCTTGCTCTTTTCTCATCACAAATCACATCGGAAATGCATTTACTTTCAATAAAAATTAAGAAAATGTTCTAAATGTGGAAATAAAGTGCCTAACGAAATGTTTAATAATAATAAAAGCATTTATTGGGTAGGGTTAGGGGTAGGGAGGGCTTTTATTGTCCCTTTACGGCGGCATTCATTTAATAATTTAAATAAATATATTCATTTACACTCTCTTATTATTGCATCCTGTTAATGTACAACAATACTGAGGTGCAAATAGTATGTATCTGTCAAAATTAAGTATAAATTACATGTTTTTATACTATTTACAGTATATTGCAAATAATTTCTACTTTGATATGGTGTAAATAGCATTTATCACTATTTGCACTTAGCGCTGCAAAAAAAGTTTTGTTAAAAATGAAAAGAATCATTTTTGAGCAAGTACATAACCAGCCAGTGTTCAAAACGATCTCCTTCCCTTAGCCCGATTCACATCGGTAAGCTTGCAATAATGTGTTCTAATTTGAGTGGTAGTGGCTTCGGCCATTTGTCAACGCATCATTACATATACATAAAGGATGCTGCAGGTGCCGGATCGTTTATGGCCTCTTCTTACAGCAGCTGGAATGTAATTAAACTTGTTGTTTTTATGGTGGCTTGTAATCCAGAAAGTTCAAAACCACAATCATCGTTGACAACTGGTGCGTTGATAGACAAGCCACACATACACCTCAAAATATTAGATTGAGGAGCTGTGCCGATGCACAACCCACGTAAAGAAGATACCTCCGCAAATATCTGCAATATCAAGGTTCAAACAGAGATGGCGACAAAGAGGTCAAACTTAAGGACTGCGGGTTTAAGCACTAAATAAGTATATTAGAGATGATTTCTGAAGGATCATGTGAGACTAAAGATAATGACATAACATAAATAAATTACATTTAAAATATATTTAAATAGAGTTATTTTATATGTATATCCACTAATAATGATTTACCTCAAGAAAGTGAGTGGAAATTGTTTTGAGAACTATGAGAACAGGCAACATGAGCGATGTTTGCCATGCGGACAAAGTTGAACAGTTGAATTATAGGAAAATTTGGAGGGGTGCAGTATAAGGCAGGAACTAGCAATGGCAGTGCCAACAGTGGAACTTATGTGCCAACTTATGTGTTTACTTCCTGGATACTGCAGTCAAGTATGAGCACCTGCTAGCTACTGTAGCATCCAACAGTGCATTGACTTGGCAACCTTCAGCAATTACATTTCTTTGTGCAAAATTGCCACGTTTCTTCATGTAGAGCAATGTGTTAGTCTTGTTTGACCTTAAAGAAAACTGAGGTGATTATCTTTGGTCCCTCCAAAACCAGAAACTCTACAGCTAGTTACTTAGAAACTCCCACACCATATGTTAAGTCACATGCAAAACAATGTAGGTGTTATCTTTGACTCTGAGCTTTGTCTTGAAAAAACAAAATGAGCTCAGTTGTTAAAAACAGATGCTATTAATTGATATAAATTTCAAGACTTAAATCAACTCTTTCCTCTCAAGACTTGGAAAAAGTTATTCATGCATTTATTACATCACGACTGGACTATTGTGCTTCTTTATACCACGGTCTTCCTCAATCTCCATTGGCACGTTTACAGATGGTTCAGAATGCAGCAAGCCAGACTGTTAAAAAAAACAACAAAAAAACATGATCATATCACTCCAATTTTAGCTTCTTGTCACTAGCGTTCTGTCTATTTTGGAATTAAATTCAAAATGTTGCTGATTGGGACAAGCCACACCTTACATCTCTGATCTTGTTCTTTTGAACTCGGCTCCTATGTCCCTCAGATCTGCGAATAAAGCTCTTTTATATGTCCCACGGTCACATCTTAAATTGAAAGGTGACAGAGCCTTTGCATTTGCTGCTCCACAATAATGGAATCAGTTGCCACCTGACATTAAGAGTGCTCCTTATGTCTGTTTTTAAATCTAGACTTAAAACACATCTTTACACTTTAACCTTTCCTGATTATTAAATTATGGATTAGTGACTGATTTTCTTACTCTATCTTATTTGATTTGATTCATTTGATTGTTTTGTATAGCACTTTGGTCAGTGTAAGCTGAATTTAAATGCGCTCTATAAATAAAATGTACTTAAAAGGCCTACTTAAAATTTATGAGGAAAGCTTTCAAGTGCATGTTTTGATTAGATGTTGTTTTAACAGATTCCCATTTTCAGACTCAAGACTCAGATCTTACTTGGAGTGAATATACTGCGGATATTGATCCGAACTTTTCAAAGGTGAAGATTTAGAAGTTGCCGGCAGTTCTGGCTTGAAATGTTAAAAAGACAGTTTGAGCCCTTAATTAAGATTGTGATTAGGCCTGACAGCGTGTTTACACAATTAATAATGGAAGCATAATCAAGATTGATTTTTGACCTAGTGCATTTACTGTGCAACTGTACAACCTGAAAGTTTTGTTTTAGTTGCCTCAATAAAATCCATCTCCGACAACAACGAGGAACTGCCGGCAGCTGTTGCATGACTCAACCCATCTCTCTCTGGCTGCGTCCCATACAACACATCTAATTTGCACTCTTTCCAAATACGAAATAGGAAAAATGAATTGGTTTACGAGATGGAGGTCATCCAGATCTCTGGAGTTTACCGCTCATGCTCCTTGTAAACCACCCTACTACAAATGAATTTCTGCAGCAAGCAGTACAAATATTACATGGATGATTTCATTCATTAGTCTCAAATTGGCTTACCCAGAACTCCCTTCTTTACACTCCCAGAGCTGATGTGAGGTGGTATTAAAGACATGGCACATCTGTCGGCCCGATTTAATACTTCCTTCAACACTTTCAAAGAGGAACTCCAAAGAGTTTAGGCTCCGTGGAGCTCGCCGCATGATTACAGACCTCTGTGCTGGCAGAGCGTGAGGAGATGCTGCCATTTTCAAGCTGTCATTTGGAGACATGATGGAAATTAGCTCACGGTTTCCCTCCATCATTACCCTGTACATATACATCCACATTGCCTGCGCTTCCTGTGCTGTATGGTTTGACCCGTTTGCCCTTTCTTCAATTGAATCTGGAAAATGCATTTGCAACAGCAGACGGAGCGGAAAATGGGTTTACCCGTGACTCCCATGCACTAAGTGGAATTTTATATTTTTTTCTTTAACCAGGGAATGTTTTTATTTTTTTGTGTAAATGCATTGTGATCGTTGTTATTCTTATATTATGTTCTTTCCCAATTCTCATCAAAAATGAGTGGAGAATCGCAGAACTCGTGTGCGTATGTGTACACGCTACCTGCCGTGTTATGTTTTCTGTCTGCCGCTGTCTTGCACCATTGTGCTACACGTTTAATTTGGATAAAGCATCGTGGGGCTAATGGAAAGGGTGAAGTTAAACGCCAAGCCTCTACAGGAACAGGGACTGCGGAGGGTAAATTGTTATTTCAGCTCTGAGGGAGGAGGGAGATTTTCGAGCGGAGAATCAGATCTGCTTAAAAAGAAGACAAGGAAAATGAAAATAATGAAAAAAGAAATTGAGAGAGAGAATGGAATGGAAAGAGAAAGTTAGGCTTATCTGTCCGCAGCAGCAGGCTTGAGCACACAGCATAACGGCACGTCCCTGTTTGCTCCAGAGACCTGCCGGGGTTTAAGTGATATCAGCTGTCTCAGGGTCAGAGTTCTGACGCTTTTTTTGTGGTCATTTTCCAAATCCCTAAAAGAGCCGGTATGGCCAGATAGAAGCGCTGCCAAGAAAAGACCCATGAACGGATACGGCGGCAAGACAATGTCCTTTCTTGTGGTCTCCGAGTTATTGCAGTGTCACCAGATTGTGTGTCAACATTATCTGTGATTGTGTGGACAGAACTCCACTATGGGTGACTACAATGCAGTCTCTAGAAGAAATTGTTTCCAAGGCTACTGCAGTGAAGTGAACGCTGTCACCTGGGAAATGAAAGACAAGTTAGCGTCAATATTCAGCCCCCACATTAGTCATGACACAAACAAGTTGTTACATAGGCATGCTAAAACTTAAAAAATGTTAAAACTTCCAAAATGTCACAATTAAAATTCATATTAGGATTAGCAAACCTTACAAAAAATACCATAGTACGTTTATTACCATAAACTAAACCATAACCAATTAACCATCCCCTACAAAACAACCATCTAAAAATGTATATGGTGGTACAATGGTGGAGTGATGATTTTTTTTTTTTTACATTTTATTTAGTACCATGGTTTCATCGGCTTAATTTAAACTTCACCAGCTGGAGCTTTTAAATCACTAATTCTATCTAAATCGACAGAAAAAAACACTCGGCCGCTCTGGCATTCATAAAGATTCGGAGGAAAGCGAGAGGTTTCAGTGAAATCCTATGAAAGTTAAGCTTCCATTAGCAAGATGTTGGGTCTGGGAACACACTGTTAACAGGGCTCAATCCGAGGGGCGGGATAAACGGTTGTCTTTCAAATTCCCTCTGCACGCAACTGGAAAGCGCTACAACCAACCAGAGTGATGTGAAGCGGAGCTAGTTGATAGATTAAACTTTCGCCGTATCTGGTCGGCAAAACTCTGAACACATTTTCCCTTCTAAAGAATGACTTCACTACCGTTCTTTGTTTTTTTCTCAAAGAACAGCTTAACTCCAAGTCTTCCAGAGTTGCGGCCAAAGCCGATTCGAAAGATTGTTTACAGCTTCTTTTTTTACAAGTAGCATGCGGAACCGCGGCAACTCTGCCGTCATTAAGTTAAGCCCGCCCACCATCTCTATACACGATGTGATTGGCCTGACCAGACCAGCTCGCAGGTCTACCGAGAGTTGCTAGACTTCACTCGTAGCTAGGGTGCGTCTAGATTTCTAGGCTAAGCTTCCATAGCAATGAACTGAAAACGCATCAGTGCACACACACACACCGTGAAGGACAGTTTGGCCTTAAATGCGCGCTCTGTGCAGCCGTGAATAAATGACAGTTCGGCCGTGCACATTTTAGTTTCGGTTTAGAATAAGCGCCAATTTGGGGGCAGGTTGCTTGAATTTTGGGTTCATTATCCTACTATTTTTAAAGAAAAACATAACAACAAAACATTTCAATGACAAACTCTCTTAAATTTACATTTCGCTTTGAAACCTCAGTCTCAGTCAGCTCCTCGCTCTTGTGATGAATGAAATCGGACTCCTGCTGCTGGTCTGTGTTGCGAATCATGCTTTATTAAGCAGACACGTCCAGTGGGCAAGTGATGTAACCGATGATGTAACATATATATTCCATATATATATGGAACGAGAAAGTTAGGCTTATCTGTCCGCAGCACCAGGATATGAAAGACTGATTGCTTGTAATTATTACAACTTGTTAAAAATACATTTTGTCTCAATTAATCTGTCTATAGTGAATACATATTTTATTGTAACAATTAATGTTTTTTCTCCAGTGGGACGGGTCGCTTGAGAACGAGGCTGTCGGTACACACAGTCATTACCACATTCAAAACACTGTACTTGAGCACTGTTTTCTTGCACAATGTGATTTCAGCTCTGCAATGAGGCAATTACAAGAGCAGACAGTTATTCTTCCTCTCGCAGCACGAATAGATTCAGTTTTAAAAGCACACCGTGTCCTTTATATTACTGCTGCGGGGTGGGGGGGTCGGCCTGCTGGGTTGAAGTTATTGCAATGATAGCTTGTTGAGATGCAGACGGAAAAAGAAAGTCATTCGCTTGTTTTCACAGCCACTCATTCTGCCTCCCGTGTCTTGTTGTTTCTTTCAGGAGAGATCTGTGCGTTTAAGATTCATGGGCAGGAGGCCCCGTTTGAGGCCGAGGTGTTGAACCGGACCTCAGGTGAAGGGGTGCTGAGGGCACGGGGCCCCATAGACTGCGAGCAGCAGAAGGAGTACACCTTTATCATCCAGGCCTATGACTGTGGAGCCAGCCCAAGTGGAGCCAATTGGAAAAAGAGTCATAAGTGAGTAGAGAGACTCTGGTGTAGACTTGTAGCCTCCAAATGTAGTCCACTGTTGGTCTGTGAAGGATCTGCAAATGTATTGACTGAAGCCTAAATAAAAGAATTATAATTGATAGAAAGTACAAACATTTATTCAATTAGACTAATTATGACATTAAATGAGTAAGTTATCAAATTTTAAAGAATTGTTTTCACTTTAATGTCACTAACGTACATCGCAGTCCATGCATGTAAATGTTTTTTAGCTAGAGAATAGTCGGATCATTAAAATGAATGAGTAGACACATTAAAAATGAGAGCAAATCAGTGACTCAAGGCTGGTGAAAAAGATGTCAAATCAAAAAGACTTTGGGGCATTATGTAGTCCACAATTATACTTTTACTCTTGATGTGGTTCGTCACGGAAAAGTTGGTCTAAAAGTCATTTTGGATGAAAGCTATAAAATACTTAGTAAAAGTTGTAATCTACAAGCGAGAGGAGCAATTGTCTCTGTGATATGGACTGCGTGAGCTAAGGAGACTGGTGTCCTGCTGTGCAAATTATCTATTTGTTTAATTAATAATCTCATTATCAAAGTTAAAAGCAGAATGAAGCTCTGCCACATTTGTGGAAGCTTTTGAGGCAGAAGAGCCATGAGGAAACCAACTGCTGTGCTGACACTTAACCAGCCTACACCATTATCTGTTTCCTATGGAGTTGCTTTTAGTATTAACATGGTTGGTACTTCATAGAAGCATATTACAATATTGATAACATTCAAAAACATGTATTACCATGGTAACAAAAACAAAAATGTGAATATTTATAAACATTCATTAAATGGATGGTTTTCATATGGACCATCAAAAAAACTAAACACTAATTTATCATGTTTTTGCGTGAGTATGTTGTATTCAGAACAACCTGAAAATTGGGTAATGTGTGATCCTCATTCTTTTGTTTATGATGCCGTTTTTCTCTGCTACCATTTACAAAGTCAGCAAGTGTACGACGCCTAGTGTTTTAAAATATGTTCAGGGGCCAGTAGCATAAACATAGCTGCTAAGTTAAGACTGCGTCATAAATCGAATATCTCCCTTCTGTATAGTATGTGAAAAAGAATACGCCAGCAGAGTAGTATGCCCGAATCTGTAGTATTCTAAACAACAGTAGGCGAAAAGTTCTCAGATGACCTACTACTTCCGTTGAGTGCGCATTCTATGGACACTTTACTATCCCATGAGGCCATGGGAGCAATGCAACTGATGCTGGTAGGTCACATCCCAGATCTTGCCCACATCTGGTACGCTTGCAATTCACGTACCAGATATGGCCCGGATCTAGGCCGACACTATTTTGCTGTCTGGGGTCACAATGTCCAATGTAGTATGTCCCAATTCATTCTACGCACATTCATACTATATAGGACATACCTTTTTAACTGTTGTGGAGTTCAAATTCAAATGTAGAACCTACTCAGACAGTATGCGATTTTGGACGCATAGTGTGTCTTCAGAACTAGTCTGACCAACTAGGAATTAGTTATGGCTTTTCAGATTCAAATTAGACCAGTCTGCATTTTTATGTAACTGACTTAAAAAATTATGATCAGTCTTGAAGAAAAAAATGAGATAACTAACTAAGACTAATCTAAGCAGTTTATGCAACCAGCAACAATCATGAAACGTAGTCATACACTACTAGAACACAACAAACTCACACAGAAACATGCTCCTTGCTAGTAGGGAAAAATTGACGCAAACACCAAACATGTTAGGAGGGAATCATAGTCTGAAGCTTAGTCTGTGCCTATCATACGCTATATGATTTTCTTTAAAATTTGTCAACTCTGAGGGCCCTATTTTAACGATCTGAGCGCATGGTGCAGGCGCATTTTGGGCGTGTACAAAATCTTTTGCTAGTTTAACGACGGAAGAAAACAGATGGTGTGCCAGGTGCATGGTCCAAAAGGGTTGTACCTAGTCTCTTAATGAGCCATGGGTGTGTTTTGGGCATAAGTCTCACCTCCCATTCCCTTTAAAAGCCAGTTGCGCTTGCTCCATGGCGGATTCGCTATTTACATGGCGGAATATAAACACCCTGAAACCTGGCAAATACACGTGTGTATTGTCACGATTGGTTAAATAAGAAGCCAATTTAATTTGTCATTACTGCAAATAGGTAATTCTGATACATGCAATGACTATACATTATGACATATAAGCATTTTATATTTATGTACACAATAACATTGTAATCCTTTTATTTTTAATATTTGGCATGTTTGTGTGCTGCTACACACAACCCTTTGTGTGTAATAAGCAGAGTGTGCGTGCGTTGTGCACCCGCCTATAGGCGCACATTACTTACGCGCCCTTTAAATAAGACAAAAAATACTGCACTAGTGACTTTAGTTCAGGTTTATGTTGGTCAATGGTGAAGTCATTTTCAGTTGCCTTAAAAAAGCAACACGCCAACAATGTGCCGGCACACACTTAATTTTCAGACCAGTACACCCATGGCTGAACAGATGGGCATGAGTGCATTTGCTATTTAAACAATGTGGCACTGGACATGAAAAAGATAACTGCGTCGGGTTGAAACTAAAACATTTGCGTCGCGTCTGGCATCGCATTGTGCCGGGCGTATGATAAGGCCCGGGGTTTCAAAATTTGCAGACTGGCTCTGACTTTCAGCAACTAGCGTCTACTCATCCAGAAGGTATCGTCTAAAGCCAGGGAGGGCCACTCTCTTGCAGAGTTTAGCTCCATCACTGAAAAAAAAACACTCACCTGTCTGTAATGTTAGTAATCATGAAGACCTTGATTAGCTTCAAGGTCTTCAAGGTGTGTTTGATTAGGGTTGGAGCTAAACTCTGTTAGAGAGCGGCCCTCCCGGATCAACATTCACCACCCCTGGTCTAAAGAATACAAGTGTAGTGTAGGCCTATTCCAGCCTTTATAATACATGTTATGAAACAATCTTTATGTATTATTTAAAAATAAATAAATAAATTGGCAGACTGATTTCATTAAATTGAATTAAATTAAATTGCTAGTTTATTTAGCTGAAGTTTTGGACTGAACACAAACTGACTGATTGAAGACTACAACAAACACTTCATTGTAGCTTAATACTTGCACAATCAGTTAATTCATCGTTATGAGCTGATTAACTTGATTAATTAAATGTTGGTGCTTTTTGTTAATTATAATTATTTTGTTTATGCAGGTCTATTTTATTATTATTTTCAAATCAGCCAGTAAACTAAGCTCTAGAACAATTTAAGTTTATAGGTCTACTTTTAAATATGAAACTCAAATCCAAACACTTAATGAGTCATACTGTTGAATATGAAAATGTTTATGGGGAAATAATTTTTATGGACGAGTGAATGCATTCATGTTTTTTTAACATGACTGTGGTATGAAGCAGGGCACGATTACTAATAAGAGACATATATCAGCGCCACACGTGAGTCCCGGGGGATATAAAGAAATGAGGACATTTCATTCTACCGAATAACCCACAAGTACTGAATTACTACTTATACATGTCAGGTTTTTTTTTATTTATCTGTCAAGTCGAAGCTTGTTGCGAAGCTCTCGCCATCTCGAAAATGCCACGTCGATACTGGTCCTCTTTTGATTTCTCATTTTGTTCCAAAGTCTGCTTGCCATGGTCCATAATGGTTGAAACGAAACTACAACAGCAGGCCACTAGACGTCACGCAGTTGTCCTTGTCTGTTGCCATGGTTTCTACGGCAAGTAAAAGCGGAAACTGAGGGCAACACCCTCACATGTCATAGTTCCTTAGTTAAAATCATAATTTTCTCATGATTTACAAATAGTTGGAAACATTTGGGATATTGTATGTACTCAACTGAACAAAATATATAACACTGGCATAGTGTTTTTTGGATATTTTACTGCAAAAATCTTACATATTGCACCTTTAATATCAACTTCTTGTTTATTTAACAAGTACAAATCAAAATCACATTTGGTGTTGTGCTCATGTGATATTGTTATATTATGCCTTATATGATATAATATAAAAATCTCATAAAAGTGCTTTTTTGCAATCAAATCTTGAATTTTGTTGGCATTCTTGCAGTTGTGGTCTTGAGCGGTCTTGAGATAAAATCCTGAGTCCTCTTAGTCTGAGATCAAGACAAGTCCAAGTACAAATGTGGTCGAGACAAAGATAAGACCGGCCTTGAGGACAACAACACTAAGCACAAGCTACAGTTATTGTTATAGTTATCATCTTTGGTGTGAAAGGGCTTTTAAAGTTTGCACTCGTCACCTTAAATCTCAAATCAGAGTGAAGTTTATTATACCGCCCGGCCTTCTCTAGCTCTCTCTTCCCTCATTCTTTTTTTCTCTTTCTGTCCCTGGCGGCACTCCAGGAAATAAGTTGGCTACAGGCACACATACACACACCCATACTTGCACACATTGCTACACACCCAGCCCTGGCTGGCACTGCATTGATGACCCATCAAGATGTTTACAAAGTTGCCGGAAGCTCCATACGTGCACGACAATCTCTCTTACAATAGCAACTCACTGCAGCTGGAACACAGCTCTGATGAAGTGCAGGGGAGAGCCGTGCTTCAGGCACCCACTGCTGTGAGAGAGAGAGAGATGAAGAACTGCTTTTGATTTCACAGCTTGGGCCGTTCTGATGAATGTTTCTTGACACTTGGTACTGAGGGGTGTGTGGGAACTTGTGCTCGCAAGAGAGTACAGGATCTCAGTGGGATCATCTAAATGCAGGTCTCATTAACTTAATGTCTCCATTTAGGAAGACGTACAACAATACTTGATTTTATGTTTCTGTCAAAGAAGTTTGCGGTTGGTTTGACTGAACAGCAGACACTGAGCTGGACTTCTTTAAGATTTTATGTGAGCTCTGTGTACCACAATGGAACTTGTCTCTGTATTTTTCAGGCTGGTTATTATAAATGATTTGCGAAGGAAAAGTTTTCATTTTATATTAGTCTATTTTTATTCTACTTGATGCGTATTAGATTGTTTTGATGCCTAGCAGAAAAAAAACGAATATTCTCAGTTGGTCATGTAATCTTAAAAATGACAGCCTCCAAGAGAAGATCCACTCCATGTACAATTAAATACATTTTAATAGGCTATGGATCTGATTGGAGTCAATTTCATGTGTAATGGGATAAAAATATTTGTATCAAATGTTTTAAATGAAAAATAGGTATGTATAGGTAGGGTTGTCAAATATATCAGTACTACCAGTCAGTCAGTAAAAAAAGAAAAGAAAAGGTTTTTACAGCATTTCTGCAGTACCGGTAGTACCTAGTACCATGTATATTTGGCACCTGCTGTTAGACACTGCTTTCAAACCTCTTATTCGTGTTTTTATGAGTGCTCTCTGAGCATCAAAGGTTTCTATTTACAGTGTGTTTTTAGAAGCGCTCCGCATTGTAGTCAATCACAATCATATCTGTTTAGCGTGTAAATGCATTGGCCTATTAGCTGCATGTTAGTCAGAATCCGCTCAACACCGCTGAAAAAAAAAAAAATCTTTGTACAATTAAAGGGATAGTTCACTCAAAAATGACGTTTCTGTCATTAATCACTTACCCTCATGTCGTTCCAAACCTGTAAGAAACATCTTCAGAACACAAATGAAGATATTTTTTATTAAATCTGAGATCTCCTCTATAGACAGCAATTTAATTCAAAGGTCTAGAAAGGCAATAAAAACATAGTTAAAATATTCCATGTGACTCCAGTGCATGGTTCAACCTTAATTTTCTTAATTCTCTTATTTTCGGTGTCAGTCGCCTATGTAGTTTACGTTGGCAGCTCCTGCGTTGGCATCACAAGTGATGCTCACGTGAACAGCTTCGGCCAATGGTAAGCCGGCGTTCTGGCATAACTCAGAAACGCTGCACTGTATTTACTACGTCAATAACGTAGGAGACTGACACAGACGTGAAAAAAATTGTTGAAGCAAAAACATTAATAAATAATGTTTTGCCCACAAAAAATATTCTCGACGCTTCATAAAATTAAGTTTGAACCACTGGAGTCACAAGGACTATTTTAACAATGTTTTTACTGCCTTTCTGGGCCTTGAAAGTGTTCATTGAATGGCTGTCTATGTGTGGTTCAGAGAGCTCTCGGATTTAATCAAAAATATCTTCATTTGTGTTCCGAAGATGAATGAAGGTCTTACAGGTTTGGAACAACATGAGGGTGAATGATTAATGACAGGATTTTCATTTTTAGGAGAACTGACCCAACCCTTTTTTTTAATTATTATTATAACAGGAGTTTTTGCTAGAATGAGGAATTCAGAGTGCTTGCGCTTTAGAAATTGACAACCTTAGTGATTATTAAGTGTGGGGTCTTTTGCTTTCTGTTAATTACCCATCCACAATCTAAATACAAGCTTAGTTTATCATGCTGCAAAGTTTCTGGAGTGACAATCATATTTAAATGCACTAGAATGCATTAGAAACGGCAATGATTGACAGTGATAACCAATGGATGAGACAAAAGGGGACATTTTTAAAGTATACTTAATTTAACAGTTTTAGGTATCGAAATTGGTACAGAGAACTGCAAAATTTTACTGGTATTGGTACTAATTTCTGAAATGTTGGTGCGTTACAACCCTATGTATATATAGCTCCAACTGTTTTTAACATTTCCCCAGTTAAAACTAACCCTCAGCCTACATTTTCAGATATCCATTTGTTTTTAATTGTGAACTTTCAGATTCATTCATAATGAAATGCATTACTTAGCAATGATTATATTTGAAGACATATTGCAGGCGTAGCTTAATCTGTGTTTGTGTCGCCGTGCAGAATGCAGTTTGATAAACAGCAGCTTAAAGTTTGATGAGTAATTTTATAATTGTATTTTATTGATGAAACTGCTTGCAGGTAAATCAAGCCATCTATTCTGCCTGCACCACACAGTACTCTTGTTCACCTCAAAGTAAACCTATTTAAAATACTTAAAATTAGATATATTAGGCAAGGAAAATTACAAGGAAATATTTATATTTTTGTAACTTGAATATGTGGATTTAAGAAATATTAAAGTGCATTTATTTGGTCAAGTCTGTTCCATTTGCATATTTTTTCCCCATTTACTATAAGCAAAAACTTCACTAAATGTATTTAATTATTTTTTTTTTTTTCATATTTTTGCTTCAAAGTAAATATTTACAATCAGTCTGGCCATGTGTGGTCTCAGTACAGTTCCCAGAGATGAATTTATCCCTGTCTTTATTAATTTCTCCAACATGTAGATATATTCACAATTCACTTGCACAGTTCAGAGGTGTTATATCAGTGCGACTCCGCTCTATTAGCACCTTTGATCTATAAAATTAAAATCTCTTCTGTTCCTCCCCCTGATTGGTTGTTCTCTGACCATCCCTCTGGTTCTGTTGCAGGGCGGTGGTTCATGTCCAGGTGGATGATGTAAATGAATTCTCCCCAGTGTTCAGGGAGCCAGTGTATCGTGCCACTGTAACCGAGGGCAAGATCTATGACAGCATCCTGCAGGTGGAGGCCTGGGATCAGGACTGCTCTCCACAATACAGCCAAATCTGCAACTATGAGATTGTTACACAGGAGACACCTTTTGCTATTGATCGAAATGGTAAGTCTTAGATAGGGAGACGTGTGAAAGGAGTTTAAAATGTTCACAGGAATCATACAGTATAGTATGCATACTGTGTCAAGAAGTACCTCGTCAGAACTACTTGAAATTTGTATTGCACTTAAGTAAACCTTTCAAAGAAATTGAATATAACTGCTAACCTCATTAAATGTTTTGGTAGACTTTTACTGATGCTAGTTATTTTTTATTATTTCTCATTTTAATACTCCTTAAAATGGATTAAATTGATCAAAAGTGACATTAAAAATTTCATTAAAGGCTGTTCTTTTGTACGTTCTATTTCAAAAGTAATAAGTATACTAAGTAAGCAATACTAAAGCTAAAAAATATATAAGTTTCCACATAAATATTACACACACAAATAATTAAGTGTTCCACATTCATAATAATAATAAGTGTTTATTTGAGCTCCACGTATACATGTGACACTGAAGACTGGAGTAATGATGCTGAAAATTAAACTTTTCCATCAAAGAAATAAATTAAATTTTAAAATATATTCAAATAGAAAAAAAATATTTTAAATTGTGATCATATTTGGCATCATCAACTGTGACCCTGGACCACATGAGTCGCACAAGTATATTTGTGGCAATAGCCAACAATACATTGTATGGGTCAAAATTATCGATTTTTCTTTTATGGCAAAAATCATTAGGATATTAAGTTAAGATCATGGTCCATGAAGATATTTTGTAAATTTCCTACCGTAAATATATCAAAAATGTATTATTAGTACACTGTAAAAAATATTGTTGGTATAACTTAAAAAAGAAAGTAACATGGTTGTCTTAAAATTTTGAGTTCATTTAAATAAAATAAAAAAGTTAATACAATGAAGGAAATTGATTTAATACTTAGAAACTCAAAATATTGTATCTGAACCACATAAATATATTTTTTTTTTTGTGATAAATCATAAAAATTGCACAATTTGGCATGTCTCATAGCTTTATAACAAATAAAACACAAAATTAAACAAAATGTTTACAAAATCTTTTAATGATATTTGAATAAAGGGTCATGTCGAATCTGAAAAATTTTCATTGTACTAACTCAAAATTTTAAGGCAACCAGGTAACTTACTTTTAAAATATTTTAGTAATATGCTTTGCTAAAGATTTAATTTGAACAACTTTTAAAGGCAATTTTCTCAATATTTAGATTTTTTTGCACCCTCAGATTCCAGATTTTCAAATAGTCTCCAAATATTGTGCTGTTCCTAACAAACCATACATCAAACAAAGTCTTATGTATTCAGCTTTCAATGATGTACAAATCTCAATAAAATAAAAAAAGACTCTTATGTTGTGGTCCAGGGTCACAAATATGAAATAAATCAAATGATCAATGCAGCCCTGGTAAAAATAGATAATCTAAAACAAAATAGATTTCTTTCAAAAACATAAAACATATATTTTTTTAAATCATAAATCAAGTTCCCAAAATATTACTTAGCAAAGTACTTTACACCCCAGTTCTGTTGTAACTGGGTTGGCGACTTTCCACAGTTTTTCTCACTGTTTTTTTATTGCATGAAGAGTATGAAAGTGATAAAGACATTCAAATCATTTTCTCACCTCCGTGCTTCACCTGTGATTTCTCTCTTAGGTGAAGATGATTGAATTTGATTAGTTTTAGCTTTCATTTTCTGTATCCGTCATTCACAAGTGCAGAATTGATGTCTTATTTGGTTATCGCTGAATGCATGAGTGAATTAAACGGCTCATTGGCCAGCTGGACGCTCAGAGCTCCAATCTTTGACACATCCGGGCACGTCAGAAACGACTCAAAGGTGCAGGAGTGACGTTAGCCCACGGATCGCGTAGCCACACCGGCGTACATCAGACACCCGTCTCTTTGCTGTGGCTGTCTGCCTCCTTCTCATGTTCTCTGGTGGGGTGTCAGCTGTCTCAAAGAGCTGCGGTCTCTTTCATGGGCTCGAGTCGAACTCAGAGCTCCTGTCTCATTCACTTCCTCCTGCCGCCTTGGGCCCTGCCAGCGTCTGTAGTGCGACTGGCATTGACAGGGCTTGGTTAGTGCCAGCCGTGAGCTGAGTGATGCATGGGCCGCCTGAGTGGATTTTGTTCTGAGGGCTTTTGGCTCCATTATTTACTGTGGATCAGAGGGCAGAGTGAGTTATTAAATACAACAGGCCCACTGGCACTGTGTTCTCCGGTCCATAGAGAGGAGGAGGAAGAGCAGGGAGAGAATGAAAGAAAATGAGATCAGGAGAAAGAAGGGAGACGTACAGAGGGAAAGATTAATAGTTTGAGTATCGAAACATGCACTAATGATGTTAGAAGGGATTGAATGTTGTTGGTATGTGTTGGATTTCAAACCCTTGACTGTTTTTGTGCACCCAAGAACTATGAGCGGAAAATATTCCTAACATTGTTTCATTGTTTCCAACAGAGAGCGTGTGCGAATGAAACGAGACACAAAGAGGCACAGACATGTACTCACTTTTGAATGGAATTCGATGAGAGAAAACAACATTAGATATGAATATCAAGAGAAAAACATAAATAAAAAAAACTGAAAAGGAAAGAAAGTGGGAGTAAGAGAACTAAGTGTAAAAGAAAAAAAAATTTGGGGGTTAGATATACCACCAGCAGCACTAAAATTGCTGGAAGCCATTAAACGAGTGTTCTTTGTTCTCTATGCTTTTATTCTGTAAGAACAGAAATTAAAACACATGCTGAGGAGCATGCTTTAAGTTTCAATCACAAGTGTCATGCCTATTCAGACTGAGGTGCGCGCCCCCCTCGGATAAAAAAAAAAAAAACTGTCTATGATAATTATGGTGCGTGATTTATTATAAAGAAAGAAAAGTGTGAAACATTGTGGCAGAATTCACTTGTTGGGGTGGTGGTGAGTGCTGCGCGGTCTGGTTGGGGGCTTTCTTTTGGTGCCCCTTCTTTTAGTGCCCCTTCTTTTGGTGCCCCCTCAGCACTTGCGCTGCTAAATTGTCTAAATCAGTCCAATTTAATTGTATATGCAGCACATTATTTGCTTTTAACTGAAAATGATGTCATCTACCCATAGGGCTTTTTGTTTTTTACTACGGAACACAAAATTATATTTTAGAGGGGTGATGAATTAAGAAATCAACTTTCCCTTGTGCCTTTGATATATTAAAGGTCATGGTAATATAAGAATATAAGTTTCAGAGCTGAAAACTTCCTTGTTATTTAAAGAAAAGCTTTTATTGACACCAGGCCCAGAAAACGAGAGATCTCAGATATATACTGATCAATGACGTAATAGAACGGGAAACGCCATCTCTACAGATAAATGTGTACGCCTGCTTCTGTAGCCCCGCCCACCGACTCGTGGAGCTAAACTGTGCTAAACGGTGCTAATCGCGCTACTGAGCAATAAACATGTCAAAGATAGCAAGATAACCGTTTGTAAACAAGACGCAGGTCGAGACTGGATTTGCAGACATATTGAGATTAAAATACAATGCTGTGTCTTCTATATTGGATCCGACAGGAATGGCGCAACACACTAAAGTGAGTAAAACATGTTTTTTATGTGATAGTGTTGCATTGTTACAGATCGTATTGATTATGTGTAACTTAGCACGCTGTCACAGGCTGGAGAATCCTTTATTTGTTGGTTCATTGCGATTCGGAATCAGTCTCAGACATCCCGGGTGTTTCCCAGACGGGCTACCCCCATCACCCTGTAAGCCTGTCCGCAGAGTTGGTGAATTTTTAAAAGTGAAATAACATTAATTTCTTGGTCTGCGTTGTTCACTCTCTTGACTTGAAGAGCGCGCACCCTCGCGTGTGTTTGTGTGCGGTTTGAGAGCCCTGTGAGAGAATAGCCTATTACTTAGTCATTATGATGTTTTGAATGTCATAAGTTGAGCTCAGACAACAGTATACAAATATTTAAAAAGCCAGTTCATGACACCTTTAAGGAACTGTTTTTGTCCGTACAGTGAAAGTCAGTGGGGTTCAAAACAACAATGAAATCGATTGACTTAAAAAGCACTAAGAAAAAATTCATAATATCATCTTTTTTGTTCCACAGAAGAAGGTCAGTATACTGACCTTCCATTTATGCTGCTCTTTCATTCAACAAAATGTTTGTATCATATTTAGTAAATGTAGGATATGTAAATGTATCCTACTCTATCCAATTATTCTGCTCCTTCTCATTCAACAAAATGTATGATGAACTATGTGTCTACCATGTTCAGCAGAAATGTTATGAAAAAATAAAAAAATCAATCATTAATATATTAGAATATGGCATTTGAACTTGGCAATGATTGATTGTCAGTTTTCCGCCCGCTTTCTCCACCAAGTAAGGACAGCCAATGGTGCCCCTTCAAAAAAGGTGCATGATGCCCCTGGCTTTAAATGCACCTGCAGACACATAGGCAAGTCTCACATGCTTGCTCGCCCTCTTTGTCTTATTTTCTGTTTCCATGCTCTAGGTTTTGTCTGCGCAGCACAGACAGAGGCCCATTGATAACTCACTGGAGGAGAACTGTTCCTTTTAAACCTCCCCTGCTCTTAATCATGCCACCTGACATTAGCTGCTGTAATCAGCTCTATCAACTGAACTGAGACACACACACACACACACACACCCTCCTGCTTCCTCCCACATACCTGTGTTTGTTAAAGTAAGGCTTTGAGGGTTTTTCAAGACACACTTTAGCTTTGTGGCTCTGAGGATTGGTGCAGACTTGGTCTGGGAGCCCAGAGCGACTGACCTCTATTCCTCATTGCTGTCTCCTTGACAGCACGGCTGGTCTCATTGAAATGCAGCCAGCAGGTAAAAATAACCACAGGCCCACGGACGTGTGAGAGCATCAAATCACTAGCTGCTAGTTCAGCCACATCTGAACTCTGTCACCATGGAGTGCATTCAGACTCGTCGTCATACACCAAACAGCAACCCCGCAGCTGCCTATAGCAACCGTGGGAGCTAAATACTAAATTATACACATCAGTCCTGTGACAAAAAGCTCTCATTGCTCAAATGACAGGAACCAGGTAGAGGATCCATGTCATTATGGTTCTTTAACCTGGAGCTCTGCAAGTGCACAGTCTGTGGTTTGCTGACTTTTTTTTTTTTTTTCAACCAACTCTGGCACCTCTTGGGCTGTTAACCAAAAATAATACTCATCACTATAAGCTTTTAGAGCATGGTCTGGCTTCCCGCCAGAGGTTAGAAAGTCAAAATGTACCTTTAGCTCTTAGCTGATAAAGAATGACTCATACAACAATGTCAGATCTATACATTGTGTCTGTACAAAGGTCCGGGTTAGTAATGATTGATTATGTGTCATATGTCTTGATTGAATGAAAGTGCATCTTACTTAGTGGAAGCAGACTCAGTTTCCCGTAGGCCTATATATAACGGGTTTGTTGTTTACTGTACAGCAGCGCTATAGTTTGTGCGTGTCTTTCTTGCTAATCGTCTAATTTGAAACATAAAGCGTTAATTGAAAGATTTCAAGCTGATCAAGTGCTTTTCTTAACCAAAAGTTTGGGGTCAGTATGATTTTAAAATAATAATAATCATTTTATTCAGCAAGGATGCATTACATTGATAAAGTGACAATGAAGACGTTTATAATGTTACAAAAGATTTATGTTTCAAATAAATTATGTTCTTTTGAACTTTGTATACATCAGAGAAACCTGAAAAAAGCATAACGGTTTCTACAAAAATATTAAGCAAAAAAAAAAAGTTGAGAAATCTTAAAAGGCAACCAGCTGCAGAATTTTTTTTAGTTTTCTCAACTTAATTGTTTGAGTTCTCTCTCAACTTTTTTCATGTTAAATAGTTGAATAAAAGCTGAATTTGTCATACAAAACAAAAGTTGGATTTTTTTCAGTGCAGCACAGATGTTTTCAACATGGTTGATAATAAGGAATGTTTATTGAGCATTAAAATTATATCTGAAGAATCAAGTGGCACTGACGACTGGCTATTGTGTCTGTTGGTGTTCTAATTATTATTCGTTCTTCTTCTTCTTCCGTTCTTGAGTCTATGGCAGGCTATAGATCCGCTTGTGAGAAAATGATACAATTTAACACAGAGATTACAGTCTAACAGAGAGTACAGTCTTATCAGTAATCACAGCATATTTGGAGTTGCACTCATCTTTATGCTAAACTTTTTAACCACAATGGCTACAGACTTATTTTCCCCTCTGATTCATTGGCTCAAGGCGATTTGAATGCATGTCATTTTCTGTCTTGCCGATTTTCACCAAAATGGCCTTAGATAATCCATGCTGGCAAAATGTATCAAAATATTTTTGATAAACCAAACCGTTCTTGAATAACAAGCAAACAGATTTAACGAAGAGCACGTCAAAATAGATGCGAGGCTACATGTCATCACAAGCATGACCTGAGGCAACATGCTGTGTTTCGGCACAGTGCCAACCTGGTCTGGAGACATTAAAACATTTATAATTTTCTTATAACTTCTGAATAGTTTGCCCAAAATTCATAAAAATTTGATTTAGTGTAGCATAAGTCGAATGATACCGAATTTTCCCATATCAGCCATTTTGGGTATCAGCCATTTTGAATGCTGTATTTTACAAACACATTAGCGTATTGCTTCAAAACTCAGCATGGGTCATTGGGACCATGCCCTGGAATTACTGTATAATGAAATGTAAAACATTCTAATAGTTTTTTATTCATTTAGCATATTTCAATGAGACAAGTCTTGATGGATTCCTTGAGTCATACCGAAAACAACAAATTTGGTCAAAATTGTTGCACGGCATTTGGAATTTTGTTGAAACCCTAGTTTTTGCACACCACCTAGAGCGTTGGTTAGATTTTTTCCAAAATTGAATTACACCAGAAGTACAAATCCCATCCCAGAAGAATGGAAGGTGGTTACTGTCGAGCTGTATGTTCGGAATAAATATATTCAAAGTATGAAGTCGACATTTGCGTTATTTTATTTGCCATGAATGCAGACAATAAATCGTTATAAAGCCTTGTGAAATGCAAAATATGGAGATTAGATGTAATTATAATTAGCAGCACTGGAAACAGTCTTGCAGATATAATCCATAATTGCTGAAACAGGGACACTTACACTGTTGAAATTACTTCTGTGATTGAAAACATTTGGCCAGAGTCATTGTATGAGAGCTTAATTATTGTTTGAAATCATATGTTGTTGTAGTATCTCAGTCTGGCAGCTGCAACAATTACAAATAGCTCTCTTAAGTTGTACTTTAATGTGTCCACTTAAATTTATTTAACAGTTTCTCTCACATATCATGTGCTTGGTTTTCAGTCTTTCATTTTTTTCTCCAGGCAACATCAGGAACACGGAACGACTGAGCTATGACAAACAGCAGCACTACAAAATCATGGTGACTGCTTACGATTGTGGCCAGAAGAGGGCGATGGAGAGCGTTCCGGTTCACATTGACATCAAACCAGTGTGCAAGCCTGGCTGGCAAGGTCAGTAGATACTACTAACCAAACAACTCAACTTTCCCTGTAACCCTATTCCTTATGCCATTCAAATTAGTTTACTATCCTGATACATTTCTTTCATGAACAGCTAATATTTCGTCATAGTATTGTAGATGTAGACCCGACTGCTGACTTTGACGCTGCCAAATGACTCAGACATTTGGCTCAAAAAGTTCTGTGGATCCATTTGTCATGTGGCAGTTGACTAACTATCATTGAGATGAATGGGAATGCAAGCAAATAGCTTTCTCCAGGTATTACTGGCTTTCTTTAAGTCTTTCAAGGCCACATATAAGTGTTTTGTCTTTTGTCTTTTTTCACAAATATCTCAAATACCCTTTAGTAATAGTTTTCAATATGTTGAAGGTCTCATAGAGCTGTCCAGAAAATAAAAGTCAAAGGGGTCCAAAACAACTTTATGACTTCTTGATGGCAGTATTAAAGTTGTGAGTGATATATCCCTTTAAAGGGGGATATATACTATGGTATTCAAGGGCTTCTTGATGACAGAATTAAAGTTGTGAGTGATATATCCCTTTAAAGGGGGATATATACTATGGCATTCAATGGCTGCTGAGATCTGCTTCTGCAGAAGAAAGAAATTCATACAGGTTTGGGACAACTTGAGGGTGAGTAAGTGATGACATCATATTATTTTTTGGGTGAACTATCCCTTTAAGTCACAGTTCTATTGACATGAGAATTATCTGGAGAGTTGACCTGATTTGTGTAAAAGATCTGACTTAAAAAAACAATTTGTTCACAAATCAAACATCACTACTTCTCTCATGAACTTGCCAAAAAGAATATAGGTGGATGTTAAGTTTTTCAGTGAATAATGACTTATATTGCAGACTTGAGTTTCTGTCTCTGCCTTATATCCTCTCTCATCCTCAATCCACAAAAAGGTCAGTATTGTGACTCAGCGGAGTAGTCTGTTCTCAGCAACCTCTGTGATCCCTTGTTCTGTTCTCCTCTCATCTGTGGCATACACTGTTAGGGGTCTTAACTAGACAGATCGATATCCCAGGACTCCGTCTTCCCACAGGTACTGGACAGCAGCTTCAGCCTACAGTTTGTCCGCACACACTCACACCGACCTCTCGGAAAGGACCAAGTATTGCTTTAATATTTTTATGCCTACACGAGAAAGAAGACAATACATTTAGCTTATGCTGTGGTAATGGATTTGTTCTAAACAGTCAGTGGGCAGAGCTTTCAACATCATTAAATTGGAGAAAAAGACGAGGCAGCTTTTTTCTCTGTTTACCTTCTTTCACACATCGATTGAAGCATGGAAAATATCTACAGATGAATTCAATTCACAGGCTTCAGTTGAGCCATTAAGAAGCGGATGTCAGGGGCTGGAGAGACAGACGCCTAATCACTGTCATCTAAAAGTGTGTTTAGAGCGTGAAAAGAGAGTGATAAAAAGATTTCCTTCCCTCTTCGGCAAGGAGGAGTTAGTCAAGCCCAAGTCCTTCTGATAAAGGAAAAATGTAACTAATTCAATCCAGAAAATGTTGGCATTACTTCTAAACCTCATGTCATCCCAAACCTGTATGACTATTTGTATTCTACAGAACACAGAAGCAACTTTAAAGAATTGTGACTTTGCCCTATTTACTGTATGTGTGTTTATGTAAATGTATTTAAATCTATTCATTATTTATCATTGTATGGAAAAAAGCAGCATGAACAGTCTTATTTTCCATTTTTTTCCCATCAAATGAAAATCAGGGTTTGAGGGTGAGTAAATGATCCTAGTTGTAGATAGTCCACCAAATGTTTTATTTATTAATTTATTTTTTTTTTTTTGTGGACTATCCCTTTAAGACACAGATTGTCTCTTACAAAAGTTTTTTAATTGGAGGCAATTTTGCCATTCAAACTTTATGCCCAGGTGTTGTCACACATCTCGTCGCGTCTTCCTTTCCTCACACTTGACAAGGTGACAGCACAGCGAGTGGGAAACTGTTCTGAGAACAGTATCCTGATTGAACCAATTAGAGGGAGTGTGTTTGTTACTTATTTGTTAAGAGAATTTGGTGCAGGTAACATGGATTTAGATGAGTTATTACCTGGAGAGAGGAACACAGCTCTCTATGCCAAGAAGCGACTTATTCCATGAAAGGGCAGCTTCCAGTCTAAGCGAGCCAAAATGTCAGACTTGAGGGTATTAGCCACAAATCTTATAAATCCTCAACCTTTTTGCAATACAGTTTTCATGTTGGGGTTTTGGCAGTGATACAGTTCACCAAGCGTGTCTGTTTGATTCGGGGTAATTCGGTTTTTGTCGTGCACAAAACCACAAAGTTTGAGTTCACAAGAACTTTCAAATCACTTCTGTCATAACTACTCACTTTTTAGAGTCAGAAATGCTTTATTGGCATGATTATTCACCGTAATACGGAGCCCCGCATATGACATGCAGGAAAAATAGTAGACTAAATAGTGCGCACAATTTACTAATTCATTCCCTCGATTTATAATTTTTCTTGCACATCATTTGCGGGGCTCCATACATTTACAATATTGACAGGTTTTTATAATATAATATATAATATGTATATAGAAAATAATCAAAATGATGTAGGTTAATTGTACTTCCTACTATAGTATTATTTTAGGTAATCCGACCTTAGTACTACTAAAAACTAAATAACAAAATGATAAAGTTAATCAATAATAATATTTTTATTCTCAAAAAAGAAGTATTTGCACATACTGATAAACTTGGCTTGAGTTGACTCTGGACTATTTTGGCGTTCACCGTTTGTTGTAACTTTCCTTTTTTTGAGATTTGTAGATCATTTCCCTCTGCAACATTTCCCTCAGATACTGCTTAACCCAGTCGGCATCACTGTGAATATTATATTCCAAAAATAATCTCTTTGATATTTGCAGATATATCTGCTGTCCTAACTGAATCGCTATCATTGTTCAGTTGTTGTGACCGCTCCCAAGTGACTTTCTGGTTCTTTAAAAAAAACTTTTGACCACTTTTAATCCTATGGTGATCTAACCAGTGTAATAATTCATAATTTCTTTATAGCATTTGTTCCAGTGGGCACAATTATATTAAGAAATATACAAGAACTATACCGTAGCCTACAATAGCCTATCAGTACAGAATTATGACAAACATCAAAGCACCTATATATAACACGCAGAGGAAATTCATTTAAAATTCACTTTTTTTAATTTCATTGTTTATGATTTCAATATTTTTTTTATTAATTTATAAAACTTTGTTAAAACTGTAGTTTTAAAATAGTAATGTTAAAAGCATTGTTTTACGCGATTTTAATTCCTGTGTAAATGCATTTATGCCGCTTCAGAGAAGCATTATTATGCACACTTCACACATTTATGCCACTTCAGATATGGTTTCTCTGCCGTGTTTGCTGTGTAAAGATACCTATAGTGTAGTAGAACACTTCTCAGATTAAAGTAGTTTGATTGGCATGGTAAAAAATCTTTGCCAAAGCATTCTTCTCTTTTTCTCTCTGCTCAAGCACTCCTCATTTGTCCCAGGGTCATAACTGTTTCTCAGGTACAGGTATCGTCTATAGCATGATAAGGTCTCAAGGTGTGTTGACAATCGCTGGCAGGCTCCTACGCCCAGAGAATAAGCAGTCATTGGCTGAGAGATTGCATGGCTTGTGTTGTCAGTGTGATTCATAAGAAGTGAGGTGGAAGTGAAGACTGAGTGACGATCGTGACAGGCACCGCAGAGGTGAAGGGCTAGGATTTCTAGTTGTAACGCTTCCCGCTTGCATAAGCGTGTAATTGGGAAGCCTCTCTTTGTCTCTGGTCAAATCCCATCTGTCAACACTGATCTCTCCATCTCTCCGTCCAGCGGCCCATCTTGTTGAGCCATCCACTGAGAGTGACAGATCTCTCATTGAGTTCAGAAGCCGTTGAAAACTGGCACTGCCAATCAGGTCCACACTTGTACACGCAGTGTACATGACGTTTACTGAGGGAAACTAATTCATGGCTAGACCTGATTTTACCCATTAGGAATAAAGTGAATACAGACTGAATATTAGTAAAGTGATGCCTAAATTGGTTACCATTATCAGATAGGCTGTGCAGTTTAAGTGATAGAGGAAGTGTTGTTAAGATGAAAGATTATGTAGATTGTTATACAGTAAGTATTTCATTTCATTTTTTTTTTCTATTTTGTGTTGTGTTGTTTTGTTTTGAATAACCTTATTTCATGTTCACTTTTAAATGTTGTCAATACTTTGTCGTGTCATATTCATTGATTTTAATCCCTTTTACTATGACTAAAATTAAATAATTCCAAAAATGTATAAAATGTATTCTTTTTGCCATTCTCAAGATACGTTTCTATAAGTTCCTCAGATATTTTAAGGCCTGTAAGTTGTGAGGTGGGATCTCCATAAATCGGACTTGTTTGTTCAACACATCCCACAGATGCTCCATTGGATTGAGATCTGGGGAATTTGGAGGCCAAGTCAACACCTCAAACTCGTTGTTGTGCTCCTCAAACCATTCCTGAACCATTTTTGCTTTGTGGCAGGGCACATTATCTTCCTGAAAGAGGCCACAGCCACCAGGGAATATGTTTCCATGAAAGGGTGTACATGGTCTGTAACAATGCTTAGGTAGGTGGTACATGTCAAAGTAACATTCATATGGATGGCAGGACCCAAGGTTTCCCAGCAGAACATTGCCCAAATTTGGCAGTAGCTTGTCTGTTTGATCGGACCACAAGGGCCACCCTTCGCTCCCTGCGTGCATCAATGAGCCTTGGCCACCCATGACCCATGTTGCTGGTTCACAACTGTTCCTTCCTTGAAAAACTTGGTAGATACTGACCACTGCAGACTGGGAAAACCCCACAAGAGCTGCAGTTTTGGAGATGCTCTAACCCAGTCGTCTAGCCATCACAATTTGGCTTTTGTCAAACTCGCTCAAATCCTTACTTTGATCAACTATGAAGACAAAATGTTCACTTGCTGCCTAATAAATCCCACCCAACAGGTGCCATAATGTTGCTTGTTTTGTTCCTTATCTTTACAAAGTCATCACAAAAGGATGATGGCGATGATTTATGCTGATATTGTCCAAAGCTTTACTTTGCCTAGAGCGTTTCCAAACTTTTGAAGGGCAATGTCATGTACAGATGATAATGTGGAAAATAACAAAACAAAAATGTCAACCTGTAACATATTTTCATCAACAGCACGTTTTATTTAAAATTGGTCGATTAATCGTTTAACACATTCTGAATTGTCAAAACTTAGGTTCAAATACAGACCTGCACTTTTCAAAAGGTACCGATGTCGCTGTTAGTCAGTGAAACTATTTGTTTTTTTATGTGTAGGCAGAAGGGTTTGAATCTGACCAGCATCATATCCTGATCTTTTTCCACTTTTCCGCTCTCTAATAGTTTTCTGTCACTCTCCACTAAACTCTCTGATTAGATTTAAAAAAAAAAAACCCACATAAAATTAGCAGAACCCCATAAATTTACAAATGCGCCACTTCCAGTCACATAATTAGCATTACAGTCATCCGTGAACATCTCAAGGCAGTCTCATGGTGAAAACTCTGTGACAGAAATGAGGTGAGTTTCCTGGCCAACTCGTTTCCTGTCCACCTGTCATGTAGCCCTTTTCTGCACCATGTCATCCCAATGCCCCCCTCCACACCTATTATTTTTCATCGCTGGGAGTTCTTTTTACTCCGGCAATTCCAGGGGTGATATTAGTCCCTGCGCTTGCTCTGCCACGACTTTTTGCCGTCTGTGGCATTTGTGAATAAGCAATGAATGTTTAATGCCGCAGTTAATGTTAATCCTCACCCCGAGGTTCTGAAATGGTCTTTCTATTGAGCAGAATGAGTCTGGCCTCTGGCTTTGGTGTGTTTGGATAATCAAGGGAATTATTCTCTCTCCAGGGAGTAGATGAGGCATTACGCAGCGCTCACACAACGTTGTTTTGATGCCGTGCTTCTGAAAGCGTTGTGTTCCCTGGTCCTGTTGCACATGCTTCCCTTGTGATTTTGGATTGAAAGCAGACCCAGTGTTTTAAATTCTCTTTAGGTGTTCTTCATAAAAGTTTGTTTGGTTTCATATATTGTATTTTAAAGTGAACTATGAAGCCTTTCTGCTCAGTTTATCTGGGACAGAACGGCTACTTCAGATATTCATGAGGAAAGATATTTCCCTCAAAAAGAAGTAGAGACGGAGGCCTGTGGTACTGTACTGTCGCCCCATTTTATCCACAGTAGTGCCAATGAATAATGTAATAAGATATTCAGTTAGGAAGATGGGCAGAGGGAATATCTCTCAGCTGAGGTGAATACAAAGCACTTGGTTCTCTGAATTATACAGAGAGAGTCCATAAAGGCCAGCTAGGAAGAGTGAGATGTTTTATCTTTAGAGTTATTCTTACTCTGAGCTTCATGTTTTATAAAAAGCACAAGACAGAGTAATGTAACATGCATGAACACATTCTAAAGCACATAGTGATGTGTCATCCTTGACCAGGAGGAAAACATGTCAAAGAAAGATAATAATTCATCATTGATTCCTTTTTTCCCTTTGACCTTACTGTTTGCTTTTAACCATGACTTTCATCACAATTGGTTTTTACTTCTTCATGTTTGTACTGAAAGATAAAAAGGATTCAGGTCAGATGTACAAATCTGATACGCGACAACCACGGATGCTGTAGCGACAGTAGAACTCATAAGCAAATATCTTGTGTGTCACATTGATTTTAACTTATTTAAATGGTGTTGATGCATGATGTAAAGAAGTTGTGTAATTAATAATAAAGGTGAGAACAGAAAACACCAAATGAAGGCCAAGTATGGAGACCCATACTCATAATTTGTCCTCTGCATTTCAAGGACTAGATCACTTCAAAATGAAAATGTCATTATATTTTACAAACCCCCATCTCATCCAAGGTGTTCGTGTCTTTCTTTCTTTAGTCGAAAAGAAATTACGTTTTTTTAGGAAAACGTTCCAGGATTTTTCTCCACATAATGGATTTTGATGGCAACCAATAGTTTGAAGGTCCAAATCAATGCAGTTTCAAAGGGCTTTGAAGGGTTACAGAAAGCTCTGCACGATCCCCGCAGAGTAATATAGGGTCTTATCTAGCGAAACCATCGGTCATTAAACAGAAAAAAATGATATACTTTTTGAATTATTGAAGTGACGTGAAGGCCGAGTATGGTGACCCATACTTATAATTTGTCCTCTGCATTTAAAGGACTAGTTCACATCAAAATGAAAATTTCATGATATTTTACACACTACTATCTCATTCAAGGTGTTTGTGTCTTTCTTTCTTTAGTCAAAAAGAAATTACGTTTTTTGAGGAAAACGTTCCAGGATTTTTCTCCACATAATGGACTTTGATGGCAACCAACAGTTTGAAGGTCCAAATCAATGCAGCTTTGAAGGGCTTCAGAGAGCTCTGCACGATCTCCGCACAGTAATAGGGTCTTATCTAGCAAAACCATCGGTCATAAAAAATAATAATAATTTATATACTTTTTAATAATGTAGGAAAGGTCATGCTAGGTGTGGTATAGCTTTTGCATACATAGACTGATTTGGATGCCATTTTAGGTGCATGTTCCTTGTAGGTGGCTACTACTACTAATTATAATTTTTTTTGTTGTTATTATTATATTATTACATAAACAATTAGGTTAATAAGCAATTAACCAGATAATGTAGTTTAAAAATGCATAAATAATTTAGTTTAGTAGCCTAATTGTGGGCTGTTTGAATCTGTAGTTCCTGGAGAAAGCTATCCATTCGCATTTGCATATATTTATATTTATTTTATATATGTAAGTCTTCAGTTCTCAAATTGCTAATATGTGTTTTCCTTGCAGGTTGGAACAAGCGTGTGGATTATGAACCTGGAACAGGCAGCAAGCAGCTTTTTCCAAAGATGCACCTGGAGACCTGTGATGGCCCTTTATCTTCAGTGCGAGCCATGGTAGAGCTACAGACCAGCCATATTGGGAAAGGTTGTGACAGAGAGACCTATTCTGAGAAGTCTCTTCAGAAGCTCTGTGGTACGGTCAACTTCAGCACAAATCATTTATTAGTCAGTCCAGAACTGCCTCGACTTGAGCTTAAAGGGTTAGTTCACCCAAAAGTTCACTGCCATTAGTTACTCACACTGTTGTCATTCCAAACCGTAAGACAATTCATCTTTGGAACACAAATGAAGATCTTTTTGATGAAATCTGAGAGCTTTCCTCCATTGACAACTACGCAACTACCACTTTCAAGCTTCAAAAATTTCTTAAAGAGATCGTAAAGGTAATCCATATTAATTGAGCGGTTTAGACCACATTTTCTAAAGAGACTCGATCGCTTTATATGATGAACAGATTGAATTTAGGTTTTAATTTACATGTAAACCTTCATCAACACACACATCGCTTGTTATAAGCTTAAACATGTTTGCTTAAAACGTGCGGACGCGGGAACCAATAAGGTTCATTCTCATGTGTTACGCAGCACCTTTGAGCTCCGCAGTTTGTTCTCACATGTCAAGCAGGTTCAGTTGAGCTTCTGTTTATGTTCAATGATTAATGTTTACTGTATATGTAAATAAAAGCCTACATTTAATCTGTTCAACATATAAAGCGAGTCTCTTAAAAAAACGTATTGAGACCAAACTACTCAATTCATATGGATTAGTTTTTATGAACTCTTCATTAACTTTTTGAAGAGTTAAAGTGGTAGTTGCATAGGCTGTCAATGGAGGGACAGAAAGCTCAAAAAGATTAAAAAAAAAGATTGTGTTCCGAAGATGAACGGGTTTGGAACGACATGAGGGTGAGTGATTAAAGACAACATTTTCTTTTTTTGAGTGAACTATCCCTTTAATGAGTTTAACAACTTTAACATTTGCCACAGCCATGCTCAGAAAAATTAACTGGGGAATAGGGATGCACAATATTATAGATTGTATAATTTATTGTTCCATATTGGACATGTAACTCTGGATAACAAATATCTAATTGTGCATGCACATTTCCTCTACATTTAGATTACCTTTGACATCAACTAAATCAATAGTTAAAAGCTTTTAATAATTTAATAACACTGTTAAATGTCATTTTAGCAAATCGCAATATGAATATCCTTTGGTCACACTGTAGATTACAATTGATTTTAGATTTAATGTTTTATTGTTCATTTATATAGACAGAACATAATTTTAATATCAGCCATTTATCAGTTATGAGTAATAACACGAAAATAATTATCGTCTTATTAGTACAGGGAGAATTTTAATATCAGTTTATCCCTACAATTCACCTAACCATATCTTAATATTTTATTCCTCATATATTGCATGACCAAGACCCCTGTAAATGGGTCATAAAACAATTTTCATATACTTAAGTAAATCAGTCATTTTAATTTGATGAAAGGCTCTTTAAGACTGATGCGTTATGAAGTCAAACTGGCACTGATTTGTGAAGCTGTGTTGTGTGTTGATCTTTTTACCGTTTTGGCTCTCTCTCAGTAATAATCATTTCCCTTGTTGACGGCAGTCGCTTTTGCCAAAGCACTCTGTACATTTACCAGAAATAGGTGTTTATTGTTTGAAAACAGGCATATTTTTTGAAGTGCTTCTGAAATAGACATCAAAGCTGCCAGCCCAATATGATTTTTTTTTTTAAAAGCACATCCAAATCATTTAGATAAATATATGCATTATGGCAATCATGAAGTCCCAATGTGTAATCATTAGAGCAACCTTGAAACACTGACATTTTGTTTATTCCTGACTGGACATTTGATAACATGGGCCGCCACTGAGACTCATGCAGCGCTAGAAATTGCTTGCGTAATGTAATCTCATTGACCTCTACCTTTTACGGTATTTCTGGAAATGGATTCTCTCAGAAGAGCTCAGACGCTCACTTGGAGACTGGCGGTGAATTTATCGTCCAATATCGATTGGCAGAAATAAATACTGCATTGCTTAAAAGCAGAGCTGCTGCCATATTCTCTCCCGTTTCTGTCTCTCTTTGGGCCTGTGGCGAAGTGAGTGATGTGGAGCTGTGGAATGAGAACACGCTGCTCTGACATCGGCGAGGCTCATCGCTCATTCTGTCCCTCTTTGCTGGCTCTCCTGTCACCCCTGAGTGAGGAAAAAAAGATTCAATATCCTCCTGTACTCCCAAATAAAACACGCAGAGAGAGGCATGAGTGAGCGTGGGAGGGAGGGAGGACGACATGAGGCTAATCAAAGATTGATAGGTGGCGCTTCTCTTGCATATTTAGGGCATCTGTACTAGACTTGTCCTCAAAGAGAGTGTGCCCACAATTAGTTATATCTCAGAAGTTTCGTATACTGCATGTTTTTAAAGGGAGAGTTCATTTCAAAAATGTAAATTCTCTCATTATTGGCACATATTTATGACATATGCTTCCCAAGTGATGAGGAAGCCAAACTCAAACTCTTTTAACCCGCATGAGCACCCTTAGCTTAACGTGCCAAATTGTTGCTAGGCCGCAAGCAATGAGTTTTATAATGAGACGATTGCTTTCAGAAATGACATTTCAGTCTGGGTTGAATGTGGGTCTCGGAACCAAATGTTATTTGCTTTTCATTTCTAATTTGATGTGAAGTGTGCTGTATGCACAGTATATTTGAATGCCAGGGCAACTAACATGATTTTAACTCTTTATGACAGACAGCTTGCAATTTTTCATCGCTGCCTCTCGCAGGAACCTGAACTAACCTCTGTGCTTTTATCTCCACAGGAGCAGCCTCGGGCAGCACAGACCTTCTCCCGGCCCCCAGCGCGTCCACCAATTGGACGGCTTCTTTGCTGACAGACAGTGGCCGAGATAGCGACCTCATCTTCAGGTTTGATGGGCGACAGGCTGCCAATATCCCAGAGTGGGTTGTGCCACAGAACCTGACAGATCAGTTTACCATAGCAACATGGATGAAGCACGGGCCGAGTCCTGGACTGAGAGCCGAGAAGGAGACATTGCTCTGTAATTCAGATAAAACTGGTGAGCTGTTGACTCAATAGGCATGTGTGAAATCTTTAAGAGGGGAAGAGTCTTCTAAGTGCTTTGCACTCTCCCTCTACACCCCCTCTCTCTCTCTCTCTCTCTCTCGGTCTCTCTCTCTCGGTCTCTCTCTCTCTATATATATATATATAATGGATGTGACATTCTATGCAGTAAAATTGGTCCAGTGATATTTTCTTCCCTGAGTCGAATATTCAGTCACATGACTTGAGATAGAGTCATGTTACCTTTTGATGTGCATTTTGACAAATATGTTTATTTGGCAAATATGTTTCATTCACTTAAAAATTGTATTTGCTGCTCTGTGTTTCCATTCAGCTTTTTTCTATCCCCAAATTCGGATAATAATATGTAAATGTAAAACCTGGCATGTGACTTTTTTAAATCAATAGACCTATCAAAGGGGGCCTTCCACAATATGAAATAAACTGAGGTGTGACTTCACTAAACAGTTACAAAACACATACAACATGTATAATTGCTTTAGTGAATCAGACGCTAAAATAAGCCTTGCCAATAAGCGGTGATGTTAGCAAGCAGGGTTAATTGTTAGTGAATTCCCTTTTGAGTGTTACAGTAGCAAATTATTAGTGTGTTGATTTGTTTCTGTGTCAGACACGAACTCTACATTGTTTACTTCTGTTGCATTCCATCTAGCCGTTTATGAAAGCCAGGAAAACTTCCTGTGTGTATACGCCAGCTAAATAGTGCTAAAATAGTTAAGATTACATCTATATTTTCAAGTTCTGGTGCCTGGTGGTCAAGACAAGATGATCAGTTTAGTAGTATTGAAGAGATCAGTGCTACAGATGTGTCAGACTAACCCGAGAAAAGTTTTTTTCAGTACCATACATTGCCTAGCAGCATTAGGGAGAGAGATAAGACTATGGATTAGATCTGGATTAAAGAGTGGTTCTCTGGAGGTTAAAGGGAAACTCTTGCTAGGAAGAAATGCAGTGTGACTGTCAGCGGACAGTTCTTCGAGACCTAGTGGCCCTGATCGGGGCCGACTGCTTGGCAGGACTCCTTCGAGTTCATTGATCCCAGGCATCATGTTGAGTGGGTGAGAGACTTAATCAATTCAACACGCACGGAAAGCAGTCGCACGAGAGACATCCGGCAGCGTTGAGGTGAGTAGAGAGGGGCGCCAGCCGGAGGAGACGTGGCAGCCACCTTCATCAATAAGAGGTTTCTTAGACAAGTCCAGACTTGCTTTGAGCGGAGACACGTGATGGACAGTGGAACACGTCAATATCAATGGGAGAAGAAAAAGCTTTAACAAGAGTTTCAGATTGAATGGCAGCTCCATCGTGCTTATCCTGTTAGGATTTTGCTTTATAACAGATTGACATTTGGTTTGGATCAAACTGGAAAAAAAGGTAATACCAGCTTAACGTGGTCAAAACTCGTTTTGTTGGTCATAGCTTGTTGTTGCCATTTTAACCAAGTTGGTCTACCAGCTCTAACCAGCTTGACTGAAGCTTAAATTCTAGTTTAACCATTAAAGTGATAGTTCAACCAAAAATTAAAATGTAATCAAATTCTTTCAAACCTGTATGAATTTCTTTCTTCTGCTGAACACCAAAGAAGATATTTTAAAGAATGTCGGTACCTAAACAGTTGATTGGCCCCATTGACTTCCATAGTATTTTTCCCCATATTCTTCAAAATATCTTCTGTGTCCAGCAGAAGAAAGAAATTCGTACAGATTTGATGGTGAATAAAGGATGACAGAATTTTATTTTTGGTAAACTATCACTTTAAGCTAATAATTATTCATGGTTGAATATAATTTTCTAATATTTAATTAAAAACAATGTAATTATATAACACTAAAAACATTCAAATGTGACAAGTGAATTTAGGCATCATTATGTACAATGTATACTGTACAATATTGAAAATAGATATTCATTTTGAGATTTGCTAAATATGATAATTTGCAGTGTTTATTAGTGTTTTAAAGTTCAACTTCAAGTGTTAGATGATGACAAAAGTAAGCTAAATATACACATAGGGGAAATATTATATAGTGATTATGTAGTATGAATTTCCAGCAGCCATTACTCCAGTATTTAGTATCACATGATCCTTAAGAAATCATTCTAATATGCATTCTAATATAAAAGTAGTGTGGCAATGTTTATTATTAATTCTTTCCCTGCCAGCGTTTTTGAAAAAAGTTGCCAGCCAGCACCAGCATTTTTGATCATTTTCACAAGTTTCATGGTTCCCAGAATATTTTGTTGTATGCATATCTGAACATGCAGTATATAAAAATAAATATATCTGCTTTTTAAAAAGTTTAAAACCGTGATTGTGGGTAAGTTTAATAATAAAAAGCAAACTTTTGAGCAAAAAGCTGAGAAAATCACTTATGCATCTGCTTACATATGCTATCGCTTGTTTCTGCTTCTTCTTCACATCTTTTGATTTGGAGATTCTGCACTCTTTCAAAATATGCCCCCTACCGTATAACAGTTAAAACACGGAAAGATGGAAAATTACGTACATGGTGGGGAAAGAGTTAATGTTTTCTTTTCAATGCATTAAAAATATTTAATGCAATTGACTCAGCATCCATTCTACTCACCAGCTCCGCAAAACGAGAGAGAGAGCAGCCGACCAAGAATGGTCCGGATGTCTTTAATTTAAGTGCTTTTAAACCTTTGAAGTGCGGTAAAGATTAAAAAAAAGAACTCAAATGTGTACTGGCTCACTGTCAAGCAGCTCTCTGTGAACACACACCCGAAGCACACACACATAAAGCCGCTTCTCAGACAGCATACCAGTACCAATTTGAGTTCTCTTGCGTCTTTTTAACGAAAAAAAACAAAACAAAAAAACCCCACTCAGATTTGTTAAAATGCCCGTTTCTGGTGAGTACCCTCATAAGCACAGTCTTAAATAAACATAAACAGTTGGGAGAAGATCGGATGTGTCTCAGATCTGTGTGTATAGCAATTTATTAGAGTATGATTTGTCAAAAGTACCATTCTGTGATTCTTTAAATGTGTACAAAGTGCATATTTTAAGCTCTATCCTTTCAGTCAGTCCATCCCTACTCTATTCCCTTTACCGTTTCTGCAGAACTACAGTTTCTTTTAATTTCTGTATGTCAAGACATTTCTCCTCATCTGAGCTCAAATTTTTACGACTCTGGCTTGTGTAACAGTCTGGAGTCTTTCTAACATGACTGCAGTTTTAGACAAGCTTTCAGAGCTAGACATTACAGTGACTTTAATCACTGTGAAGTTCTTACTTTGACCTAGCCTGGATGCCAGCCGAATTTAGCCCCGCCCACAATTTTTTTTGCTCGGGCAATTCGGTCTGGCCTCGATCCATAGAGGAGTTATTATGCCCGAACAGAAACTGTTCGGACCAATGAAATTGTCAGGGTGTGCTTTAGACGATGATGGACAGATGATAAACAGTAACGTAATCATCAACGTCATCAAAGGCGCTTTGGGTTGAATTTGCTCTTATCCTAAATGGAGAACTTGTTCGTATATGCATTCACCTTCACTATTTCTCTCAGAAATGATGATCGTGTTGGTAAGTACACTGTGTATCCTTAAATTCTTTTTTACAACACTGGCAAAGATCGTTTACACTCATCTTTTTCTTGTAACATTACTTAATCCAGCGTGCGTGCAGACAGGGTTGCCACGTTTTTTTTGCAATGTCGCGCACAATTGCTACTCAAAACTTATAGCACAAAACAATAACTTTCCGGGGGATCTCCGGAAAAAAATGGCGTTTGGTTGGCAAAATATGTTATTTTGGCAAGGTTGCCTGCTAAAATTCGCATTCCTGGGTTTATATAATCACATAATTGGGATCGCTTCAACCCGCGGACATGGAGAACAACCCACGGACATGGAGAAAAACACGGACTTGACAACACAGTGCAGTTGAGTTCTGTTGACATTTGACAACTAACGTTACGCGTCGCTCCGTTGCTCTGATTGGTTGTGGGTCTATCCAATTGAGGTCTTATCTGGCTCGGTTGAAACACGCCCCATAATCAAAGCTCAATGGAGCGGTACCAGACTCATATTCTGACTAGAATTGAGTATGGCCACGCCAGGCTTGACCACCATTGTGCGTGATTTCCTGATTTATTTGCCCTGTGTCACAGTGATATGTAATGCATATACGGTAAGCCTTCTCTCTGTTTTGCTTTTTGCAGAGATGAACCGGCATCATTACTCCCTGTACGTGCACAACTGCCGTCTGGTGTTTCTGCTGAGGCGAGACTTTATCCAGCTGGACTCCTTCAGGCCGGCAGAGTTCCACTGGAGACTGGAACAGGTGAGGGCCCCCGGGGCGCCTGTCACACATGCACATCAACATCACAACCAGCACTCTGATAAACAGGACAGGAAAAATGCCAAACTGATCGGGCTCCATTTATAGTAATCACTTGTGAAGTGAAGTTCGCTCTGTATAATTTTCAATTACCTGTTTTTGAATTATTCATTATCCGTATGACTGATCTTTCCATTGCGACGTGTGATCTGTCACTGGTAAAATGATTATTATCAGAAGGACAAATTGGAAAGCCGACGCAAAGACAGCACTCAGGTTTTCTCTCCCAGTGCTTATTTGGCTCATTTGTGGCTTGTTTGTGTTTGAAAACACCTTGATTTTCTCAAATTTCCAACAAGTGTGTCACAGTTCCTCTCAACGCCTACCAAGGGGTACAGAGAGCTGAGGTGAGACACGTGTAATCAGTATGAAAAGCTCTCCACAGCAATGACCTCTCGCAGTGAACATAATGATAGCCCTTCGCCCACACCAATCCTTAACCGCAAATTACACGCACATACACGTTCTCACATCCAGACTTGCGCAATAGCACACACGCAACTTCTCGTATATCTATAACTAGCATATCTATTGAAAGAACACCTGTATATGTCGTTGAAAGACTTTTTTTGTAGTTTTCAAATACACAAAACAGGTCGATGTCTGAGAGGCCTTTGATCAATAGTCCCGATCAATTACTGTAAGTAGGAGTTTGGAGTGCACCAGGTATTTCCCATAGTCCAAATTCATGTGAGCCTTACAGTTTTTTTTTTGATGCGGAGAATTTTCGTGAGTTGCATTTGTTTCCTCTCTGTGGCAGTTGTGGTTAAAGCTCATACATTTAAGTCCCTCATAGGACAAGACATGAGCTTTTGCTCTTGTGCCCTTGAGCGAGGCACTTAACCTCAGGACACTCCAGGAGAATTGACCCTGTAAAGGGGTGTTCACACTGACAGCGATTTGCAGTGACAAAGCAATTGGAAGTCACTCCCAGTTGCCGTTTGGAGGCTACATAAACAACAGACTGTTAGCAATACTGAAGTTCAAAATTTTCAATGATTGCAATGTGATTTGCCTCATGATAGCATTTAAATGTTACTAGCTACTAGCAACCCATAGAATGGCTACTTGGCAATCTTATTAACTCTTTCAGTTTGAGCAATCCTTAATAGGGACTTTAAGCTGCTGATGGAACAGCAATGGCCAGCGGAACTGTTAACTTCAGTATCCAATGAATGCAGAAATCACTAAGCAACAATAAAGCGGATGGCATAATGGATCATTTAATCATTTAACAAAATACAGGAAAAAAGTCATTTAAAAAAGCAAGAGAATGGTTGTTTTTGGCATTAAATTATACACAGATACAATTATAATACCACATAAACATAAAATAGAACTGTATGTTGTGACGGTAAAATTATCAGCACTTATTACAAAGTTTGGATGGACACAACACACATTATCCACTATTTTTACTGGTATTTATTATAGGATAATTTCAGATAATGCAGCCCTTAAAAGGCATACAAAAATAAATGTGGTTGGTCGCTTTACATGTCAGTTAGACAATATCATCCCGTCTAAGTTGGTGGTTAATTGCAGATGCAATGAGCTGCAATGTTGTTGCAAGTCAGGTTTGGCCAGGGTTGCCAGGTCTGTGCAACAAAAGTAGCCAAATGTAGCCAAATGGCCAATCAAAAGTAGCCCAAAAATAGCCAAACTAAGATTTTTTTCATCGGGCGGCCAAATTCTCCATTGAATTTGTATGTCTGGGGGGTGTTGGAGTGCCAAAATCGTAGATACAGGGGTATCCCTGTGGCAACAACTTAAAATGATCCCAGTTTCTCGGGAAAACCACGGACTTGGCAACACTGGGCTTGGCTACACAGGACTATGTGCTACAAACTTGGGAATAAAAAGTAGATAAAGGGACTAACTGTTTAAAAGCATTGACATTATTAGCTTATATTTATTGATATTATTGTTTCCAATATCAGTTTGATACTGATATACAGTACGGTCTAAAAGGTTGAGTTGGTAAGGTTTTTATTTAAATACATGTATTCAGCAAAAAATGCTTTAAATTGATAAAAAGTGACAGTAAAGACATTTATAATGTAACAAAAGATTTCTATTTGGAACTTTCTATTCATTAAACAATTCTTTAGGGAAAAATGAATCATGGTTTCCACAAAAATATTAAGTAGCAAATATTAAGTTTTAACATAGGTATCAATAAGAAATGTCATTTGAGCACTGCATATTAGAATGATTTCTGAAGAATCACGTGACACTGAAGACTGCTGAAAAGGATTAATTTAAAATTTAAAATATATTAAAATAGATGCCACTAATATCTACATATTTTTATTATAATAAAGTTTTTATACATTATTATTAAGATATATCGGTAACACTTTACAATAAGGTTGTATTAGTTAACATTAGTTAATGCATTAGTTAACATGAACTAACCATGAACAACACCTCTGTTCAGCATTAGTTAATCTTTATTAAAGTTAGTTAATAAAAATACAGCTGTTCATAGTGTTCATGTAAGTTCACAGTGCATTAACTAATGTTAACAAGATTTTAATAATGCATTAGTAAATGTTGAAGTTGACATTAACAAAGATAAATAAATGCTTTATAAGTGCGTTTCGTTATTACACTGTACAAATTAGTGTTGGTTTAACTTAAAAAAGCAAGTAACCTGGTTGCCTTAAAATTTTGATTTCATTTAAATAAAAAAATTGAGTTAAAGGGGTGATGAATTGAGAATCCAACTTTCCCTTGAGCCTTTGATATATCAAAGTTCATCATGATATAAGAATATTCTGTAAGTTTCAGAGCTGAAAACGTCCTTGTTAGTCAAAGAAAAGCTTTTATAGACACCAGGCCCAGAAAACGAGAGCTGGATTTCATGGGAAGACGAAACGCAACTCAACTGATGAATATGTATGTGTGCTTCTGAAGCCCCGCCCACAGAGTCGAGGCGCTACAGGTTTACATAGCAGTAATCATGGCGAGCAAAGTAATATATTGCTCTGTGCCAGGTTGTGGAAGAACACAGTCGCTGCATAAGCTTCCTTCAGATGCTACTATTAGGAATGAGTGGTTGAACTTTATTTTTAATGAAGTTCCAGCTCACATGGGGGAATACATGTACGTGTGTTCTTCATTTCACTGCGGAATCGTTTGTAAACAAGTTTCAGGTGCTGGATCTGCAGACACAGTGTTGTGCCTTTTATATTGGATTCGACAGGAATGGTGCAACAAATTTATGTGAGTAAAACGTCTTTTTTTATATGTAATGGTTGGCAGGCCTATGAATCTCAAATAGTGAAATAATATTCCTTTCTTGATCTGGGCGTGGCGCATGTGTGTGTCTGTGTTTGTGTGTTTGTGTGTTTGTGTGTGTGTGTGTGCGGTTCGTGCTTATCGACCGATCGGGCGGGCCATGTAATACAGAAATAATATTCCAATCAATCTCGGGTGGATGAGAAATAAATCATTGTGTTTGTTTGATAAAGACGTCTACGAGCCCTGTGATCGAGAGAATCATTCCGGTTGCCGCTTTCAAAACGATCCCTCACTAATGTGAACTGAACTGACAGGAGAGCCGAAGCTCATTAAATATGCAAATCTTATCCAATCCTAGCCGTGGGTGTTTACTTCCAAGTCTCCAGTGCGGCACACCCATCAAAACCCAGCGTTCTGCAGAAAGCCTTAAAACCAGTCTAGAAAATAGCCTATTACTTATTCATTATGATGTTTTTGAATGTAAAAACCACACAAACGTCATTAGTTGACCTCAGACAACAGCATAAAAAATAAAAAAAAACAGCCAGTTCATGACACCTTTAATACAATGAAGGATATAGAAAGTCAAAATCTTATTTTATCTAAACCACATAAATAAATAAAGTGATAAATCATGCAAATAGCACACTTTGGCATGTCTCAAAGCATTATAACAAATAAAACACAATATTTGAATAAAGGGTGACGTTGATTCTGAAAAATGTTCATTGTATTAACTCAAAATTTTTATTTCAATGAACTCAACATTTTAAGGCAACCAGGTGACTTACATTTAAAATATTTGTTTACAGTGTAGTTCATGTTAACTAATGTAGTTAACTAATGAACATTATTGTAAAGTGTTACCGATATTTCTCTATATTGCTGTTTTTACTGTATCTTTGATTAAATCAATGCCTTACTGATACTGCTTGGTGAGACAAAAACATTGTTTTAAATAGCATAATATAATACATGTATTATGCCCCTAAAGGGACATGGTGAAGAAAAAATAATAATAAAGAGAGATATAATTATTTGTCAATGCTTTTAAATTCTTTTACAAATGTTGTGCGTTCCCCATAATTTTGTATGTTTTTTTTGTTTGTTTAACAGCATATGATTATTCTAGGGAAGTGTAGAGTCAATGTTCACTGCAATTATTATGACAAACAAACAGCTCAGTCTGACATCTGGTTCTGCCTCAGTGTTCTTGACGGCTGTACTTAGTTTGTTACAGGTCAGAGAAAATGTGCTCCTTTCAAAGCTTCGGCTCCTTTCCTGTGGCCAGGCATAGCTCAGCCAGGTGATGAGCAACACAAGTAAACAATATGAGGGTCAGTAGACAGCCTGCCATAAAACAATGTCAGCTGCAGAAGGAGGGGCGCTATACCTACAACCCTGTCAACATCGACCGCATAAAACACTGTAATACTGTAGGCAAAAACCTCTGACTCTACTCAGCTGTTGGTTTGTGTTTCACCTATATGCTGTAATATTCTCTGTATGTCTTTTTTTGTACATTTATCTTTCATGGCCACTTTGTTGATTTTTGTAGGGAAAAGTATTTTTTGTCCCTATCTGCTATCTGCCTGTAAATGAAAGCGTGTGAAAAGCAGAGAGCGAGAAAAGGTGTGAAAGAGCTTGTTTACACTTCAGTGCATTTTCTCTCTTCCTGTTTTTCCTGCCATGTACCTCTTCTCCAGCACGGTTTGATAATGGTGTCTCTCCAGCTTGGAGGCAGTAAACAGAATATGCTCGCCTTGATCTCGGAGCAGAGCACAGCTCTGTTCCCAACATGAGACGCATCTATTTTTCTTTCTTTTCTCTCTGCCCTCTCTCTGACTGCTTGCCATTGATACCTAAACAGCAGATTATCCTGTTGTAAATGTCATAGTTAGTTTGGCTTTTTCTTTAATCCCAACAAACAAACTTTTGACTCTTAGCATAACATTTGGTCCACTGCAGCCAAGAACAGCCTACTAAAGCTGGGTACACACTGCGATTTTGGCCACGATTTGGCCGTCTGAGACAAATTTTGAGATTCCTCTGATCCTAGGCTAAAATCTGAAGTCTTTGATCGTTGGTTTGACATTTTCACCGGCAGCCGATTAATGACCGCTGCAATCAAATTTTTACCTCAATTCTGGCAGTGTCAGAAGATTTGGCCCACAATCCTGCAGTGTGACTTCTCCTACGACGACCGTCAAATGATCTTTGTTTTTCGAGACAAACCATGACCAAAATGAGCGCTAGAGATTTCTTTGTAGCCACCATTTAAATCCCGCGTGTAATGCAGCTTACTGTCACCGAACGCGTCATTCATTGATGATGTAAAATTGGACGATTTTCTTGCGTGCGTCTGTTTTAGCGCGCCTCAACTATCGTACAGTCTGACATTTATGACAACTTAGATCTTACAGTGTGACATGTCTTTCAGAGGGAATCATGTTCGTACAGTCTGGCAATAAACAATCTTAAAGGACTATTATAAATCACACAGTGTGAACCCGGCTTAAGACAGGAAGAAAGAGGCCATCTAACAAGTGACCAGTTTGTTTTATGTGACATTTAGGACGGGTTAATCTAAAATCAGTGGAGCATATTTTATTGTACTGTACTGACTTTATGTCATCAGACACAATTTAGAGACACAGTTCACTTAAGAATGATTAGTAAATGTTTTATCTCAAGTGCACCTAAAATAGGTGTACCCCACACACACACACAAAAAGTAATAAGCTCAGTAATCTGTAAATGAATTAGTGATCGCCTCAGTCCATTTTAAACCTCATATGAAACCTTCGGCAGTCTTCAGCTCCTCCAAGTCTTTTAGTCAGCGAGTTCCTCAGTCCGCAGAGGCACACCGCCAGCGCCAGAAGCAGAGGACAAGGTGTGTTTATCGATAGATTGTCATGTTATCAGCATCTGAGTTCTTTTTCATAAATGCCGTTTACATAGTGCGATGCAGGAGCGATACAAGACAGTTTCCCTTCTACTGTAAAGTTTGCTGCGTTCACTCCCCATCACACCAATGTTTTCCTCCAGTCACTTTAGATTTTATAAAAACAAATGTTATTTTCATTTGAGAATGTTATTTTTTAATTAAAACATATTATTTTTTATGTTTCATTAGATTAATATCATGGACAGAAATTATTAAAGACAAGATCACGCTGTGCAAATTATTTGTTGGTTTAACTTAAGAAGCCTAACCTGGTTGCCTTAAAATTTTGAGTTTATTTAAACTAAAACTTGAATGACAAATTTGACAAAATATTTTGACAAAGGATTCGTGAGAAGTTGTGATAACATCATGAAATTAAATGTCACTGAATTATAGAAGTGGCAAATTGATAGATTCATGTTCTATTATTTTTTTAATAGAAAAACAAAAAGGAATGGTTTAATATAGGGCAGATTAAACATATCGCCAATCTAAACAGTTATAGTAATATAAGGTTTGTCTATATTCTACAGAAGAGCAGAGCGCGCGTCAGAAGCAGAGGTGTGTGCGTTCATCTGAGCCTCATTGGTCTGCCACCGCACGTCAATGTCAAAATATTTGAGAAAACCAATCAAATCAGAGTAGGCGGGTTTTACACTCACCTAAAGGATTATTAGGAACACCTGTTCAATTTCTCATCAATGCAATTATCTAATCAACCAATCACATGGCAGTTGCTTCAATGCATTTAGGGGTGTGGTCCTGGTCAAGACAATCTCCTGAACTCCAAACTGAATGTCAGAATGGGAAAGAAAGGTGATTTAAGCAATTTTGAGCGTGGCATGGTTGTTGGTGTCAGACGGGCCGGTCTGAGTATTTCACAATCTGCTCAGTTACTGGGATTTTCACGCACAACCATTTCTAGGGTTTACAAAGAATGATGTGAAAAGGGAAAAACATCCAGTATGCTACAGTCCTGAGGGCGAAAATGCCTTGTTGATGCTAGAGGTCAGAGGAGAATGGGCCGACCACTCGTTCAACCGAGGTATGCAGAAAAGCATCTGTGAAGCCACAACACGCACAACCTTGAGGCGGATGGGTTACAACTGCAGAAGACCCCACCGGGTACCACTCATCTCCACTACAAATAGGAAAAAGAGGCTACAATTTGCACAAGCTCACCAAAATTGGACAGTTGAAGACTGGAAATTTTTTGTCTGGTCTGATGAGTCTCAATTTCTGTTGAGACATTCAGATGGTAGAGTCAGAATTTGGCGTAAACAGAATGAGAAAATGGATCCATCATGCCTTGTTACCACTGTGCAGGCTGTTGGTGGTGGTGTAATAGTGTGTTTTCTTGGCACACTTTAGGCCCCTTAGTGCCAATTGGTTATCGTTTAAATGCCATGGCCTACCTGAGCATTGTTTCTGACCATGTCCATTCCTTTATGACCACCATGTACCCATCTTCTGATGGCTACTTCCAGCAGGATAATCCACCATGTCACAAAGCTCGAATCATTTCAAATTGGTTTCTTGAACATGACAATGAGTTCACTGTACTAAAATAGCCCCCACAGTCACCAGATCTCAACCCAATAGAGCATCTTTGGGATGTGGTGGAACGGGAGCCGTGCCCTGGATGTGCATCCACAAATCTCCATCAACTGCAAGATGCTATCCTATCAATATGGGCCAACATTTCTAAAGAATGATTTCAGCACCTTGTTGAATCAATGCCGCGTAGAATTAAGGCAGCTCTGAAGGCAAAAGGGGGTCAAACACAGTATTAGGATGGTGTTCCTAATAATCCTTTAGGTGAATGTACATCAGATGATCAGGGAATGGTCCATAAGAGGCTTGTTATAGGCTAAGATTATTTTCACATTCAAATTTTGAATGTTGTGTCAGGTTTTTGTGTAGACCCAGCAGAGACGCACAGCTTGGTTATACTGTAATGTGAGAAAGTCACATTGCACAAGGTGCTTGTCAGGTGAGTAGAAGGACGTGAATGTGTTTGTGTCAGACAGGCCCTGTTGTCAGGAAGTCTGTCAGGAAGTGAGGGAGGGGCCGCAGGTGCTGTGGTATTTCTGTCACTATGGCAGAGAGCTGATCCAAGGCACTTGTAGACGATTTGATTGACGCTGCGTTCTCCACCCCAGCCTATAGCGGCCTGCGGCAATGTGAGCGTCATGTTCTATTAAGGAGCCGACATTGATCTAGTAAAATAGCTTTGCGGTGATAGTGCAGAAGACACAATTTAAGTTGGAGAGAGAGGAAGGGGGAAAAAAACCACAGTGTTGGCTGTTGGGCATCTCATCCAAATGCTGCTCTTTGCAGTCTCATCAGCACTCTAAGAGGACACTCAATGGCTTCCGCTGCAACTCCATTTAGCCCTATTGATTTTGCAATCTTCCTCACACCTGCCTCTTTAGTTTTTTTCCCTCCTCTTTTCGTTGAGAGGGAAAGAATGATGGAGAGGGAGGGAGTGATGCCAAGTTAGAGGAGGGAAATGCTTGATGGGGTTTATTCTGTACTATTTGTCTTTTTTATTGCACACTTACTAACTTTGCTTCTCTTTGTCTCTCCTTCTATAATCCGATGGATTAGATGTTTTCAGAGTAGGCCTAATGGCTATCAGATTACTGTTGTTTAAAGGAATGAAGCCGTTAAACTGCCCTAAGTTCTTCAGAATCATCCTCCAGGTCCTGCAAACTCTTCAGTTTTCCAGCATCTTTTGCATATTTGAACCTTCTCCACCAGTGACTTTATGATTTTGAGATCCATCTTTTCACACTGAGGACAATTGAGGGACTTAAACACAACTATTAAAAAATGCTGTGTATCAGCATTCAATGATGCTCCAGAAGGAAACACAATGCATTAAGAGCCGGGGTGAGGATGAAGATGTCAATTTTTTTCTTATTTTGTTTAAATATATATATATATATATATATATATATATTTTTATTTATTTATTTATTTTTTTTATTTAGTACTAGCCTTCAGAAGCAAAGAAGATACTTACATGTTTCCCAGAAGACAAATTTAGTACAATTTACCTTAATTTTCAAATTCAATAAATTAAATTAAGTCCTAAATGAACGTAAAGAGTAGTGAGAAAATGAGACGTGTGAGCTGCAGCGGCAGGTCTTAAAGTGACAGCAGCTGTCTGTCATTAATGTTAATCAAAGAACAAAGGCAACAGAGAAAATTACTCACTGCTCTTGACTAAATCACTTTTGTAGCTTTAATAAGGATTAATCTATATTTCATTTAAAATGTATGCAGTGCAGACTGTTTGATAACTTTAATACATGTCTGTATATTTACCTGTTAGATAAGAAGGGCACAGGTAAATATGACCTTTATTATGGGTTTATGTGAGGATTGTTTTAAGTTGAATTATATTAGAAGTTGTTATTGTTTGAAGCCTTATACATGCCATTAATTTGGAGATTAGCTGTAAAATTATTACATTTATAAATATATAAAAAAACATATAAAAACATGTTTTTAATGGCAATTAATTTTTTAAGCCATTTTTTAAACCCATCAGATCACTCAGATCATCAGGATCAAGTCAGTTAGAAATACCAAGAGTTCACTCAAAGCAAGGAGAGTCTGCGTTCAGCTATTGTGCCAGCCGCAGCTGGAACCAGCTTCCAGAAGAGATCAGATGTGCTCCAACAGTAGCCACATTCAAATCTAGACTCAAAACACATCTGTTCAGCTGTGCCTTTACTGAATGAGCACTGTGCCACTGTACGTCCCACTGATTGCACCTATTCTAATATGCATCATCTTAATTTTTTATTTATTTTATTTTTTATCTATATATACTGTAATAATTTTATTCTTTTTAAATATCTTTACAACTATATATTTCTATTGAATTTTATTCTTTTAATTATCTTTATAACTGTATATTTCTATTTACACGTGTTATTCTTATTTCTTATCACTGTTTTAATTTCATTTTCTATATATATATATATATATATATATATATATATATATATATATATATATATATATATATATATATATATATATATATATACAGGTCCTTCTAAAAAATTAGCATATTGTGATAAAAGTTCATCATTTTCCATAATGTAATGATAAAAATTTAACTTTCATATATTTTAGATTAGTTTTTAGATATTTTAGATTAGTTTTTTGCCACACTTTTTCCTTCCCACAGTCTTCCCACTGAGGTGCCTTGATAAAGCACTCTGGGAACAGCCTTTTTGTTCAGAAATTTCTTTCTGTGTCTTACCCTCTCGCTTGAGGGTGTCAATGAAGGACCTGTATATATAGTCTTGGTGTTTGTTGGACCCTATTGACTTTTGCTTTATAGACCAGGGTTGCCCAAACTTTATACTATAAAAAACCTTACACTCTAAAAAATGCTGGGTTAAAAACAACCCAAGTTAGGTTGAAAATGGACTAACCCAGCAATTGGGTTGTTCCAACCCAGAGATTGGGTTGTTTTAAGCAAACATTTAACCCAACCGCAAGGTTAAAACAACCCAATCGCTGGGTTTGTCCATTTTCAACCCAACTTGTGTTGTTTTTAACCCAGCATTTTTAAGAGTGTATTTGTTTGAAGAAAATGTTGCTTAATATCAATAATTTTGTGTTAAAATGTACATTTTTTTAATCAAAATCAAAGGCAAAACTAAAAGATAAATAAAAAAATGAAGAGATGAATCAACGGCATTATTGTGATATGGTATGGCAGTCAAAACCAAAGGTCATCATGGGCCATCTTTGGATTATTGGTGTATAATTATTAACATTTTAGTCATTTTTCTCTTGTAGTGAAAAAAATTAAATAATTTTGTATACTTTAAAATGCAGAGGATGTCATTTAGCAACAAGGGCTATGATCTAGTCCCCAGCCTCCCCTCAGTGTCAGTGCACATAGTTCATCTGGTATTTTCGGACAGGCAAGGCTTCTTCTATTAAAATGAGCAATGTACCCTGAACGGTTGCATTGAATTAGACCAATAAAAATGAGCCATCGTTTTTTTTCCACAATGACCATTAAACAGAGACTTATGGAACCTATCTATGAGTTCTAAGCAGATCTATGAAAACATTGTTTAATACGCAAAGCGAATCATCCGTTAATGGCTCTTCAAACTCTAGCGTATATCAATAGCCAAAGATTTGTTTGCATCGACACTTCTGCTCATTGATCGGAGGTGTGTGTGCATGTACAGAGGGTCAGTGCGTGGCCCACGTTGACCAATTGGTACGGGTGTGGAAAAGCCTGAGCAGGCATGTCATTTATCCCTGTCTCGCTCAGATCATCGACCCGCACTGCTGCGGCAGAAAATTACACTCCGTTCTGTCAATATGACATTCATTGTACGCTTATCTACTCACAATTACATGCACCACATCTGTGGCTTCCTTGGGTGATGCATTTAAGAACCTGTATTGTTTTGTGTTAGATGGATTTCGTTCCATGCATGACCGCTTACTTGCTTTAATGAATACATGAAGACTTATAATGAGATCTCACAGAGGAGAGCGTGCAGCTTATCGAATGCTTTAAAACTTAAACTATAGACAAACAGATGAGTCCCACTGGTGCTTAAAGCTAATATAAATCTGGGGAGGAACACGTGTCGTTAGATTTTCCAGGTGCTTACATAGATTTACAGCAGATACACCAAACTCTTGTCTGCTGCTTGTCAAGAATGTGAAAAGTTCATGTATAATCACCATTGTTGGTGCCCTAGATTGAAAAAATTGAATTAACCTTGGCATAGTTGAATAACGAGTACATGGTGAGTCTCAATCACATACCATGAGTCTCAAACACCATTGCTTCCTCCTTAATATATAAATCTTGTGTGTGAAAAACACCACGGAAAAATAGGCAAATCTCGGGATCGTTAATATGTACACCCCCCAACATTTGCATATGCCAGCCCATGTTCTAGGCCAGGCAGAACTGGCATGGTTGATGTTCATCTATAACTGGATACCGCAGCAATTTAATTCAAAGTTGTTAGTTTGCTCGGCCCATTTCACCACGGACAGTTTTTCTAACCTGGGACAATATCAAGCAAGCTTCACTCAGCGTCTGATACTAAAGAAGGAGGCAATTCCAACTATATTCCCGCAAGCAATAAGTAGTGATTTTATCCACTTCTTGACTGTCGAAAACATTTCTGATTAAATTAAAAGTTTCTCAGTGAGACAACATTAACGATAATTTACCCTGTGTTGTCTAGATCCAATGCAAGATGCTAGTACAGTAACAATAGGAAAGTCCCTCGGTAGAAATCTCATTCGGTTGGTTAAATCGCCTCCGGTAGAAATTAGAAATCGCGTTGGCGAGGACACTGTGGTGCAGTTGAAAAGGGCACTTTCACTTTCAAAGGGGCAGGGGCTCAGTTCGTGATTCAAAGTGAAGAAGCGGTCATAGTAAAATCATACGGTGACACATTACAATAATAAACATTTTGTTATAATGCTAAAAACAAAGTTGTCACTGCTGACATTATGAGTTAATGTGTAAACTTAATGCTATATGCTACTGTCAGAAAAAAAGGTACATTGCTGTCGCTGGGGGGGTACCCTAAGGTACAAAACCGAAAAGGTACTCATATGTACTCTTAAGGTACTAATATGCACTCTTAAAGTACTGACATGTACCTTTTAAGGTACTAATATGTACCATTTAGGGGTGAGTAAGGTACAAAGATGTACCTTTTCACTTTTTACCTTGGGGTACCGCCTCAGTGACAGCACTGTACCTTTTTTTCTGAGAGTGTAGTTAAAGGTAAACTATGTAGGATTTTTGCAGTCAAATATCCAAAAACCACCAGGCCAGTGTTATATATTTTGTTCAGTTGAGTTCTTACAATATCCCAAATGTTTCCAACTATTTGTAAATTGTGAGAAAATCGCTATTTTTACCAATGAACCGGGACGTGTGAGCATAGCGTGTGAGGGAGGGAGTCGCCTGTCAATTGCGTCATATCTGCGTTACCCTCGTTTCCGTTTTTTTTAGCAAAAAAGCTTTACTCTCACTGGAGTGTGAACAAGTGTCACAGCAGCTGCCGAGCGAATGCACAAAGTAACGTCATAACATCATTTGTAAACACACTGAGAAGTATCTAATATAATAAACAGAGCTGCGTTACCTCATACTCATGACCGGAAAAGCGGAGATTGCGCCGGCGACTGTGTCCCGTCATAATAAAAGTCCCGTCGCTCGCGAGGCGTGTGTTTTGCTTAAAAATCGCTCCAGCAGCCTTGCTTAGCTCACACAGCACTCGCCCCTGCTCTGCTTCATACTACAGTAAAGTTAATAATCGCATCCATGAACATGATTTCTGCCCGAGTCCTGTCCCGATTCTTTTCATCAAACTACGCCTTTGTTTTGAACAGGCACCCTCTAGCAGACGGAAAAGTTGCATAGTGTACCTTTAAGGTTTATGCTGAAGTTCTAGTATTGAAGTAACAGCTAAGTTTGGCAGGTTCTTACTGAAAATAAAGACTAAACTTACCACTCAGAAGCGTCCATTTCCAATCTCAAAACAATTAGTTGTTCCTCAAAATCTGCGTCTTCCTCAGCAACAGGCTCAAACATAAGGTTGGATGCCTAATCTCTCCATTGCCATGCCGGACAGTAGAGATGTGTTTGCTGTCACTGTGAGCAGTGAAACAGCCAATCAGAGCAGAACTCCACATCACTATTCCAAATAAGGCAAAAACAGACCGTTTCATTCTAGGTAAAATTTTAAGGTTTTAAATTAACCTATACAACCGTATCTGGACAATTTTTGCCACAAGCCCTCTATGTAGAACATATTCTACTCACTCTAGGGCACCTTTAATATCTGCAATGTTGCTTCCAAAATGCAAAATACAGGATTTTGATTGCTGTGTTATGAGAGATCACAAATAATTGTCTATATAAGTCCAGCCTTTTTGACAGTTCTTCCAAAAAAGAAACAAAACTTCCAGGTGTGGAAGAATCACATTGATTGAAAGTCCAAGATACTTTTTCAAATGCAAATAACACCCAGCATGCTTATTATATAATATTATATAACATGTCATTACATTTTGGCCACAGTATTTTTTATCTTATATGGCCACAAAACACAATGGAGAGATAAATGAAACTCGACACAATGTGAAACACTTTCCATTAGAATTTAAATGAATTGAAATGTCATTCACTCGTTTACATGCTTTTATTATGCGTATAAAGAATAGGGGAAGGAACGCAGGGAGTCACTAGAGTCAGAAAAGTTGCAAAACTATTGTGTTTTGTATTACCTCTAAGCCTGAATTTGCATTATTTTCCTTTTCATGCCTCGCATCTTGCCATAATCAAAGCCTATTGTGATGTACCTGAAGGCTGCTTTGCACTGTGAAATAATCATGAGCCTCTGAATAATGCATCTCTACAGCTCTGTTTCCACATTAGCTGAACAAATTTTGCTCGTCCATCAGCGCCAGGCACCACCGCCTCTTCTTACGACCGTCTACCCTTGCATAACTTTTCACCAAAATCTGGTCATGACAGAGATAGAGAGAGTGAGGGAGAGCTTAAATATCACATCACCTGACTTTCATCCATCCCATTTCTTCTTTTGCTCCTTTTTTTGTTTTTGACATTCCAAATATAGCAGCACCAAAATATTCACATCTTTTTTTTTTTGGTGGATGGAGGTGTTCTTTCCTTTCTCTCTCCCTCCTACCGTGTTCTGCATCAAAGTAAATTTTGTTCTCCACTCCACCAGGAATACTTCGCCTAGAGCTCTTGAGGCACAAAAAGAATACCAATTCTCCTTACGTAGCAACAATCTGATTGCAATTCCGCTGGCTTCTGATTCACATATGTTGAATCTTTGCACACATATGTTGCTTTAACTCGAAGGGGAATGTTTGCTTTGCACTGGGATTGGCTGAGTGCTGCTGCATGTCCTCATCCAGGAACAAGGCTGTTTCGCTGCATCTGAACCTCTTTTGGCCCGGCTCGGTCCCAGTGCCATGCCAGTGTAATGGATTTGCATTAATAATGCAAGGGCGATGGGAAAAAAAGTCGCGCTGAAAGAGTACGTGTACATGTTTGAGAGAAGATAGGGAGTGATAGATGTAGTGTGCATAGATTTGCGTATCGCTTTAGAGGGCACGACGGAGCAACCAGGGTTTGAATCGGCACACATGTGGATATGAAAGTGCGCACGCTTTGATGAACTGAAGCTGAACTCCGTGGCCCCTTCAGTGTGTGACTGAGTGGCGGGAGAGATTCGCTGCTCTTTTCCTCTGATGACTTCCAGTGAGCTATTTTCCCGGCTTTCGCCCCCACACTTTCGATTACCCCCATCCATTCCCAGCCTCCTCCTTGCTCTATTCTAGTCTCTCTCTCTCTCTCTCTCTCTCTCTCTCTCTCTCTCTCTCTCTCTCTCTCTCTCTCTCTCTCTCTCTCTCCTCGAAAGCATGTGGAGAACATCAGATCTGGACGTGTTAAATGAGCATCTTTGATAAAGCAGCCAGTGTCTGAGGTCAACCGCAGCATTTCTGGCATGCGGAAACAACTCGGACTAAAACAGCACATCAGAAATAAAAGCTAAACCGGCAGAGGGTTCGGAAAAAAGTTTTTTCTGAGAGATGTAGATGTTGCAGAAGTCCTTCAAAAGGTGATTTGTGCGCACATCAAATCGCGCAGGTGAATAGCTCATCATCAGGTTTTAATTGAAAACTTGAGTTTGAATTTGCGCTTTCATTAAAGAACAAGCTTGAATTTTCTTTCGGAGACCCTTGTGTTTGTGCGTGTGTCTCTGTGTCCAACAGTGTTGCATTCTAAACAGGCATGTGCCTTTGAGACGGTCCCAGGCTCATTAGCTGAGTATTTTATTGTCTCATTACGTTGTTTACGAGATGAAAAAACACACAGAAGTGCATACACAACACACACACACACACACATATGCACGTATTGTCACAGTGATGCACCGTGAAATATCAACCCGCTCAAAGTTCTCTCCCTCACTCACGCCCCCTGGGGAAACGGAGGAGACACACAGACCCGAGTGTGTCATTATTGACATACTAATGAGTTAGCAGCCGCATGGCAAACTGCAGGGCTGCCGGTACTCACCACTGTGTTTGGAGAATATCTGCTTTTTTATTAAACAGCCCAGTGGGAGACTCAGTAATTTCACACCCACAGCGAGCAACCTAACCTGACAGCCTTTTGATGTCAACATGTCGAAATGTGCGTGAAAGTGAGATGAAATTGTTTTTCTTTAAAATTTCTCTGCATGTGTCAGTTGCAAAAAGTACAATATTAATGTGTTTTTAAAGGACTTTTACAAGAATTTTGGACATGGTAGTACACGTTCTTGGAAGTACCTTATGGCTTGTTTCCACGATGTACGTTTCAGTACAGTACAGTACGATTTGGAGCTGTAAACCCTGACCCGGCTTGCGTTTCCAATGCCAACAGTGCGCTTCTGATAGCCCTGGTGTATCGATCGACATCATTCAACATCATTAGCGAAGAAGAAAGCGACACAGTGGAAGAACAATGGACGACATCTTGTTCTTGATTCTCGGCTTGTGGCTGTTGTCACAAGAAGAAGACGCTTTGTTTGAGCCAGGGCTGCAAGGAAAAACACGCGCAAGTGATGATTCTCCGTCAACCAATCAACATACTGCATTAGTCTAGCTCCACCCTTTAGTACCGGACTACTGTGCTAGGTACCCCAATGGAAGAGTGCCAAAAAAGCTGTACGGTACAGTTTGGAATTAGGGAACCATTCACAACTTCTGACAATGGAAATGGCAAAAATTGCATATCGCACTGAACTGTACTGAACCGTACTGAACTGTGCTGAACCATACGCTCAGTGGAAACAAGCCTGCCCTAAATAGGCAAAAGACCTTAACTCGCTAGTGTGGAACTGAGAAAAATTACTTTAAAGATTTTTAGTTGTTCAGCCAAATTAATTATAGGTAGGACACTGGCAATCTATCAATTAGATGTTTTAGTAATGAAAATGATCTACATAAAAAATCTTGAGCTCAAACTTGACTTTTGACCCCTATTTTGAAGTTACTATACTCTGCCTTTGTATTGTCTGCAAAAAGTGAGAGGTCAGACCAAGGCAAATGGCAGTAACTTACACATTATCAATATTTGGTTGCTGTTCACCATTTACAAAATCATTATAGTAACACCTATATAAAATCTAGTGACCATGGCATTTCAAAAGCCATCCCAACCATCCTTAAACGCTATTAGTAAAAACAACCTCTCAACTATTTGTTTTACCTTCAGGTATCGTGTGTGTCAGAAGTGCTTCAGTGACAGATGTATGACAGGTTACACTGTAATATAAACGCTGCAAACTTTAATGGACAGTAAAACAACGGCAGAATACCGTAACTCCAGCCCGACACAGTGACTTCTTAACAACGGCTTAACAATAGCAGAGTATCCAAACTCAATTTGAGCGTTCTAAAACAAAGGCAAAGACCAGTAACTGGTGTTACAGTGTTCTGCCTTGGTTTCTCCTGGGCTTTTGGAAGTTATTATTAAGACAACCCATTATTTTCTTGATAAAACAACGGAATTGACTCAAGATACTTATATATAGGATGATATCAGTAAATCATTTTAGACCAGGGGTGGGGAACGTTGATCCAGAAGGGCCACTCTCTTGCAGAGTTTAGCTCCAACCCTAATCAAACACACCTGAAGCTAATCAAGGTCTTTAGGATCAGTAAAGTTGCAGGCTGGTGAGTGGTTTTTTTTCAGGGTTGGAGCTAAACTCTGCAAGAGAGTGGCCCTTCTGGATCAACGTTCCCCACCCCTGTTTTAGACCAAACTTGCCTTTGTAGTCCCTTAATATATATTCAAAGTACCATAGTATTATCATGCGGTACTATCACTGTATCATGTACCAACACATTACTATATAATAATCATTCACTTATTTTTTGGTTTTGGTACCGCCACAATTTTTGTACATTGATAATTCCGCATTCTTACTTTGTATACTGAATACCATGAATAAAAACCATATGTTTTTGTGTAAGTACCATAACTGTACCATACTAACACCATATTACTGTTTTGCAAGGGTTCTTAGGGTTTTTTATCCTGCATGCTTATGTTTGTGTGTGCATGCTTGTACTTGTGTGTGAACTCTTATTACCACTGTCCAATTTCCACATATCTCTTACTGTAAAAACAATTTGCTCCTGCTCTGGGCTGCAGATAGATTAATTTACACATCGTAGGCTCCAAATTGGGAAGCTTGGGAGAGGTCACTCTTTAGTTGACTTTTGTCCCCGGAGGGCGCGGTCTAATTCCTGCTCTAATTACTCACTCTGTCAGCCTGTAATTTATAGTCACCTTCTCAGAGTACCGCAGGCCCATCGCCACCTCTGTTAGCACGCCTGCTGCTGAACAAACAACAACCGCAAAAAACATTCACCGCTACACACAGCAAAATGTGTCAGATTTCAGTCACAACACTTTTGCGTCCTTATCGTAATCTAATGCCGCCACGCTGGTCGCCATATTTTCCATAAGTGACATGTTTTGGGTAATTGGCTCATTAGTCTGTGTTTGTGGTGCTTGGCTCATTTCATTGTTGAATTGTGACCCCTGCGTGAACCAAATTGACTTTATAAACAAGGTTTAAGAGAGGAAAAGCAATCTTGCTCCAAACAACCTAATGAATACAGAGAAAGTCATAGTGTCCCGGAGAAGGACATGCCTGCTGGGTATTTCAGCTGTGGTGGAGTGTCAGAAACTCTGAAATGGGATCAGTAAATGGCATAAATAACCGTCCAAACTACTGGGGTGATGGCCTAGCCCTTTTTTGAGTGTTTTTTTTTTGTTGTAAAATAGATTTTCTGTAAGCACAAAGTTGATAAAACAGCCAGTTTCAAATAGAATATTTCACATTTTTAGTTACAGTTCAGGGATATTTCCAATATTGCATTCCTCACAATTTTTAGCATTTATACAAATCTTGCTATTATACTTTTTGATTGCACTCACAGATTTAACAAAGCTGATCTGCAATTACATTAAATTTAGCTGGCTTATGTTTTCGGATACGTTCGGTTAAATTGTATAAATAATTTAAATTAGACAATTTTTCATTTAATTTAATTTTATTTAATTGTATTCATTTATTTTTATTTAATTGTATTATTATTATTAATTTTTTTATTATTGCTAATATAGTCATAATTACGTTTAACAATTTGACTGTTATAAGTTATAGCTATAATTTTAACCCAAAGAATTATTAAATTATAATAATTTTAGTAGTAGTATAGTATTACTAGTAGTAGTAATAAATATTATATTACATGGATATATCGGAAAATGTTTTTTAGTAGTAGACCAATACATGTGAGAAGTGAGGTAATTTGCTATTGTCCTCTCACTCTTTTTGTATGAACCTGCACATGTCTTTATTTCCTCTCGCAAAAAGTAGTGTGCCTTTAAGCGACACTGGAGAGGAAGGGAAACGAAGTTGTCACTTTTCATTGTGCCTTGGGTTTATATTTCATTTGTTTGATTTGACTTAAGTGTGTATCTCATTTTAGGTTTGATTCTGACAGGGGAAGTTGTCTCTTTGTTGCTATTATGTGGCAAAAAGTAAAATCTCATTAGAAGACGCTAGTATTTCTCTTGAAGTATTACTCTGGTGACCTGTTTTGACATCTACTGTAACTAAAATTAGAAAATCTACTGACTTAACTATAGTGTTTAATAGAGCACGCGTAAACCTGTGTAACCAACTTGAACCCTTTACAAATTCTGCATGGGGACATTTTTAGCACTCTTGCAAAGTTCCTGTTCGCTTGGATTCCTATTGAAAAGATTGGATTTTCCCAAAAAGCACTTTGTCTCCCGATAAGGATATGAGTTTAAAGAATAAGGTCAGTTAACAAATCCGACAGTAAGCATTGTCCACTTTCTTTGTGTTTCTTTCTCATTTATCCTTACCAAACACTATCTCCCTGCTGTGACTGATCATTTGTATCTGCCCTGAAGAAAACCACAGTCCTACCCTCCGTCCACATATACGTGAGGAGCCGCTTACACTACACAGCACAGCCAATATCACGGCCCACTGCAGATCTTAAACCTGCTCTGCTGGATCAGTCTCCAATCTCTCCCATATCATCTCGGCCAAAGAACTGTCATTTGTGTGGTTGCAATCAGCAAATTGCAGTGTTTGTCTTCTACTTGTCACAGTGTATAGGCCACCGAGGCTAGACCTTCATTTGATAGTGGGTGGTTAAAAGTGTCTCTTTTATTGACTTTCTCAGTTAGAGGTGCAGTGTCTAATTTAATTCTATAGGGATGTCCCAGTCAGGTATATAGCGCCTGGCAGAGCTCCATCTGTCGTGGTGAATAACGGCTGTGCTGGAGTATTGGTGCACGGGTGTGTCTCGAGATCTCCTTATGGTTCCAATAGTAGCATTCCTGGTTCCTGTGATGAGGAGGCAGGTGTGTGGATAACAGTGCCAAGCATGTGCTAGTCGGCACATCAACAAACTTCCCAAATCAATTACCCAGAATGCCCTTAGCTGACTCGCATGAGGGCAATAGGAACAGCAGTACTGCTATCGGAAGATCTTCTGCACTCTGAGCTTTATCTCTGTCTACCGATTTGCAGACATTTCTTACTAGTAATTGATTATGAGATATATATCTACACCTCCAAATAAGAGAGGAGAGAAAAAGCACTTCTTCACTTTTATTTTTGCCATTCCGTATATAGAACAAATCATCCCTCCCACTAGGCCATTTGAGCGAGCTGGTGATAGAACAGATAAAGCAGAATCTAAAATTAGCCTAATCTGCTGTTCAATCAAGGAAATAATGAAACCTTGAATTGCACTTCCCAAGTTGGCTCGCAGTTAGAGTCCCTGGACTCCTTGATTAAATGCCACCTCTGAAAAGTTTTTTGCGGTAGCCATTTATTCTTTCCAAATTTCTCGGCCGCCTCTCTCCCTTTGACGAATGACATGCCGCCATTCCAGATGCAGCGAGAGAATGTTATTATATGCTGTGAGACTGCTAGTTAGAGCTAGACATGGGTGAAATAACAAAGACATGATAATATGTAATATATGACATCCTTTTGGATATTTCAATATAAAAGATGGCTTGATATTTATTTTCCCTGAAATTAGTGCAGTTTTTTCCCAGTGTTAACGTGTTGACCTATAGAAACAAGAAATCATAAATCAATAATTCACGTGGTATCAGGGGAGGGGGATTTCCCATTTCTAGAGAGCTTTTTTATTAAAAATAGATGACAATTATTGAATTATTTAAAGGAACACTCCATTTTTTTTAAAAATAGGCATTTTCCAAGTCCCCTAGAGTTAAATAGTTGAGTTTTACCGTTTTTGAATCCATTCAGCCGATCTTTGTATCTGGCGGTAGCACTTTTAGCATAGCTTAGCATACATCATTGATTCTCATCAGTCCATTAACATCTCATTCAAAAAATGACCAATGACACTCAATATTTTTCCTATTTAAAACTTGACTCTTCTACAGTTGCATCGTGTGCTAAGACCAAGGTGTAGAAAATCGCAACTTTTCATTTTCAGTTGGTCTTAGCACACGATGTAACTGTAGAAGAGTCAAGTTTTAAATTGGAAAAATATTGAAAGTGTCTTTGGTCATTTTTTGAATGAGATGCTAATGGACTGATTAGAATCAATGATGTATGCTAAGCTATGCTAAAAGTGCTACCGCCAGATACAAAGATCGGCTGAACCCTAGGGGACTTGGAAAATGAGCCTATTTTGAAAAAAAGAGGAGTGTTCCTTTAAATATGTAAGACTTAAAACGATGTCAAATATGAACTTAGTAAACTTTGTTTTTTGTTTTATCCGTACATTTTTACCGGTAATACAATGTAAATTGCCACATGGAGACTTATGTGAATTTTTTTAAATATGATGACATTCCATTCATGAAAATGAATTAAATATGTTTAGCGATATGACATCTGTCTTTATGCTTTCATTCCATAATGACTAAACAAAAAGCATTACAATTTTCACAATATTCATAGTGTTTTTTTTCCCCATGTAACGTGTGTTAGTAACGTTTAAAAATATGTTTAAAACGACGGCCAGGTCCATGTAACATAAAATCCAAAAAAAATTTTTTTTGGAGTGGGTGGCCTCATTGGGGATGAAATGAGATTCCATTTTATTCGTTTGTAAAATAAATCAGTCAATGCAGCATTTTTAAAACGATAGATATAAGATGACTGCCCAGCACAATATATTTTATACATTTTCTGAGATTATTTATATATGTGTATATCAGCCTTTGTTAGAGTCCAGCATCTCAGTGTATTGCAAACCTAATCTAAAGCAACAGCACAAGCCGGCGAACACAATGCATTAATGTTGAATGAGGAACAGGCCTGTACCGCTGCAGCCTGCAAGGCATTTCTCTCCCGCAGCCAACATGACACAATGATGCCTGTGCATGTAGAGAGACGTATAGTTCTAGGTGTGATTTGTGTTCCAGCTCTCGCTTATTGTCACACTCTCATTTATTTGTTTGCTCTGAAGGTCGTGGATGCAGTTTGTTGACAGGGGGAAAGATTAAAAAATTTTGCAGCAAAAAAAACCCGTGAAGAGCGTGCGAAGGATGGGGGTGGAGGAGGAAGCCAAATGTAAGCATGTTTTAATCCTTGGCGGCATGTGCCTTTGTGTGCTGAAACAGCCAAAATCATCTCCTGTCAGGCCAAGATTAATGCTTCATATGTGTGTTTCATTAGCAGCAAAGCATGCACACTCACACACAGCGCGTGTTCTGTTTGTTCCTCGACGGACATGTAATGAGGACGAGACCGGACAGAGTCTGCAGAGGCTGTCAGTCATCAACGCTTTTGTAAATGTCAGTCGAAAGCATGTTCAGTCTGATGAAAAAATAAAGATGGGTCAAGTGATCGACTAGCTGGACAAAAATCTAATTTCTTATTTATTCCTTGTTTTTTTATATTTTTACAGCAGTGCTTCAAAACTCATGTCAGAGACTTCTTATATAAAATTTAAACGAATGCAATCACTTTTCACATACAGAGATTTTAAAAATAAACAGTTCCCCCCAATAGAAAGTTATTGTATTTGTCTACAGTTTGTTTTTGTTAGGGTGAAATTGACTAGAATGGGTTCATTGAATTTGAAGTTAAAGGTACACTATGCAACTTTTCCGTCCGCTAGAGGGTGTCTGTTCAAAACAAAGGCGTAGTTTGATGACGCCAAGTTTGAGTGCAGAATCTTGGGACATGTGTTCTTCACCTCACAGCCGGTGGAAAAGAATCGGGATAGGACTTGGGCAGAAATCATGTTCATGTTCATGGATGCGATTATTAACGTTACTGTTTAGGAAGCAGAGCAGGGGTGAGTGCTGTGGGAGCTGAGCAAGGCCGCCGGAGCGATTGTTACACAAAACACACTTCTCGCGAGCAAGTGTGTTTTGCGACTTGACGAGACACACTCGCCTGGCGCAATATCCGCTTTTCAGGTCATGATTATGAGGTAACACAGCTCTGTTTATTATATTAGATACATTTAAGTGTGTTTAAAATTATGTTATGATGTTAGTCTGTGCATTCTCTCGGCGGCAGCAGTGACACTTGTTCACACTCCAGTGAGAGTAAAGCTTGTCTTCTAAATAAAACGAGGAAACGAGGGTAACGCAGATATAATGCAATTGACCAACCTGGTCTCACAGAATTCTGTGAAATGAAAATGGACCCTTAACTCAAAATCCGTGGTAGTTTCACGGAATCGCCAAAAATTCTGTGATGGGTCCACGGAAGTGATGCCAATGTATGTCAATGAGAGGCTGCATCCGTGGTCCATACAAGGATTCACCTTATTCATCAATTTGAGTCAGTCAGCAATTTTAATTATATCAATTATCAATTTTATTTATATTTATTTTCTTTTTATTCAGACGCATTTTGAAAGCGTAACTCAAACCCTTCCCTAAACCTACCCATTTGTGGATTATAAAAACAGGATATAACAGGAAGATTCGACTGCAGGCACAATTTATTCAGAAAGTAGCCTATGTGTGAAGAAAATCCCCAAAAGCGTTCAGCAGCATCGAGTCCATCCGCCAAAGATTAATACATTTCAAATATTGCGCGGAAAAAGTCAGCTTTGACAGCATTGGCTGTCGTATGTCTCGTGACCAATTGCGTCATTACGTCAGCTTTGATTGTAAAATGCCATTGGCTCTTGTGTGTCTCGTGACCGTTCGGGTTATGCTAAAGAGTCTTATGTATCATTTGAATGAGAAATATGAATGAGTGCGATGAGTGATCATCATTTCAACTCAGGGCAGCGCAAGCCATTTGGGTGCCCTAAGCACAAATGCTTGGCGGTGTATAATTATTTTGTATATATAATTTATATAATTTGTATAATTATTTTGTACATATAATTTATATATACAAAATAATTATACACAGTACACACACCGCCATATGACACATGACGCATGCCATAGTACAACAACGAAAAATATTTATCTAAGTGGTCTAATTTGGCAAAATCACATCACGTTCAGTTGCAGGGTTTTTCTAAAGTTCAGACTGAGGCAGATAGACATTGTATTAGGAAGAAGAAATTACAATTGGGAACGTTCTGCACTATTAGCTATATGCACACGTGACACATCTGTAAAGTACGGGGAAAATTAGCTTTATTTGTCATTCAAATATGATGATGAGGACCCCAACGATTGGCCTTCCTTTCCTTCTCAAACAAACTGCATCTTTAACAGCCCAAGTTTCCCAAGCACTACTAGCGACGCGGACGCGCCGATGCCCCTGGACATGCATACTACACGCAAGGGCTACAAAACTAACATTTTTATTTAAAACATTGTCGCATTCTGCAAGCGGCGCGCGAGCATCATCCCACTGTCTCTTCTTTTTTCCGCCCCGACTCTTGGTGCCTTTTCGAGGCCATGTCTGAGGTCAGTGTCTGCCAAATTTGACATTGATTGAGGCATAATCGAACAGACCACTGGGAGGTGGGGAAGGGGGGGGGCACCAGAGGGAGACTGCCACAGAGATTCACCTTTTTCTCGACTAATTTGGTCTAGGCCTATATTACTTTTGTATTGCTTTTGTATATTAACATGCTTTTAGAAATATTTTATTTGTTATTTATACTAGTTGCCTATTGTGATGATTTTTCACGACCCAGATTGGTCGTGACCAGCGCAGTGCGTGATGTGCATGTGCGGAGCGCCGGCCCTGTTTCAACTATTAAAACATTAAGATCCACTTTGTTCTTCACATGAAGATATTGTATGACTTCAGAAGACTTGGAATGCAACCTAAGTTAATACTTTTATACTGTTTTTGGTCCGTTTTTGCAATAGTAAATACCTGACTGTACTTTTATTTGCCTGTTACATGTTTTATTTTGTTGGGAGTGGGTAGGTTTAGGGTAGGAGTGGAGTTAGTTGCTCCAAAATATAAAAGTAGGCAATAAATATTCATAAAATCATGTCTCCTTTTACAAATGCAAAGAATTAAATATGTGTTGGGAATCCGTGTATGGACCACGGATGCTGCCTGTCATTGACTTAAATGGGCATCACTTTCGTGGACCCATCACGGAATTTTCGGCGATTCCGTGAAACTACCACGGATTTTGATTTAAGGGTCCGTGTTCATTTCACAGAATTCTGTGAGATCAGGTTGCAATTCACAGGCGACTCCCTCACACGCTATGCTCACACGTCCCGGTTCATTGGTAAAAATAGCGATGTTCTCACAATTTACAAATAGTTGGAAACATTTGGGATATTGTAAGAACTCAACAGAACAAAATATATAACACTGGCCTGGTGGTTTTTGGATATTTGACGGCAAAAATCCTACATAGTGTACCTTTAAAGCGCCCCTATTATGTTTTTTAAAGGGTTTTCATTTTGTTTTGGAGGGCTTTTACAATAGGTTTACATGCATTCAAGGTAAAAAAAATATATATATTTTTTTTTATTTTCTCATAATATACATCACCTGTTTTCTCATTCAGTCTCTCTAAACCCTTCCTTTCCAAGAGCCTACTTTATTCTGATTTGTCAAATGGCCCAGTTTGTTGTGATTGGTCTATTGCTTACATTACAATATCTATTTCATTTTATTTGATCTATTCCATATCTATATTTTAGCTCAGGAGACTTCCTCAGCACTTATATACACAGGTTTTACATGTGTTCCTAAAGTCAGTTTTACCGTATTAATTCAAGTCCTCATTCTTTGGAAGCATATGCAAAGTGAATTTTCTGTTGCAGTGCAGAAAACAGCATCTTCTCGACCTGTTGACAAACGCAAACCAAACTCTTGCAATCCTCGGCCACAACTATAGTGTTTGGGGGCGGGTCAAAATAGACACTGTACGTAGGCAACCAGTGAAGACTAAAGTATTATGCAAATTTGTTTGAAAAATACGTAGGTTCATGCATGATGTAAGACTGGAATTACTGACTAATCATTTGAGGCAGTTCAGAATTGGTTCTTTCTGTTTTGGAGACATTTAATAAACTCCATTTGTCGTGCACTTAGATCTTTGAAATTTAGTAATATTCACAAACATAAAACCAAGACAACCCTTATGGGGAATTGTTTTTTTTTCTCATTAGGTCTATTTATATTTTATTCATCTTACTTTAAGCAAAACTGCTATTGCACAGTATATAAAAAGGTGGTGCCTTTAATTTTTAAGTACAATCAACTTGCATGTTTAAGTCAATTCAACTTAAATTGCATTAAACTGACTTTTAAACTATTAAACAGATTTTTTTCACTATTGAATTAGTTGAATCTTGTATAACTTGTATAACAGATAATTGCTTAACTCATTTTGATGAGTTAAACCAATCAAAAAAATTATGTTGACATAACTTATTGATCAAACAATTTTTTACAGTGTGCTTTTCTTGGCACTCAAAGTACTTTTCATGGAAGGTGGGGATGGGTTGGTCTCCTTAACCACCACCAATGTACAGCATCCACCTGGATGATGCGATGGCAGCCATATTGCGCCAGAACGTCCACCATACCCCTCTTATTGGTAGACTTTTGGCAGTTGTGGTTTTATTTTTGTTGAAATTCTCACCAATAGTTTAACTTGTAAAAAATGTGTCTCGAGACCCATATGTTCTAGTCCATTCTGTTGTGCTTCATCTAGTTTTGTTTTATTTATTCGAATGGAAGAATGCCTCTTTTGTAAATGGCCCTTAAGGAACACACATCTGATATGTAGTTTTGCACATCCTCAGTTTAGACATGTATATACTGTAGATGCAGAAAGGCAATTCAGTATTGACTGCTTAATAAATGTGGAAATGCCCGACTATGCTCATGGCTTTTTGCACAGAATTAGGTTGGAATTAACAAGCTTTGAGTGTTGTCCACATGTTTACACACTGCAGGCTATTCCTTTTCATACTCTGCACAGAAGCCCAGTTTTTTGAGAGACGTTGCATGAGCTGTTTAATTAACCAGTGCTAATGCTGCTGTTTTCATGCCTCACTGACACTGGACGTTGCTTTGGCTTTCTAAATTGCATGAGCTTATTTGTGCAGTTTTATTTCTGGAGTCTTTTTTTCTTTCTTTAATGGATAAGCTACACATAATTATAATTTCTTTTTATAATACAGATGTTTCATCCTACAACCTAAATCTCACGTTAAAACAGTCAATCACATTGTAAAAATGGGCGTTAATGCATACAGCAAGGGTTAAAGATGATATTGTGTTTATATTATATTATATATAACTTTCAGTACACCTAGGTGAGGTATGAGGAAAACATGACCAAAGGAAGAAAAAAATGAAGACAACTTTGCATAAATGTAAGTGCAAGGGGTTTTAATCCCATGTTCTTTTAAGCCAAATGATTTAATTTAATTGGCAGTTTTAGTTTATAACAAGGCCGTAACCATGTCTTGAACATTGGGGGGGGGACCAATTATCTTTCCTTTTTTTTTTTTTTTTTTTGTATTTAAAGCATAAAGAAACAGAACAGTGAATGAAATTCTAGGTCTAATTCTAGTTGGAAAATAATCCTTCTGGGACTATTTGCAAACAATATTTGCATCAACTATAATATTAGTCCCGAGATTCTTTGCCTTAGTAAATAAAATTTGGCCATTTCTAATTATTCTGGGGACTTGTCCCCCTCAATGTCTATGGTGTTTACTGCCTTGGTTTATAATACCTAAGGATGCCTCTTTTGGTCCTGGTTTTCAAATGAGTGCCCAAATGAGAAAATATGGCACTGAATGGCACTTGAGTATGTGTGTAGGTGTGTGTATCAGTTGTGTGCACGTTTGTAACATTGGAAAGGGCAGAAAAAGGTTAGACTGACAGAGTGAGATTGCTGCAGAAAGAAGGGAGAAATAAGGAGCTTTTTGAAGAGTCCAGTGAGATGGAGATAAAGAGAATATCTATACTAGAAAAGGTGAGATAAGAGAAAGAGAGGAATAGAGGTGTGGAGTGAGATCTGTCCCCAGAGGCAACGGTTAGATGGAGAGAGAGAGAAAGAGAGAACGAGGGAGAGAGAGATTCTCTCTGGAGACCTGGCTCATCTCTCCATTAACTCCCCTCTGCAGTAGCTCAGCAACATCCACCCAGGCATCTTCAGTTCCATATGGTGCTCTCCATGACAGCACAAGAGCATGTGGAGTATGCAAAAGCATGTTTACTGCACGATACTAACAAATTATCATTATGACATTATGTGTGCTCTGATAATCTCCATTCATTTGCCTGTAAGCATGAACAGGTGGCAGAGTTATTCGTAATGGAATTAAGATTTCATTGATTTTTGGAAGTGTCATTCATTTTTTTTCTTAGGGGCCGCTGACACAGTGAATATTCTTGCACCACAAAAGGAAATAGAATGTCTCAAGAAAAAGTTCATTTGTTTTTAACTTGGTATCTTAATGTGGTGCTAATATTTTATGTAACGGGTGGAATAATATTTACGCTGTCATTTGTGGTGAAGGCGGTTGGGAATCAATGTGCACGGGCAGACTGGGGGTTCAATAGTCAAGACTATTTCGACTCATTTCCATACCCCCTGATAGATAGCTGCTTTCAAACGGTCCCATGCTTATTTGTGTTCACGCTCTGTAGTTTAAAGACCGTCAAAGGTTTCTAATTACAATGCGATTTGCAGCGTTGAGCATTGTAGCTAAACGCGTTGCAACTGAAGTGATTGACAACTTCAGTCATTTAGGGACGTTCTTTGCTCGCTTTCTGTATATAATGTACTCGATTAAAATTTGAATAAAAGCTTTATTTTTCATTCTGCTAAGAGGACCAACGCCCACTGCAGAGTTTCAGGAGAGACAACCGCATTCAAATGCAGAGTGAATCTGCTCAAATTAAATGATACCTGATATTATATAAGCGTAAAGGCTCATATTTGGCTATATGTTCTTTTAATTTATGTAGACCTCTAAGCATCTGTATAGCCTATGGTGTGATTTATGCACATTTGTTCAAAAAAATACCCTGTATGGACAGATTGTTCATATGATGTAGGCAAAAGTTTTGTATTGTTTAAACGATGGATGCACGTTCTATATGATTGTTTTTGTTATTCCATCTTAATTATTACCATATTGGGCTGCGTGTCTATTTTTCTTGAATGCATCAACTCAGAATGCCTAATGTTGGTTTGATTGCTTGTGTTACATGTGAAAATAAATAATTTCTTTATAGCTGATGCAGTAGATTTAATGCGGTTCGGGTCGCGGTCTTTGTCAAATGGGTCAGGTCGGGTCGGGTAAGGAATTCAATTAGTGTTGCTGTCCAATAACAGGTTGGGTGTTCTTTTAAATACTTCAGGTTCGGTTTTACCAAACAGGACCAGTGCTGGACTCTGATTGTAATAGTCACACCTTAACAATGGCAAAAGATGTTAACTATGCTAGAAAAAACTAATAATGAAGTGTAGAGGAACTTCAAATGGCTCTGATTGGTTGTCATTGATATATAAAGTGATTTGATGTTTTATATTTTATTAATTTAAGATTATTTTAGATGATGTTTCAGATGACCTTCAGGGCCCTATCATACACCCGGCGCAATGCGACGGCAGGCGCAACTCAAGTGTTTTGCTAGTTTCAGCCCAGCGCAGTTATCATCACATCCAGCGCCACATTGTTTATCAAATGCATTCGCGCCCATCTGTTCGCCCATGGGAGTGCTTGTCTGAAAACGAGATGTGTTCAGGCGCATTGTTGGCGCGTTGATATTTTGAGGCAACTGACATTGACATTGACCAACAAAAACCTGGTCTAAAGTCAATAGCCATATTTTGTGTTGTTTAAAGGGCACGTTAAAATGCGTCTATATGCGAGTGCACAAACGCGTGTACACTCTGCTCATGACACACACAGAAATGCTCAGCAGCACACAAACATTTAAAATATTAGAAATAAAAGGATTCCTCTATGGAGAAGCGTTCAGTCATTCCGCTTGCAATTTCCGCCATGCAAATAGCAAATCCGCCATGGTGCAAGCACAACTGGCTTTTAAAGGGAATGGGAGATGACACTCTGATTGGTTTATTGCACGTTACACCCAAAACACAACCATGACTCATTAAGAGACTACGTACAACCCTTTTGGACCATGTACCTGGCGCGTTGACTGTTTTGTCCATCCAAGTGGATTCAGACATGCCCTATGTACACCTGCGCCATGCGTTTCAGACCACGCGCTTGTTGAAAGGGCCCTTTATTTGTCAATAATATTAAAAATTAAAAAATGTATACAATACATTTTTGTATGTACATGCCTCTAAGAGGTGAATCCTATCGGGGTTAGGTTTAACCAATTATAGGTTGACAAATTGGTCAGGTAGTGATTATGAAATGTAAAGTTTTCCCTTTTAACTACATGACCAAACATACTAAACTTGTTCTATTTCTGGTCTCCAGATCTGTGACAAAGAGTGGCATTACTACGTCATCAATGTGGAGTTTCCTTCAGTGACGCCTTCAGAGACGGAGTGACGCATTTAACCCTACCTTGTGACAGACGACTGGCCCATCCACCCTTCTGAGATCGATGTACAGCTAACCGTAGGTGCCTGCTGGCAAGGTGAGACCATGAAAGAGCTGTCGTTTTGATTATCATTTGAAAAGAAGGGTCGATAAAATGAAATGGTGGCAAAACTGTGGTTTGGACAGCCCAGACACAGGAGTTAATGAATCAGCATCCGCCGATTTTGAGATGTGATATCAGACCGTCTCAGGCTTGAGAGTGAGAGGGTGTGACTAAGAGATATCTACATTATTGATATGACAGTGCGAGTACGGCAGCGGTGGTTCGAATACCAAGAGAGAAGCAATGTGTTTGGCCCCAGGCTACCCTGATTCCTCATTTAATCAAAGAGACTCAGGCGTGAAAACATCAAAAAAGAAGCACGGCCTGTCAATTTCAGCCTTTTGAAATGGAGCTAATGATCGCATTTGAATGGAGAGACTGTCCTTAACATCGCTTTCATGAGCTAAATAATTCAACAAGGCTCTGAGAGAATGGAGCCACGACTAAATTATTGTTTTAGGCGGTGAGGTCCTAAAGTTCCGACTTTTCAGCACCATTTTACATTTCTTTTCATCCGTGCTGATTGCGGATTATTTTCTCTTCTTCTCTGGCTTTGAATTGTGATTCTTTTTCTTTTTTTTAGAAGAGACCCATAGTGAGGATTAAAAGACCCTGAATGGAGGACAAGTTTACTTGCTATTACATCCCAATGAAGCTGGTCTAAGCTCCACTAAACCGCAACTGATAACTTTTCAAGCTATTAGCGCCCGAGATTGCTTCTCGCACCCTGTCCATTTTCACTCGCCGCAATCAACAACGTTACGACAAGCCACCTCATAATGGAAAGAGAGGATGGTATTTGTTCAGCCCAAATTGAGATCCTTGTCTTCTTCTAGGTAGAAATGGGGTTTGGTGGCTATAGTCTTCACTAGACATCAAATAAGATTATCTGGGGGTTTTTCTAGAGCTTCATTAGGACATTGACGCAATTTTTCGGCAATGGGAGTGAATTTATACACTACTGTTCGAAACTTTGGGGCTGGTAAGATTTTTTAAAAGAAGCCTCTTATGTTCACCAATTCTGCATTTTATTTGATAAAAATATATATTTACATCTACATTTTAAAATATAATTGTATTTTTAACGCTTTTTAAAGCTTCATTTTTAGCAGCCATTACTTCAGGAGCCACATAATCCTTAATAAATAATTCTAAAATGCTGATTTGGAGCTCAGGAAACATTTTTTCTTATATCATCATTAGTTGAAAATGGTTGTGCTGCTTAATGAAGTGTGGAAACTGTGATACATTGTTTTTTTTCAGGAAAATGAGAAAGAACAGTATTTATCTGAAATAGAAATATTTTGTATCATTATAAATGTATTTGCTTTCATTTTTAATATCACTTTTTAAAAACAGCAACAAAAAAACAAGATTTTAAACGGTCAATTAATTTTTTCAAAGTAAAATGTCAATTATTATGTTTTTGTAAAAGTTGTTCAGAAGTTCAGAAGCACCATAAAAGTATGATTAAAGCATAATCCAGTTCAGTAAAAGATTCATGATAATTTCATGAATTTTTCTTTAAAAAACTGCTGCCCTATAAAGTGAGATACAGTAAATAAGATCCTTACTGACTTGCACCATCTCTCTTATCTAAATGTAAGGTCATGACTGTGCCTTTTCCACTGTGCTCAGGATGTGTCCTGCTTGTTATTGCCTGTTATGCCACTACTGATCGATACAGATATGACGTGACAGCTCTTATATGCCATGCAAGGACTTGCGGTCTCATTAGTGCCTTTGTCCTTTAGGGGGAGCACGGACGAGAATGCAAATGTTCCTCTGCTGTTTCATCTGTGGAATAACATTTAATTGATAACATCTGTCAACTAAATAATTTAAAACAGAAGCAATTAAGCAGTGGAAGCACAGATCCTCATTGTGAGGCTTTACGAGTGACAGAATTCACTGCATCTGGAGCTATTAGACTCTCCAAATCTGCCAGCTCATCAGTGAGGGATGTATGGGAGGGAAAACAGCATGTGTTAAACACCCTCTCATTTTTTATCAAGGAACCTATTAAGTCGGTCAGTGTGGCCTGTTATTTATTTTATATATATATATTTTATATATTATCAGTTAGATTTTGAATTAAGAACATTCTAAGAAGGCGCTATTTTAATTAAAACATTCTTTAAGTTGCGATTTTAATGAAATGTAGCAACAGATCTTTTCATCCATATTGTGACGTACAAAGAAAAAAAAATGTAGGGTGGGGTTCTACCTGTTGGTTGTTGATTGGATGGAAGCAGATCTGAATGCAAGTTTGCAGTCGTTTGTAAGAAAGGAGGCAGGGTTGAAGTGAAATAAATCTATTGCACCAGAGAGAAGTCTGTTATGACATTTTATGACATTCAAAATTAAAAGTTAATATATAACATGCATTTAGAAAACAGTGAATTTTATTTCATGCCGATTTTAAATAATGAGAAGTTTTTAACAACCAACAGCACCTAGTGCTCAAAATGTTTTGAGCTGAATTGCTCGCTGAAAAATACAATATTTGAGGTATATCAATATAGTACTAGCTTGCAAGAACTGTAAAAATAATTCAACCCTTATGCTGTGTTGAAAACACATTTAATTTTCCCAGTCAAAAATGCCCAAGTCAATTGTAAATTGCTTGTTATTCTATATTATCACCAAAAATTGGATTTAATATTTTTGTCAACTTTTTTTCTTTCAATTATGACAGGTTTTGTATTTCTTTTCTGAAACTGGTTGATCATAGGCCTCATTGATATGAGCTTATGCATGTTTAATGTTTAACCATGAAGTTTGTTTTAAAATACTTTTGTACAAAATGGAACAAAGTCCCACTTGTGATGTTCAACTGTAAAAGCCAGGCCAGGCAAAAATGACTGGCCTACAAATAATAGCTTCTTATCTGTCGTTATACTATATTATCACCAAATATTGGATTTCATCTTTTTGTCATGTTGTTTTCTTTCAATTAGGAAAGGATTTGTATTTATTGTTTTAAACTGATTGATTGTAACAAGGTTGGGGGAAAAAAACCCAAAAAGTATGACAATTATCCAAAACATTTTGGGAAAGAGTTATTACCTGTGTGAGCAAAGTCAGTAAGTTTTAGTCCAATGCGACAACATTAATTAATATTTTCTAGAAAAAGAAAAACCCTTTTATTTATAAAAATTTATAGAGGATTTATAAAGGAACTGACTTCATGCAACTGGTCCATCAGAGTTTAATTTGTATAACGTTTGATAAACTGCTGAATCACATGCACAGGATTGTGGGTTACCATATACAGCAAAGAATACAAAAACACATCTTAAAAAAAAAAAAAATGAGCAGATGGGGGCATTTCAGTAGACAGGCTTGTCATCCTACCTCTGGAGTCTGGATAGTGCCTGATAAGGTGTTTTTGACATTTTGACACATGCAAACAGAGTGTCACTTATAGCTTCCAGATATCTTTTGCTTTTGTACACTATATTTTGTTGCCAGCTACCGTGAGTATGTGTGTGCCTAATTTTTAGTGTGTTTGTTTACAGGAGGAGAGGTGACCACTCCGCGGTTCACACAGTATTTCCGTGGAAGCCTCTCAGGCTTGACTATCCGACCTGGGAAGATCGCAACTCAAAAGGTGATCTCCTGCCTACAGGCTTGCAAGGAGGGCCTGGACATCAGCTCGCTTGAAAGTCTGGGCAAAGGCATAAAGGTACGCATAAAGGCATACATATGCAAAGCCTTTCAATGGAAAGATTATAGGCATTCCATTCTTTGTCCATCTCTATAATATCATCTGAATATATTTGAGAATCCTTTGACTTCAGTCATTCCCAGCCATCATTTATTCATCTATATGTTAATGTGTTGACTTGCTCATTCGCTCCTTTCCTTTAAGGTTTTTTTTTCTCTCTCTTTATTATGAAAATTGTCACACTCTCTTGATCCCTCTCAGTTCCACTTCAACCCGGCTCAGTCAGTGCTGGTCATGGAGGCAGATGACTTGGAGAGCATCAACACAGCCATGACAAAAGTTTCCTACATCAACTCTCGGCAGTTTCCCACTCCCGGTCTGCGCAAGCTCCACATAACCACCACAGTCCAGTGAGTACCGCACTAAACTTCAAAAACATCACAACATCAGTTCATAAAGTGTTTGATAGACTGCTGGTGCTGCAAGTATGGGAATAAATATTCAAGCGAATTTATACGTGTAAGTAGGTTGCATCCTAGGGGTTAATTTAAAGAGTTGAGTGCGATGTGTGATGCTCATTTCATTTTCTTTAATCTCAAAAGCAAGTGGTGTTAATAAGTAAGTAAGGCTAAATGTTTATGAGAGAAGGATGAACAGTAGCAGAAGGCTGTCTCTGATCAATACTTAAGCGCTAAGGGATGAGCCTACAGGGTTGCCTTGGTTACTGATAACATCTGTTTTGCACTGCATTACTCTCGAGTACCTGCATTCAATCTGGATCTACCCTTAACTCATTCTCACATATCCCACAAAAACTTACCCAGGCAACTTTGAGAAAAGAAAAGAGTCAAAAGGGCTGCCCTGCCAGAAAAATAAAGCTTAAACAAGGGCTGCACGATTAATCGTATTGTAATCCTGATCACGATTTTTGCTCCACGATTGTCCTGCTGGTTATTTATCCTGAAAAAGTTTCTTTCATCTGACATTTATGATGTCTTGAAATTGTAACAAGCGTCCACATGCTTTCATGCTTTGGGTTTCCAGATGTAAATAGTTTAAATACCCCAATCAGAACTTTTATCTTAAACGGATACATGCTTTCTTTGCACTGCGAAAAAGGAAATCTGAAAACACAACTCATATGCTGGATTTCTGCTCATATGAAATGTGTAGTACCATAATAGGTTGCCCCCTGTACAATTTTCCTCACTACTAAATATTCCACGGTCAACTGTAAGTGGTATTTCAACCAAGTGGAAGTAATTGGGAACAACAGAAACTCAGCCACTAAGTGGTAGGCCTCGTAAAATCGCAGAGTCAGTACATGCTGAGTCTCCAACAGTATCAATAGCTACAGACCTCCAAACTTTGTGTGGTCTTCAGATTAGCTCAAGAACATTGTGTAGAGAGCTTCATGGAATGGGTTTCCATGGGCGAGCAGCTGCACCTAAGCCTTAAATCACCAAGTGCAATGCAAAGTGCTGGATACAGTGGTGTAAAGCATGCCGCCACTGGACTCTAGGGCAGTAGAGACGTGTTCTCTGGAGTGACGAGTCACACTTCTCTGTCTGGAAATCCGATGAACAAGTCTGCGTTTGGTAGTTGCCAAGAGAACGGTACTTGCCCCGCTGCATTGTGCCAAGTGTAAAGTTTGGTGGAGGCAGGATTATGGTGTGGGGTTGTTTTTCAGGGGTTAGGCTTGGCCCCTTAGTTCCAGTGAAAGAAACTCTTAATGCTTCAGCATACCAAGACATTTTGGACAATTTCATGCTCTCAACTTTGTGGGAACAGTTTGGGGATGGCCCTTCCTGTTCCACCATGACTGCGCACCAGTGCAAGTCAAGTCAAGTCACCTTTATTTATATAGCGCTTTTTACAATGCCAATTGTTTCAAAGCAGCTTCACAGTGTTAAACAGGAAATAATGCAATAGATTTTGATTCAGCTGTACAGCCGCTCTGGAGAAAACGGTGATGTCATCCAGGTCATTTAAATTATCATATAGTGTCAATGCGGGCAGATCAGTAATATATTTAAAAATTAAGTGTCTCTAACTGAGCAAGCCAAAAGCCAAAGGCGACAGTGGCAAGGAACCAAAACTCCATCAGGTGACAGAATGGAGAAAAAAACCTTGGGAGAAACTATAGGCTCAGTCGGGGTGCCAGTTCTCCTTCTGGCCAACGAACAAACAGTGTATGATTATGATTCTGGCAACGATTCTATGATTATGATTCTGGCAACATTACAGGTTGGAAGTCATATTAGATCGGAATATTCTAAAAATCGGAGTCATCACATCAGAGACAGGTGTATTGAGGATGTCGTGTCGATGAGGCATTTTCAGGGGAGTTTAATTGACACGGTCTCTGCAGACATTTCAGGGATGCATTGGTCATGTCTAGGCGCAGGTCCACAATCTGATCTGAATACGGCCCAGATCCGGCTGACTGCAGTAAACCTCGGGATAAACAGAAAGACTAACATCAGCGTAGATGCCATTCTTTTTATGATGTAATGAGTACATCAGGTGTTATGGGAAGTGTTCCCGGTTCCGGCTGACCTAGTTAATGCAGCCTAAAACAATCATTTAACTGATTTGAATAATATAAATTGATAATGTTCTATGTGTTTGCCGTAGTAAAGAGATGTGTTATTAATCTAGATTTAACAATGCTAGGAAGACTGTTCCAGAGTTTAGGTGCTAAATAGGAAAAGAATTGAGCGCCTGCAGTTAATTTTGACATTCTACTGTAGGTATTATCAACTGACCAGAATTTTGAGACCGCAATAGATGTGATGGAGTATAATGCGTTAAAACCTCGCTCAAGTACCGGGAAAGCTAAACCATTTAGTGCTTTGTAAGTAATTAGCAAGATTTTAAAATGTATACAAAACCGGGCTAATATGGTTATACTTGCTGGTTCTAGTAAGACCTCGAGATGCTGCATTTTGGACCAGCTGCAATTTATTTATTAAGCGAGCAGGGCAACCACCCAGTAGAGCATTACAATAATCTAGCCATGAGGTCATGAATGCATGAACTAACTGTTCAGCACAAAGCAAGGTCCATAAAGACAGATGAGCAAGTTTGGTGTGGGGGAGTCCAGAGTCCTGAACTCAATCCAGTGGAACACCTTTGGGATGAATTAGAGTGGAGACTGTGAGCCAGGCCTTCTCGTCCAACATCAGTGCCTGACCTCACAAATGCGCTTCTAGAAGAATGGTCAAAAATTTCCATAAACACACTCCTAAACCTTGTGGAAAGCCTTCCCAGAAGAGTTAAAGCTGTTATAGCTGCAAAGGGTGGACCAACTCTATATGGAACCCTACGGATTAAAAATGGGATGTCATTAAAGTGAGATGTCATTAAAATGCATGTGCATGTAAAGGCAGGCGTTCCAAAACTTCTGGCAATATAGTGTACAATCATTACAATTTTCAAGGCCCAGAAAGGTAGTAAAGAGATGGTTAACATAGTCCATTTGACTACAGTGGATCAACCTTAAATATCATCTTGTTGAGTTGAGCTTCTCTTGATTTGTGCTTATGTAAAAGTCCAGTTATTCTGAATAAATTTCTCAACTGAGAAATGAATAATCGTGCTTATCAGTTTAACAATAATCTCATATGTTTTGCTGGTTTTAGCTGGTCTCCCAGCCAAGTCAAATTGGTTTGGCTTGCAAGTTTCAGAGAGGTTTTGGGCACTTGAAACTCAGCTAGACCATCACCACCTTAAACTAGCCTACAAACATTTACATTTATGCATTTGGCAGAAGATTATATTCAAAGCGGCTTACAATACATTTAAGGCATACATTTTATAAGTACATGCATTACCTAGGAATTGAACCGCTGACTTTAGTGTTGCAAACACAATGTACTGTTTGAGCTACAGAGATGCAGCTTGTGCTGAAGCTCTAATTTTCAGCAAGGTGTGTTCATGTAGCGTTCTGGCAGTGGTTGTGTGTCTGTGGATAATGGACAGGCCTGCTGGTGGTGATGACTGCAGTGAGAAGAGCTGATGAGCACATGAAAGGCTATGATAAAAGAGAATCGGTGGTGTCAGAGAGCCATCATCTGCAGTACAGCACAACACAATTAAAGATGCCATCAAACAGCATGACACAGCACAGGTCAGAGAGTGACAACACAGCACTGCACAACACTGCGAAACGTGGCATGAAGGAACAGTACACACACACACACACACATCTGCCATCATTTATTGTTGTATACCTGTATGACTTACTTTCTTGAGTGGAAAAAGAGTTACGTAGCACAACATTCAAGCTAGGAATGGTGACCACCGTGGATCAACTTTCATTGTGTTAAAAAGAGCAGCTTGGAAATCTGGTCTAAACATCTTGTTTTTGCGTTCCACGCAAGAAAGAAAAAGCCCTACAGGTTTGTGACAACATGAGGGTAAGTAAATAACACCAGAACTTAAATTTTTGGATGAACTATCACTTTAACACAGCATAATGTAGTATATTGTAGAATAATAGAGTACTTTTACTACACAGCAATGCAGAAATTGACTTCCTGCTGTTAATGTGACATTACAGCACTGTAATATACAAATACTTTACAGGGGTTACTTCCTGTCTTATTTTTACTGTGATCTTAAATTCTTTTTTTCTCTTTTCTCTCACTCTCACTATATCTCTCTCATCTTATCACTACCATCCTGCCACATAATAAAATGCTCAGAGGCTTTACTTTCGAGCACTTCAGGTCAATAAGTGGGGAAAATTATGGTGTGATGGTTCTTGTTTATTGATCATTACCCGGACTGTCTGTCATGTACAGCATTTTTTATCGCTCCAATAAAAAGAGAATTGATTTATTTTGTAGACCCCGCATTTGAATATGGTTATCAATAAGTTGATTACAGTTTTAGTAGCATGACAATAGCTTAGTTGTTGAGCTGTGTGTGTGTGTGTGTTGTGTGTGTGTGTGTGTGTGTGTGTGTGTGTGTGTGTGTGTGTGTGTGTGTGTGTGTGTGTGTGTGTGTCCTTGTTTATATTACATTGTGGGGACCAAATGTCCCCATAAGGATAGTAAAACCTGAAATCAGCTACATTGTGCGGACTAGCCAGTGTGTGTGTATTTAAGACGCAGCTTACAGAAGAGTGAGCTAAATTGGTAATTAGACTTCATTCTGTCTCATAAGAACTTTGGGGGATCATTTTATTGAGTTAGTATGTACATATGGTCCTTTTCAATGAAATGATACAAAACTCTTTATTTATTTATACAATATATTTAGTTATTCAATATCAGTAGCAGCTCCTGACCATAAATTTAGGTAGGACAGATTTTGGGTCTTAGCGCTAGTTTATGATAAACATTTTGTAAACTTTTTATTTTGTAATTCCTGAACACATGCAGAACACAGGCTGAGGGTGGCGCTCCAATGTTGATTGACAGGCTTTAAGTACACATGACATACACATAGAATGCTATCTTTGGGTCTTAGCGCTAGTTTATGATAAACATTTTGTAAATTTTTATATTGTAATCGCTGAACACACGCAGAACACAGGCTGAGGGTGGCGCTCCAATGTTGATTGACAGGCTTTAAGTACACATGACATACGCATAGAATGCTTTCTTAGAATTGCCTTAATGTAGTATTTATTGCCTCGAATGTTGTTTTAAAATATTACAAGTTGTGGAGGAAAAGAAAGCCATGTCTATTCTCAAACATAAGGCAAGCACAACAAAATTAAAGACTCTAATGAGCACATTTAAAATGAAGGATTTATGCTTTCATTAACTTGATTTCTTCGTGACGGTTGGTAACTCGTATGTCAAAATTATGTGAAGTCTGTGATGTCATCACAGACATCAAAGATACTACGTCCATTGTTTTATACAGTCTATGATTTACATAGGAAAATTGTGGGGCGCTGTAGAGCTGGGAAGGTCTCAGGCAACTGTGGCCCTGCTTAGTATCATAATACATGCCTGCGAAGCCATACATTAAGTTTTAATATACCCTGTCCTGCTCATTTTCCGACTTAAAGTCTGAAAAAATATTTTTGCAAACACCTTTGCAATCTATTATTGATATTATACAGAGATCTATGTTTTGTATAAATATTTTATAGATGCCTTATAGATGAGCCACGGCTGTTCAGTACATTCAAAATGTATTCAAATAAATGCTGTTCTTTTGAACATTTGATTCTTCAGAGAATCCTGAAAAGAATATAAAAATATTAAATTTGCATTTATTCCTGTGATTGCAGAGCTGAAATTTCAGCACCTTTTATAGTTTCCCACGGTCCTTCAAAAATCATCCTTATATGCTGATTTGATGCTCATGAAAAATGTCTTATTATTTTTATTATTAATGCTGAAAACAGTTTCACTGCTTAAAATATATTAAAATAGCTATATTTTTGATCAAATAAATGCAGCTGGTGAGCAACTTCTTCTGGGGCCAGTTGTGGCCCAATGGTTAGGTAAAGGTCACCGGTTCGATTGCCATTCCGACAAGAGTATGGCACCTAATCCCCAAATTTTGAAACATTCACAGTGTTTTTGTGGGTATCTTTTTACCTTTAGAGATGCTCATTTGATTATCAAGGGTGGAAGGATCGTGTCATCTGACAGCAGTCTAATGAAATCTATTGGATCCAATTGCACCCTGGTGATATGTGCCCAAATGAAACTTTACCGTGGAGGGAGTGAGAGCAGGAGGGAATGAAAAGTAGACAGAGGCTTCTACACTTGTCTGGTGTGCCTTGGTGAAGAGGATTGCTTAAATAGGAACAGACTTCCCTGGTCGATAGTGGAGTGAGCCGTAGCTCTTATAATAGCCAGAGTCCGGCTAAGACCAGCTCCCAATATCCTTAAATCAGCCCTGTAACTAAAGCAAGATTGTTGCCCTTTTTCACAAAGCCTTTTTAATGAGTGAGCATGCTCTCGACTATTTTACTTTAGTGCTTCTACCGAAGGGAGCCACTTTTACACATCACAAACTTTCCACCGTCATTTTTACTGCAGTCATTAGACGTAATTGTTTTGTTGGTTCCACACAATTTTGCGCTCCCCTTCCTTCTCATTCATGGCCATTCTTCGTGGCCCCTTGAGGGAGAGCATTTAGGTGAGCCGTACAGAGGAATTACCTCCGGGAGATAGCGCACCATCGCTCGAGCACGGCTAAGCATCACTCCACCCGCGACGGTGGCAGAAAGCGGGCTGTTGTCTCAAACAAACAGATAGTTCTTAATTAGTGGGCGAATATATAAATGAATTAGTAAACCAATGAGTGCTCTTTAGGGCTCACCCTTGAAAAAGAGTAATTACTGGGTGCATCGTGAGAAAAGGAGGCCTCTTAATCCTAAGACACTTTATTTCCCCCTTTCTCCTCGCATGCTAGCTGTAATGAAGCTGGAGGGACTCCAATTTCTCCAGCAGGCCTGTGTGCGAGTCTGTTTCCGTCCACGCTTCAGTGCCTCAGTCTTAATCAACACTGCTTCTGACTGCCATACCAACTTCTTCAACTGGCATCAGGAGGAAGTGGCACCAAGCTGAGCACACTGCTCATGTGGTTTAAAACGAACTATATTGCGGCATCATTAATTGTTCCTGTGGTGGATTCACCTGTGAGGTGCGACTGTGCTGAAGTTGATGGTGGTAGTCTAAAACAAGAGTTAGACACTGCAGTCATCAACTGTTCAAACACTAGCTCGAAAAAGAGTTTGTGAGCGCCAATGCATCTTAATCGGCTCCTACCCAAAGTGAGGTACAGAATGTATTTAGGAAAGAAAGTGTTTAGGCAATTCTAATTGAATTCCTTGATATTTCATGTTTTTGTATAAATGTTGCATGTGAGCCTCAGCCATGTCATTTCCATATTTGTTAGTCATAGGTTCAGAAAAAAAATAAATTATGCTATGATTCAGGGCAAGTCTTCGTAAAGGTGGCTTAAATGACCCACGCGCATTTAATTTTGATTAATCAAAATGCCCTGTATGCATTTCTTTGATTTTCATTCATTACTGTAATTGAACACATAAATTAGCAATCATCATAAATTAGTTATCATTCGAAAGCTTACAAACTCAAAATTCATCCTGTGAATTCATCCCATTCTGAAATTGGATGTTGCGTTACCATTGAAACAGTATTTTAAATTATTTTAGGGGGCTCCTTTTCATATTACAAAAAAATATTTAAACTACATTATAATCAAAATCTTTACAAAACACATATCGTCGGAAATATCTGAGTCTTATGGTTCCTTATTTTGTCACTTTTTTGTGGTAGAAGTGACATTTGGACAGGAATGTATTAATCATTGTATTAAATGTATTTTGCTTTTTTTGCTTTTTTAAATCAATTGAATGTAGGTGACACCCAGGGCTATTTTTGGTAGAGTTCCTAAACAAATTCTTCAATTTTTGTGATATCAGTTTCTAATTTGGAACACAACTTGGTTAGATACATGCTTTGATTTTATAGTAATTAGAGTAAAAACTATTTTGTAAATATTTTATTTAAAATAAAAAAGTTTGGCCCTACTTTATATTAGGTGGCCTTACATACTATGTACTTACATCTATAAATAAGTACAATGTACTTGTGTACATATTGCATTGCAAAACACGCTGATAATGATGTGGGATATGGGTAAAGTTAGGGACAGGTGTGGTGATATGGGCAAGTTTACGGGAAGTGTCAACAGTATAATTCTAAATGTAATCAACCAAATCAAAATTTATTTATAAAGCACTTTTTAAAAACAACTAGGGCTTATCAAAGTGCTGTACACACAAGTAGACTAAAATACCAAGAAAACAAAACAATCAATAATAAAGAAAAAGAGCCAAGACAGAACAATAACACCAATAAACAATAAGAGAGCAGTACTCAAATAGTGTCAAAACCGTAAAAATATGTTTTTAAGCTAGATTTAAAAATGGCAAGTGTATGGGCCTGCCTGATATAGAGAGGCAATCAATACTAGAGCTTGGGGGCTGCCACGGAAAAGGCTTGTCCCCCCCTACTCCTCAAACTAGCCCATGGGGCAACTTGGAGCAAACGGTCAGTGGACCTTAAGGCCCTTTGTGGAGTGTAAGGCATAATCAAATCAGAAAGATATTTAGGTGCTAAACCCTTGAGAGATTTAAAAACAAACAAAAAATTGGACAGGTAACCAATGAAGAGAGGCAAGAGTGGGGGAAATGTGCCCCCGCTTTCGTGTACCATCTGTAGTCTGGAGAGAGAGGCCTGACTAATACCAAAATAGAGGCCATTACAATAGTCCAGGCGAGAAGAAATAAAATATGCACCATTCGTTGAAAGTCATCAAAAGACTAAAAAGATTCCACCTTGGTAAGTTGTCTCATTTGAAAAAAACTAGATTTAACTACCGAGTTGATATGTTTGTCCAGTTTAAAATCACCGTCCATAATAACCCCTTCGTTTTTTACATGGGGCTTAACCAAGGTCCAAGTCTAACGACCCATGTGTACATCCTGACATAAACAGTATAACTTCCGATTTTTGATCATTAAGGCTAAGGAAGTTTAATGCCATCCAAGCCTTAATTTCTTCCAGACATTTCAATTAGAGTGTTAACAAGCACGTATCATGGCGTTTCAGCGGCAGATACATTTGCGTACCGTCAGCATAACAGTGGTAGGAAATACCATATTTCCTTATAATATTTCCCAAGGGCAGCATGTAAAGCGAGAACAATATAGGCCCCAAAATAGAACCCTGGGGGACCCCACACGAGGAAGAAGCAGTTGAGGAGACAAATTCTCCAAGGCGAACTGAGAACGTTCTCTCAGACAGGTAGGAGATAAACCAACTCAATGCAGTATCCTTAATCCCTGCATGTTGCTCTAGGCGAGATTAAGATTTTATGGTCTACCGTGTCAAATGCAGCCGAGAGATCAAGTGTAATTAAAATCGCACAGTTTACGGAGTATGTGGCAAGTAGTAGGTCATTAAAAACCTTCAACAGTGTAGGGCTTTAAACCCAGACTGAAACACCTCATGAATACGATGACGATCCAAAAATTTATTCAATTGTCCATATACGACCTTCTCTAATATTTTAGTATGAAACTAAAGAAATGAATTGCAGATGTAATTACATTTTTAAAAATGTAAATATAATGTTAAAACATGTATGTACACAATAAGTGCATGGTAACAAATGATTAATTAAAATGTTAGTACATAGTAGTTAAGGCCATCTAATATAAAGTAGGTCCAAAAGTTTAAAAGGTTATTAAAAGGTTAAGGTATTTACTACATGATTTTGTTTATTTGATTTTATAATTTTCTGCCTTTTATAAAGACTTTCATGGATGAATGAATGTTTCTAATGATGCAAAAATTTTACTAGTTATGGTCTTATTGCTTTAAAAGGAAGCAGTGTAAAATCTGCCGAAAAGCAATGTACAGAAGAGTATGGTCAAGATATTTTGAACATGGCAAATCCCATCAGAGCTGAAACTCTTACACATTTAAAATGCTTATTTTCTTGTTACTCTGGCATTTTACACCTCCAGTGTTAAGTCTCTTGTGTCCCTCCTCTCTTTTTTGCAACTTGTAGGTGTTTCGGTGAAGATACGTGCATCTCCATTCCTGACATCAAGGCGATGGTGATGGTAATGCCGCCCAGCGAACCTCGGATCACCATTGCTGGAGTGGAGCGGCTGGTTTGGCCCGCGGCTCAGCTCCGAGCCCCTGTCGGGGTGGCCCTTTTCAAGGACATAAACATCATTAGTACCGTCACCAAGACCGACACCACCCTCAGCATAGGTGATAGATGACTCACTTTCACAGCTCATATATTAACATAATCTCACTCCTTTGCATTCATCCATTTCACAGATGCCACAGTTGCACATTTTGCCTGTAATGTGACCATACAAACATTTTAGCATATTTAATTTTCTTTTTTTGAATAATGGTTTAGTCTATTATTATCAACATTATAAATGCCACCTTCTGGTTATTACACTGACCCTAAGTCAATTGTTTTTTTATTAGTGTCTTTTTTCATTTAAAGTTCAACAAAAGTGTCCGGCTTCTTTTATCGAATGTAGAGCCAGGGGTAGTGAAACAATAAATCATCTAAATTAAATTCATACACAATCAATTGTTGTTTGTGGATACAGTGCAAGGTCATATATTTGCCGCTGCATATCTCTGTCTCTAACAGTGTGTGTGTTTGTGTGTTTGTGTAGCCCGGAGGCCTGGCATCCTGGAGTTGATGCATAACCTGGATTATTGCGATGTGCTGGTGATCGGAGAGGAGCTGGACCTGGAGCGGGAGAGTCTGGAGATCCACCACAGCTCTCTCTTGGGCAAACATCTGGACGCCACCAACTCTACCTCTGGCATCTCCATCTACGGTATGGTTGACCACATGTCTCGGATCTACTATACAGCCATCTGCTGCCAGAATGTTTCTCATAATCTCTTTTTCACTCTTCACTTCAGCGACTTCATTTATTGCTTATTTATATCATCTTACAGTTGCTTCATTTAGCATGACTTCTCCATAGAACATAATTAAATCTAGATCAGTATATATGTATCTGTAGATGTTCAACTGATTAAATTACAGGACAATCCATATTTTAATTGAGTAAAAACATTAATATTGTGAAATATTATTAGCATTTAAAACAGCTAGTTTTCTAAATGTTTTTTCAAATGTAATTCATTCCTGTGATGACAAAGATGCACATGAAACGTTTCTTCATATTATTAATGTTGAGCGAGATACCCTGTTTTGCTCCTAACTGTGGAAAAATCACAGTTATGCATAACCTTGAGAGGCTTATTTCTTTAGTCTCTATTTTCCAATTATGTTGAGTCATTCACTGTATTTTTATGACAATCTACAACACATGGATACAGTTCTGTATTTAAATATGTTCTACTACATGGAGAAATCAAGATAAAATGAAGCAACTGGCCTCAATCTGGATAAGCAATACATGTGTTAACACTAGAACTACCAAGGCGGTCATTTTGACCATCTGATGTAATAACTTTTGTTGAAATTAAACCAATATAGCTATAGTACCCAATGTGTGAATATTTCGTTCTAATATTTTTATTTTATAAAAATTACAAAACACAAAAGAGTTCTGAGTATTTCTACCTAGAATTGCCATAACAGTCAAATTGACTGTGCGCATTACAGACGGCGTATGCCGCGTATTATTTCATTGTTTGCTAGTACTCCCCACCAGTGAGGATGTACAATATTTCGCAATTGTGAGAAAAGTCACAATTACTCTTTTATTTATTTTTTCTGTGGCGGAAACGGGCTTCCATATGTGGCTGCATAGTTTTTTTCCGATTCGTGTGATCCAAACATTTCCAAGAGTGCTGTAAAGTCCAAAAGTCAAAATGTATTGTAAAAAGATCTAATAATTTCCAAGATGTTTTTATCTAATTAAATAATCTTATTCAGTACATATTTGTTGGTATTTAGACTTTACCCTAGCTCTTACATAAATATATATATTTTTAAATCTGCTTTCGCTTGGCACTCGGTGCTCTATTTAATCCATATTGTTTGATTTTATTCAAATTGAGGATTTTTTTGACACATTTATAGGGTAATGCTGTCATAAAATATGACAGACATATAAAGCTTATTTCTAAAACCTCAATGGAAGCTTTGCATGTAAATATGACATTCGGTGCAGTCTAGTACGAACGGTCAGAATGAGCGATATGGAGTTATAGCATTCCGGTAGATCTAGTGTTAAAGGAAATAGACAAAAATGTTCTTACCCTCATGTCATCCAAACCGGTTTCTTTCCTTTGTGGTACAAAAAATGGAGAGATGTTGAAGCACATGCTGGCCATTCTTTTGCCTATAATGACAGTTAATGGGGATCAAGCTCCAAAAAGACCAAAAAGCAGCATTAAACCATCATAAAAGAGCTCCGTTTGAGCTCCGTTTGACTTGTGTGCTGTACTCAAAGTCTTCCGAAGCCAAACAATAGTATCCATTTATATGTCGCTTTTAGATACAAAATGGCAGGTTATATCAATGTGACATATATGTTGGGAATAATTTAATAAGGTATGACGGGTACAGTGGAGGGGAACAATAACTGAAATTTAAGGGAATAACTTTTTACACTGCCATTTTACACAAGCCATTGTATGGCTTTAAAAGATTTGGAATGTATTACCTTTCAAATGTTTGGTCTCTATACGATTTTTAAAATGTTTTGATCTCTTATGGCTACAATTTTAAATAGCTGTTTTCTATTTTATGATATTTTCTTTCAGAAACATTTATTTTTATCATCAATGTTTAAAAAAACAAAAAACAACTGTTGTGCAGCTTGATATTTTTGTTGAAACCATGATACATTTTTTCAGGAATCTTTGATGAACAGACATTACAAAAGAACGGCATTTGTTTGAAATATGAACCTTTCATAACATTATACATTTATTTATAATAAAAAAATATTTTACTGACCCAAACTTTTAAACAGCAGTGTGTATATTCAATAATGTATTGTTGTTGTTAGTGATGATCAACACACATTTTTGGGTGAACTACCCCTTTAAAAATAACTTATATGTAGAACTTAATCAGCACACGTTTTTCCAGCTAATATCAATGCTGAAGAAAGGTCAAATTTAAACGCTTTCATGCTTTTCAAAAAAGTTTTGATCTTTAAAAGTCACTCTCGATTGTGCTCAAACGCCTTTAACCCAGATCCTGCTCAGACTCTTGAACAGATCTCTGCCTCTATCAGTCATACTGTACATTTGGCTTTTTGCAAGCAAATTCAAATCACCTTGGCATTTCGCAAAGTGGTTTGAGAGTGTCGGCTACATTTATTAGAGAAGGACTAAGACCTCCTACTTGTTCAGGGACTCCATGTTGAGTATCTCTCAGGACTCTGGAGCTCTTTTCTCTGAGTAAACCGAGTTCCTGACACTGGTCTTTCTTTGGTCTCAGGTGTTGACTCCATGGCGCATTATGAACAGGCCATCAGACAGGTGAGGTACCGCAACTGGAAGCCTGGTGGTCTGTCTGAGAGAAGGTTCCGGCTCAGTTGCTCTGAACTGAATGGACGCTACACAAGCAATGAGTTCAACTTGGAGGTCAGAGACTGCCTTCATACTGGGCATGGCTTTTTTATTATTTTCATCATCCATTTACTTTATCCCCTCTTTCAATTCCTGCTCTTCTTTCAGCTTTGTGCACTTTTTGACTCTTGGTGCTTAAAAGTTACTGAAACAGACAGAAGAGACTGTCTGACTCACATGTTAAAATGACCAACCTATTTTTTTTTTTTTTTTTGGGCAACTTTTAGGAGTGGGTAAATCTTAAATATATTATTATTATTATTATTATTATTATTATTATTATTATTATTATTATTATTATTATTTTCATTTAGCCATGTTTGTTCTGTATAGGAGACATTAGGTGATAAGCAGGAACATTTTAAATTACTGTCATTGAGCCCAGATCAGTATGATTTTTATGAACCTGACTTTTTATGCATTACAAAATAATTTAATGTCTCAATTAAATTTTTCACTTCAGGATCAAGGATTTGTTTTTGACATAAAGCTTAATTTGCTGAAATCACTTGACCTGGCCAAGATGTCAGATTCAAAACAGGACAAGCAAGCTTTTGTCTCTAAACTATGTTCTGTTTGCCCCGCCCCTCAGGTTGGAGTAGTGCACAGCTCAGAGGCTGTGGAGCATGTCAATCACATGGCTGTCCAATCCCAGTACATGAGACCTGTGCATCATCCACTGGTGGTTCATACGGCCGACTCTGATCACATTGCAGGTAAACTCAGCCTTGATGCCTCTTAATGATGTTTGTCCAGATCTAGTTATTTTACCCTGGGTGATATTATTTTGTCAATAATATCTGAAAAATAAGTTGGTTTACCTTGTGATTAATTAAAGCTGCAGTTCAGTCCTCCTTTCCTTAGCCCAATTCACAACAGTAAGCTTGTAATAATGTGTTCTAATTTAAATGGTACTGTCAGGTTTCCGCAGGAAATACAAGCATGTCAACGTTCGTCTTTGCATCATGTCACGTCTGTATACATAAAGAAGGCTATATCGCGTGTGTGGATGCTGCAGGCAGTGGATCATTTATAGCCTTTTCTCACAGCAGCTGGAACAATTAAATGTATATTTTTGATGGCGGATTGTAATCCAGAAAGGTCCAAACAACAATCATCAATGACAACTGGATTTTCATCCGTAGTCAAAAGCTAAAGATTAGACTGTACAGAAATTTAAATCTACAGGTAGCGCTAATACACACTACATGTAGTCGCACGTAGTCACGCAATGCTTTTGTTTACATTACAAATTTGAGAACAAAGTAAAACAATAATAATAATTTGCACGGTTTGATGTGATGTGAGCTGCGATGTGATGTGTTCGTTAGATTTAATCACGATTGGTAGCGTGATTTAGGCTTTTCTCAGTTGGTTAGAACAAATAAGGCAGACATGTTGTTCAGATTACAAAATTCGGCCCCACTTTGTTATGTAGCCTTAAAGGGATAGTTCACCCAAAAATTAATGCCCTCCTAAACAAGGGCATCCAAGATGTGGGTGTGTTTGTTTCTTCAGTAGAACACAAATGAAGATTTTTAACTCCAACCGTTGCTCGTATTATGCATGTCAATGGGGTCTATTTCTATGAGAGCCACTATGATAGTAAAACACATAGACATATGAATCCATATTCAACCCTGTGGCTCGTGGCGACACATTGATGTCTTAAGACACGAAACAATCGGTATATATATATATATATATATATATATATATATATATATATATATATATATATATATATATATATATATATATACACAGAGAGAGAGAGAGAGAGAGAGAGAGATAGAGATGTCTCATTAGTGCCTGCGTGGATTGCGCAGATCAGTTGAATGAGAAATCTATGTAAATATATATCTATGACAGCACCGGAGTGTGGACCTTCTCCAGCAGAAGTATGCATTGGGAATCCTGGATGAGGTTCGTCTGATATAAGGTAAAAAAAAAAACTCAAATACTGTTGGGTTTCTCTTAAGACATCAATGTGTCGCAACGAGCCACAGGGTTGAATATGGATTCATATGTCTATGTGTATTTAATCTCATAGTGGCTCTCATAGAAATAGACCCCGTTGACATGCATAATACGAGCAACGGTTGGAGTTAAAAATCTTCATTTGTGTTCTACTGAAGAAACAAACACACCTACATCTTGGATGCCCTGGGGTAAGTAGATAAACATCAAAATTTCATTTTTGGGTGAACTATCCCTTTAGCTAAGATGTATTTACATCAAACATTTATTTAATAAGTTTTAATAAGTATTTACAATGTACTTACTGTGTTCATAGTCTATTGCAAAACACTTTTGCTGATATTGAGGTGGGATACGGGTAAAGTTATGAACAGGTGTGGTGGTATGGGCATGTTTAAGGGTAGGGTTAGGTGTAAGGGAAGTGTCAACAGTGTAATTATAAATGTAACTATTAATGACAAGATGTAATTACATGCATGCCAATGAGGAGCCGTGCCGATGCACAGCCCATGTAAAGATGATAATCCCGCAAATAACTGCAATTGCATGATTCAAACAGAGATGACGACAGAGGCAAAACCTACGGACTGCAGCTTTAAAATGTTGTTGTTGCTTTGTTAAAGCATCTCATTAAATTGTAAACAAGTAGCTATAAGGAGGACAGTAAATTTGTCACAAAAACTATTCATGGGAGAATTCAGCTTATAAAAAAGGCGGCTATGCACACACACATACATACAAACCCCTGCACGCTGGTATAAGCGGATGACAGGCTCTCGAGACCGTATTGTTGGTTTGAAGGAGTTTGGAAAATTACACTTACTCTACCAGCTCACGTACACACTGGGGACACCAGTGATCTCCCCAAGGGCGCACAGAGCACAGCTGACTGCAGCGAGATGGAGCATTCTGCTCTCTGGACTGAAGAGAGAAAGAGGGAGAGAGAGATGACAGGATGCGAGACATGCTGCTTTAGGAGAGACATGGAAAAACAGCAGGTGGCACTGTGACCTCATGCTCCCAATCCTGCTCTTGCTGACTGCAAGGTCTCAGAAAGCGACACTGTTCTTAAAGTGAACTGTGCCAAACTGTCTTCCTCTGTCAACACGGCTAAATAAGCTTCACCTCAGTTACCTAGTACCGACCTCCCTTAGAAAAACACTAATAGACAGTAATCCAGGATTGTATTGATTTTTGTATGGCTGAGTGAGTCATAACAATACTGTGAATGAATAAACATAATTGCAGAATAGAGAGGCTAAAGCAATAAGCCTCTCAAGGTTGTGCATTAATGTGATTTTTCCAGTATGGAGAAAAACAGGGTATCTCTGTCAACATTGATGATAGTTATAAATATAAGAAATGTTTCTTTAGCATCTTTGCCATTACAGGAATATATTACATTTAGAAAAAAACAAAAATTTAGAAAGCCAGTTGTTTTAAATGATAATATTTCACAATATTAATGTTTTACTCAATTACTTCTGATAAAATATGCTAGCATTAGATGAGGCTTTCTGCAGTTGGGGAACAGGTGCGGCGGTTGACAGCAATGTCAGGGGTGAATCTGGGCCTGACAGGAGCTAGTGAACCTCAGGATGGGCGTCTCAAGGTGTGGGTGGAAGAAAAAATGGAAAATAGATGCCGCTAACATGGAAAGGATGTTAGGCTTCTTGGTTATACAGGATGGGAACAGCAATATACACTATATTGCCAAAAGTATTGGGACTCCCCTCCAAATCATTCAATTTAGGTGTTCCAATCACTTCCATGGCCAAAGGTGTATAAATCAAGCACCTAGGCATGCAGACTGCTTCTACAAGCATTTGTGAAAGATTGGGTCGCTCTCAGGAGCTCAGTGAATTCAAGCGGGGCACTGTGATAGGTTGCCACCTGTGCAATAAGTCGATTCATGACATTTCCTCACTACTAAATATTCCATGGTCAAATGTTAGTGGTATTATTTCGAAGTGGAAGCAATTGGGAACAACAGCAACTCAGCCACGAAGTGGTAGGCCACGTAAAATCACAGAGTTGATGCTGAGGCACACAGTGCGCAGATTTGATGCTGAGGCACACAGTGCGCAGATTTGATGCTGAGGCACACAGTGCGCAGAAGTCAACAACTTTCTGCAATAGCTACAATAGCTACAGACCTCCAAACTTCGTGTGGCCTTCAGCTTAGCTCAAGAACAGTGCATAGAGAGCTTCATGGAATGGGTTTCTATGGCCGAGTTGCATCCAAGCCTTAAATCACCAAGTACAATTCAAAGTGCCGGATGCAGAGGAAGCACGCCGCCACTGGACTCTAGAGCAGTGGAGACATGTTCTCTGGAGTGACGAATCACACTTCTCTGTCTGGCAATCTGATGGACGAGTCTGGGTTTGGCAGTTGCCAGGAGAACGGTACTTGCCTGACTGCATTGTGCCAGGTGGAAAGTTTGGTGGAAGGGGGATTATGGTGTGGGGTTGGTTTTCTGTAGTTGGGCTTAGCCCCTTAGTTCCAGTGAAAGTGACTCTTAATGCTTCTGCATAATAAGACATTTTGGATGGCTCCTTCCTGTTCCAACATGACTGTGCACCCATGCACAAAGCAAGGCCCATAAAGACATCTTTAAGCGAGTTTGGTGTGGAGGAACTTGACTGGCCTGCACAGAGTCCTGGCCTCACGCCAGTAGAACACCTTTGGGATGAATTAGAGCAGAGACTGCGAGCCAGGCCTTCTCGTCCTACATCAGTGCCTGACCTCACAAATGCACTTTTAGAAGAATGGTCAAAAAATCCTATAAACACACTCCTAAACAAAAAGTTGAAGATGTTATAGCTTTAAAGGGTGGGCCAACTCCATATTAAACCCTACGGATTAAGAATGCAATGTCATTAAAGTTCATGTGTATGTAAAGGCAGGCATCCCAAAATTTTTGGCAATATAGTGTGGCAAGTTTCAATAAATAATTATATTTATCATTAATAATAATCACAACAGTCAATGCATGCAGTTTTAACCATTTTAATGTTTTGTAGCAAACGTAAGAATTCATATATATCAATGTGTCATTAGGAACCCCTCCTGCTGCCACAGTGGTTATTGTAATGTGCATCGCTGCCCTGGTGGTCATCGTAGTCTTGGGCATCTACCGCATCCACACCACCCACCAAGACGGTTCAAAAGAGGACGAAGAGGGAAGAAAAGACCCGGAGATGGACTGGGACGACTCCAATCTTAACATAACTGTTAATCCCATGGAGGTCAGTATGTGCCTCATTGGTAAAGACAAATGTTGGGGGAAGCAACTTTGAAACTAAAGGTTGCTAAACTAGTTTGAAGTAGTTATTCAAGCTACTGTAAAACTAATGAAAATGTAATTGGGTACATAAGTTGAAGTTTTCTTGAAGTAACTTAAAGGGATAGTTCACCCAGAAATAAATATTTATTAAGTATTCATTGAGTAAGGTCATCATTTACTCACCCTCAAGTTGTTCCAAATCTGTATGAATTTCTTTCTTCTACTGAACACAAAAAGACGATATTTTGAAGAATATGGTTAACCAAACAGTTGATGGACCCCATTGACTTCCATAGTAGGAAAAAATACTATGGAAATCAATGGGGCCCATTAATTGTTTGGCTACCGACATTCTTCAAAATATTGTCTTTTGTGTTCAGTAGAAGAAAGAAATTCATACAGGTTTGTTACAACTTAAAGGGTTAGTTCACCCAAAAATGAAAATTCTGTCATTAATGACTCTAATGTTGTTCCAAACCCATTTTAGTCCAAAGATATCTAGTTCCAAAGATATTTTAGATTTAGTCCGAGAGCCTTATGTCCTTCCATTGAAAGTGTATGCACACTCTACAGTCCGTGTCCAAAAAGGTAAGAAGAAAGGTATGAAAAACAATATCAAAATAGTCCATGTGACATCAGTGGGTTAGTTAGACTCTTTTGAAGCATCAACAATACATTTTGGTCCAAAAATAACAAAAACTACAACTTTATCCAGCATTGTATTCTCTTCCGCGTTTGTTTGAATCCACGTTCACGAGTCCACAGTAACGCTGCTGACGTAAGACGCAAAGACTCCCTCAGAGTATGGTAAATGGACAGCATTATATAGCGCTTTCAACAGACCCATGGCAATCCAAAGCGCTTTACAGCTTGCCTCACATTCACCCATTCACTCTCTCATTCATACACCTACGGCGGTGTCAGCCATGCAAGGTGCCATCCAGCATGTCGGGAGCAGCTTGGGTTAGGTGTCTTGCTCATGGACACCTCGACACTTGGTCAGGTGGAACCGGTTTGTAGACAACCTACATGAACCATTGAGCCACTGCCGCCCCAGACTACATGGACTACATGGAAGCCAGATAACAAATCAGCAGCGTCTTACGTCAGCAGCGGGATTCAAACAAACGCGGAGCGATGTTGTCAAACCAGATAATTAAATGTGTTGCATGCATACATTACTATACTTACGACAAAATGTTTGTCACATTTCCTGTATGTGTACCATATTAACATAAACTGAAAACATCGGTCCCACATAAATCAGTTAAGTTAAACAAACATTAGTTGTTTCATGTAACTTCAACATCTTGGAATGGATACATTTTAAGTGACTCAATTAAGAAGTCTCAAAGTGAGTTTTATATGGCTCCCTGACATGATCCAGGCATTCCATTTCATATATTCCTTCATCCACTATAATATATTTTAATGTTATACAACTGAATTATAATACTGCACTAGCTAGTGGACAAACCTTTAGCTAGTAATAGCACACATTAGCATCTAAAATGCTAAGCATTAAAAGCTCCTTCAGCAAAGCCGTTATGACATTAGTTGTATTAGTCCAGATCCGAAGCAAATGCTCCACTCTTCTCCAGAATGGTAACCCACTGTTAAATTTAATTTGTTCTAATAATTCCAACATAATTGAAAATTAAACACTTTTAAACACAATCAAGTCTCCCCCTTTCTCATCTTGCTCAAAAAAAAAAACATAAAATAACACTTTTACATATAAAATAACAACATTTACTCTCTCTTAATTTAGCCATATGCAAAGCATGGGAACTAACAAGCCCCGCCCAGTTTCAGTTAATGCAACACAAACCATTTGTGTTGAGATTACATAAATGATTTAAGTAAACTTCAATTTGACTTATATTTAAGTGGATTGGACACAATTAAATTAAGTTAGGACAAATTGTATAACAATTGTGTTGCTTTAGCTCAGTTTAACTAAGCAATTTAAACAAGTAGCAAAACTATTTTTTTGCAGTGTATGTGGTAAAAACCAAGGTATACTTTTGGCCTTTAGGTTTAGAGGTGGGTTTAGTTGGAGTGAACCAAACTTTCTATTTTGACAAACAAGAGAGAACAGTCTATGATTCACTTGAATGATTCACACTTGGGTGAGCAGGTAAAATGTATTTATATACTATTATAGTGCTTACTAATATTTTAATAGCTTTTATTTTTGTTTTAGTAATTTTGTTACAGTATGTGCTTATGTAATTTGTATTACTTTTAAATGTTTATATGTAACTTTAATTTATTTTTAATTATTTTTATTTTTAGTAATATTAGTAATTAAACTTATTTTATTTTAGTTGGTTAATGCAACATTTCTAATTTTCATTCATGCATTATTTTAAAGATTTTTTAAATCTAATATTTATATTTTATTTTAGCTTTATTTAAATGAATTAATATTTTTAGTTTTTTAGTTAACAATAACAACATTGCTCTGTAGCATGTGGAGGTTTACAGTTGTTTTTTTTCATGAAGATGGTCTAAATATAATTAGTATCATTCTGTTGTTGGTTCTAGAGCATTGATGGGACTCAGATTGCTGTGGAGGTGAGGGAGGAGGAGCCAGAGGAAGAGGAGGACGAAGACGAAGAAGATGATGAACTGTCAGGAGATCTCTCTAGTGCCGAATCCGAGGACAGTGATGAAGAGGAAGAGACTAACATTCAGAAGGGAAAAGTGAAAGGAAAGCTGGAGTGGGACCCATCTACGTTACCCTATTAAAACACAAAAAACACAGTCTCTCACACGCACACACATATTCATACACCTTCACACAAGCAAGATTCACACGCAGACATAGACTTGTGTACACACACGTACACACACACACACACACACACACACATATATATGTATACATAAAACACTCAAATTAAATGCCCTCTCACACTTACAGAAGCCAGAATTTATTGCCTGAAAAGCTGTCACACAACCTGATTTTGACTCTTTCCAACAGCCACAAAAAGCATCCTGTACCGCCACCTGCTGGTCAATATTTGGAAACGCACCCTTCAGTCCAAAACGCTGCAAAGCTTGTATGTACTTCTGTAGTGTATAAGCTGCAGTGTCTCAGTAGATCCACGAAAATGAAAGATACATTTGACACAATGGAATAAATTGTGAGTCAACATCTCTGGGATGTTTTTTTTTTTTTTTTTTTTTTGCGTTCTGTGTAGATTTAATCAGATTATAGTCTAACATCATGATGCTTTCTCCCTTTCTGAAATACTAAACTGTAATATTTGACAGTATGGCTATGCCTTCACCATTACTTGTCTTCAGAGTAACATTTAATATTGCATTGATGTGCAATAGTAACTACCCAAAAGTTGTTTTTTCAATGAAAGTATATAATAATTATATTTTCTTCATTTGAAATTTAGCAAATATGTTTATTTTAGATCCTCAGAGTGATTTTGATTGAGATGGTTCTCTTTAAACAAATGTTATATAGGAATTTATGGAAGCTTGTTTCCGCCACGGAATAAAAAAAAAAAAGTTATTGAGACTTTTTATCTCTAAAATTCTTTTTTCTTGCAATTGCGAGTTTACATCTTGCAATTTTGACTTTTTTCCAGATATAAGAGATATAAACTCACAATTCTACTAAATAAACTCACAATTGCAAGAAAAAAGTCTCACGTTTCACAATCTCACAGTTCTTACATTATTTTGCCGAATTGTGACTTTATATCTCATTATTTATCACAACTTTTTATCTTTTGTCAAATCAACTTCACATAATATTTTTGGGAAGAGTTTCTATTTATTAAACCAATCTCCATTTTATAAACTCAATTTTTTTATTTCAATGAACTCAAGATTTAAGGCAACCAGGTAACTTACTTTTTTTAAGTTAAACCAACAATATTATTTTACAGTGCAGTTGGATTTATAATTTTTATTTAAAGTTTATATCTCTCAATTCTGAGACAAAAATAGTCGCAGTTGCTGGATATAAACTCACAATTCTTCTAAATAAATCCCCCAATTTGCAATTGCTTTATTTCTCAGTATTGCGAGTTTATATTTCGCAATTCGGACTTTAGAATTTGGAATTGTGAGGTTATAACTTTTTTCTATCTTCAGTTGCGAGAAAACAAAACAGAAAAGTATATGATATAAACTCGCAATTGTGAGAGTCAGAATTGCGAGATAAAAATGTGCAATTTCCTTTTTATTTTTTATTCAGTGGTTGAAACGCTTCCAAAATAATGAGATGGGGAAAAAATCTTTCTTTTCCTATTTTCTTTTTTTGGGGGGGATCTCAGCGGTAAAATAGGAGGGAGCGTGTCTGTCCATTTTTATATGCCTGTCTTCTGTAAATAGGGAACTGTAGAGTAGTTGAATGGTGACTTCTCACCTTCTCACCTCCTCCCTCCCTCACACAGCCTGTTTGTGTCCACACTTGCTTGCTGGAGAGGAATGTTCCTCCACCTCCTCTCTCTTTCTGTGTTGATCTCTTTTATCGTTCATGGCGTCCTCCTCACCTCGACCGAGGATTGGTTCTCCCTCACTCCACCTCAAATAGATTTGTCTGAGCCTCTATAGACAAAGGCACTTTTAAACTATTAAAGGAAAGAAAATAGAAGAAAATTGTTCAATGATTTTAGCCTGGGGCTATTTTGGTATATTGTGAAGGTCTTTACTAACCTCCCTGCAGTGTATAGTTCAATTAAATCTTTCAGGAAAAGAAATAAAAAAAAGGAATGTAAGAAGAGTACAAACAAAAGCAAAGTCTTTGTGAAAACTGAGGCTTTTGACAGTTTAAAAGCATTTAGCAGTGTCACCGAGAATTTTTGTTTTCCTATAGAGGAGAGTTTAAGTAATACTTGAGCAACTATAGATGACACTTATGTTTTTTCCCCAGAACATGTGTGCGTTTATGAATATGTGCATTGAGTTTCATGTAATGTCTGTTGCAGTGGTTAGGATTTCTCATCCCATCAGCCAGAACGTGCTTGTGATGTCAGCCTTGTGAGACATCCCGTTCCCCCTCCTTCTACCTTCCACACTTTTCATTCTTTCGCTAGTCCTTTTTACCATGTGTGTTATAGAACAGGAACAAAAAGAAACTTTTAAAAAGATCAACCATGTAAAATCATGTAAGGCTATTCTTTTGTATATGTTTCTCTCTTTTTGTTTTGTAAAGGGTTTTTGTTTAACTTTGATGGTCACTGCAGCACTTTCTGTACATTGACCAATAAAGACTTTCCTTAGAATGAGTGAAAGTGTTTCTTTCCCATTCAAATGCTCTACTTTGTGTAGGTAGCAATAGTTTGAGGACACAACCGTATAGTTAAATCTGTTTGAGCAGTTTATTTTGGAATATGATTCATGAAGTGATATACACATACGTGTACAGGCCTGGTTGAGCTGCGCTATAAGCCTACGGCTGCATCCAAAATTATAATACTATAATACTATATACTATTTCCCTACTATATGGCTAAAAACGGTTTTGTGACAAAAGAAGTATGGCGAATTTACAGTACTCATAAAATAGGAGGCAAAAAGTATACCGGATGACCTATTTCTTCTGGCAAGATTCTGAAGCCTGCATATGGTGGACACTTTACTATCCCATGAGGCCACGGGAGAGGATTTGTGAATGGCAGTGAAGCGAAGTAACTGAGGCTGGTAGGTCACATGATAATGACAACATGGCAAATGTAGTATGTTCGGTTTAGATTCATACACACACTTATACAATAAAGAGATATAGCTAGCTAATTACTTATTCAAAATAAGTACCTACTCGAAAGAGTATACCATTTTGGATGCAGCCAATCACAAATTTGTGGGAAGTCTCACAAACTCGTTTAACAACATCTTCGCCACCTACTGGTGCACTATGAAACTGTAACAATTTATATTACTAAGTTCACACTATATGGGCCCTATCATACACCTGGCACAATGCGACACAAGTGTTTTTTGCTAGTTTCAGCCTGACGCAGTTATCATTTTCACGTCCAGTGCCACGTTGTTTAAATAGCAAATGCGCTCGTTCCCATCTGTTCGCCCATGGACGTGCTGGTCTGAAAATTAGGTGTGTTCAGGCGCATTGCTATACTGAGGCAACTGAAAACGAGTCTGCCAACCAAAACCTGGTCTAAAGTCAATAGCGCAGTATTTTTGCTGTTATGTATATTACTAACGTAATATACATAAAGTAACAGCAAAAATACTGCGCTATGTATATGTATATTACGTTAGTAATATCACCTGAGGCAGCAGCACACAAACATTTTTAAATATTAAAAATAAAAATATTCCTCTCCAGAGAAGCGTTCAGTCTTCCCGCTCGCAGATTCCTCCAAATAGCAAATCTGCCATTGTGCAAGCGCAACTGGCTTTTAAAGGGAATGGGAGATGACACTCTGATTGGTTTATTGCACGTTACGTCTAAAACACACCAATGACTTAAGAGACTACGTACAACCCTTTTAGATCATGCGCTGGGCGCACCGACTGTTTTTTCAGTCGTTAAACTAGCAAAAGTGGATTCGGACATGTCCTAAGTGCACCTGCGCCATGTGCTTCAGCCCATGCGCTCAGATCGTTAAAACAGGGACCTCTATATCTAACATCAGTACACATTATACACCTTTAATTAAAGCTTTACTTTCCTGGAGTGCAATGCTCACACACTCATTGCGCTACACCTAATTTAACTATTTTATAGTGTTTGTATGCCATTTGTTTACAGGTGAAGAAAGAAAGCCTTACAGAAGAAGAAATGCTGTATTCAGTTTGAAGGCAGCATCTAATGCCTTGTAAAGTTGCTGATTAACTTTCTGCAGAGCTTTTTCACATACAAATTATTCAACCACAATGAATGATTTAGAACCTAATGTGTTTCTTTTATTGAGGTAGAAAATTTGTATACACAGTAGTGACATTTTGGGGATGTTTAACAAATCTGTGCACATAATTACAAATACAAATTGGATATTGTACACCAAAATGAAACAGCTCTGTGTTGTAAAATGTACACACTGTGCTAATCGTGTAATGATAACATTTCATATTGTTCAGTAGAAATAGGACGGGCAGTAATGACAACAGTTTGGTCTATGTTAAGAGTTAAAGTAAAGCTAAAAGCACAAATTAAGTTTCTTAAAAAAAGTTTATGTATTTGCAAGCAATTCAATTTAATAGAACTATCAAAGAAGTAAAACACAAAATATGAATCAACAAACATTGAATGGGTGATACATTGAGAAATCAACTTTCCCTTGAGCCTTTGATATATAAAAGGTCATGGTAATATCATTTAAGTTGCGGAGCTGAAAACGTCCTTGTTATTCAAAGAAAAGCTTTTATTGACACCCACGAGAGATCTCAGATATATACTGATCAATGACGTAATAGAACGGGGAAATGCAGCCTCTACAGATAAATGTGTATGCCTGCTTCTGTAGCCCCGCCCACCGACTAGTGGAACTAAACGGATCACGCAACTGAGCAATAAACATGCCGGCAACACATTCTCACTCCCAACTCGTCACATATTGCCGCTTGGTCAGTACCCCTCGGCGTCACTTTTTAACGCACAGGGTACCCCTTAAGCGTCATTTTTCGACGTTCAGGGGCACTCCACTGATTCCAATGAGAAGCATACAGACGTGTTGGGCACGTGAATGTTATCATCGTGATGAAATTATTTATTGGGTTGTAATTTTTCCATTATGACATGTTGGAGTGTGATTCTCAATATAATAAGCCAGCACACTTTTATTTAAATTTATTTAATTTTATTTACGCTATTCAGACACGTTTGAAACAGCCCAACCCCACCCCGCACTAAACCTGCCCATTTGCGTATTATATGATATAAAACACAGAATATAACAGACAGCAGACACACTTTATTGAAAAGTCCGGCTATTGCAACTGTTCGAGGCCAAACGATTGATTTCTGTGAAGAAAAGACCCAAAAGCAATCACCGTCTCCACGGTACCCTCGGCGTCACGATATGGACGAAATGGGAACTCCATTGCTTTCAATGGGAAAACCTTTGGCGTCAACAGAAGACGCGTTTGAAATCGCGCTGAAGAAGTGAAGTCTCATTCAGAACACATCGCGATGTTTGGCGTCAGTTCACGTGTGCCACATGTGGGTGAGTAGTCAAATATTATGTCCTGATGTTTGATATAAAGTATGTTCTGCTTGTCGCTATCTATCAGATTATGTTCAGTCACTGCATTATATCTGTCATCTCCACTGAGGATTTGCATTTCTTTGCTTTCTAAATCAACACATCTTGCTAATAGGGTGATTGCACACTGTCACGTGACATGCTATAGACCTTTAAACAGTTGTTCATATTTAATAATAACTACCAGTGTAGTTTCAACGTGGAATTTGTAGTAGAAGCACAATAAAAATACAACACTTGCCACGCTTTTACCACAGTAACCTTAGTTTTAATGTGATAGGTGCAGTAAAAGGACAGTAACCTCAAATATTACCATGCTTTTACCACAGTAACCTTAGTTTTAATGTGATGTTTGTTGTAAATAGACAGTAACCACAACAATTACCATGCTTTAAATGCATTTTATGTAAATCCAAATATTTTAATGTAAATAGTACTTTTCCTGTATATAATGCAATATATTATATATTATGACTTTTGTTCTCTCTTTCTTTTTTTACCTGAAAAGACCAAAAGGGCCTTCCGGACTCAGTCAGCCCATTCTTGTTTGTGGAGAAGTAACGGAGAAGACCAAAAGCTGCAACAGCAAATATTTGCAAAGGTATATATATATACATGTATGTGCTGGTTAGAGCCCTTTATCAAACATATTATTCAGCATTTGTTGTTACTTAAACTTATTCTTACAAATCCCATGGCTCAATCAGTAAGAACATATTCTCAAAGTCTCAATAATTCACAAGATTTAACAAGTAGTCAAATTCATATGATTCTCGTACATAATCCTGCAGCTTTTACTATGACTCCTGCCATTGGCTACTGCCTCAATTCCTGTACATATTTATTGTTGTTCCCTTTCTTGGAAAGTAGTCAGATGTCCCACACACTGTCAGAAAGTTTATATTAAGTCCATTGTATTCTTTAAAATGATTTCAAATTGGGCTCTGTCTGTTCATGTAATGTTACATGTCTCTTCACACCTCATAACCTACCGCTGTTTGCAAGAGTGAAAATTCTTGCAAACACATGACATCAGATTTTCGATTATTTTGTCATACTCAGATCAGTTGCACTGTTGATAACGTCAACAAAAAATCAAGTGAATTATCAACATTTTTAAACACATTCATATGATATAGCTTGCTATTAAATATATACTTTTAATAATGGGCATGCACACATATCAGTGAACTTATTACATAAATGTATTTAACATTTAATTATGCAACGCTTTTACAGAAAGAAATCCTGCAGTTATGTATAAACTGACAACATCATCATCATCATCATGTCCTGCCCTGGGCACATTAGGCAACATGTGTCCTCCAACATATTCGATCTGTGGCCACGTTCTTCACATCTTCTCATTGAACACCGGCATTCAGGTCTTCGTGAAACATCTGTATCATATCTTCCTTGGTCTTCCCTGTCTCCTGCGTCCTCCTGGTGGTGTCCACTTCACAAGTGTTTTTGGGTGTTGTTGTTCGGGTATGCATAGGATATGTCCAGTGAAGTGCACCCTTTTTTCTGACACAGTTTCTCAATGTCTTCATGTGGAGTCTGGAGTCTTATGATCTCTTCAATTTATGCAGAACCAATATTCATAAACTGTACTTGATGTCTCCTATGCCTTTATCAAAAAGCATTAGTTCTCATCAGGAGTTTTAGTGAAGGACATATCTATTGCCATCCACTAGTTCTATCCATGCAGCGACTTTATGATGCTATAGTCCAATGTATATTTCTGCATTTGTTGTTTGTTCAAACAAATGAAGATAGTGAGAGTGAATACCTTTTGAATTCAATATTTATTCATTAAACCTTTCATCTACCTCTATGGTATCATTAATAACTACATCTATGGTATCATTATCACTACCTTTTAATGTAACTGTAACATGAATGTATTATATAGAAGCATTTTCTTCCTAAAAATGGTTGTCATTTATAATAATTTAATTAGACTTTCATTTAGTTGCAGTAAAAGTGAACAATAATCACAAATATATTGTATTAAAGTTGAGAATGTAAAATGTTCTTCAGTTTTTGCCTATTTTTTAATGGGAAGAAATATATTTTCAGAAAACAGAATTGCACCTCATCTCTTGATTTGTACTTCATTATGGTAATATTTTTAAGTGTGTGTGTGTGTGTGTGTGTGTGTGTGTGTGTGTGTGTGTGTGTGTGTGTGTGTGTGTGTGTGTGTGTGTGTGTGTGTGTGTGTGTGTGTGTGTGTGTGTGTGTGTGTGTGTGTGTGTGTGTGTGTGTGTGTGTGTGTGTGTGTGTGTGTGTCTTTATCCTGGTGTGCATGTCTTTAAACTGTTTGACATTAAATATTGGAATATGCTTACAAAATTGTGTGCATTCTTAATGGTTTTGTTACATTTATTTTAATTCCAATAGTTCAGATGGTCAAGGGTGGCATAAAGAAGTTTAAAATGTATACCTATATTTATATACATACCTAAATATATATACACATAAACACACACTATAAATGTTACAAAAGATGCAAAACTACCAGTGCTGTTGTAGCTTGTAGGCCATTGCATAGAAAAAGAGGTTTCTCTTTCAAATATATTTATGCATCAGTTTAACCACACACATGAGTCTTTCGTTTTAAAATGTTAGTTTTATTATTTAATTAGAATAAATAAATATTTAGCTGCCTAAATATTAAATATTTAAGGGATCCTTCAGTTGGAACCGGATGAGATCTGTCATCATTTACCATAAATGGACAGGTAAGTGTGACGCCTCTGTTCAGCTGGATTGTCATTGGCTGTGACTTTATCGTAGGACTCACTGTGATTGGACAATCTTTTAACCCATATAAAACGGCGTTTCATGTTATAAAGTATGTATTGGTGTTATTATTATGTTAGTTATACGTTAAGTAAGCTATAAAGTGTCGGTATGTTGTGAGAAATTACTCCTTTACGAGAACCCAACCTAACCCTAAGCATTGCTGCACACTTCAATGAACTACAGCGCCATATTTACCATTGCATTGATACAATGACAAAGATATATGGGTAATGTAGTTTAAAACGTTTAATAATGAAACAATAAATGTTAAGTAAATTACATCTTTAATGGACAACTGGATATCTACATATGTGCATTGTGCAAACCTTTATGACATTATGAGGGGCAGGCTAAAATTTTATATTTTACTGTGAGCATTTTGAGAAAAACCTTTATGCCAGCTTTCCATATATGTCTGAAAACTGTGCCCAACATTATTTAGTAAACATAGCATAAGCAGTTGTCCTGCCGATTTTCTCTGTGATACGCTAACCAGACTTTGAGTAACAGCCATTTGAAATATGTTTTGTTTTGCTCTTCCAGGGGCCACTACTGGGTCCCTGGAGAAGAAAGGGCAGAACAACTTACACAGATCTATTCTCCTCATCACGGACAACAAACTTTGAGTCAGATTTAATTATCTTTTAAATAAGTATTTTGTCTTTTCTATTCTAACATCATGCTTGCAGTATTTCTTGATGGGTATTGTGAGACCATCTGATGAAATACAGAAATATTTGAAAGAGTATTTCGTTTTATGGATAGACACAAATAAATATAATGGATGAACCTGCAACAACTTGCCATTATCTAGTTTCCAGTGTAAACAAAAACTATTTATGTATTTACACTTCACTATTACTATTAAACATAGGACAATGCACCGTTAAGTAAAATAACAAGAGACATTTCATCTTCACCCTGTCTCCACGTTCCTGACATCGGTAATGTGCATGCTTTAATTTTTATTGCAGTAGTAGATGTACCAGAATTATCAATATGGATCATCTTCAGTTAATCTTGAAGTGTTTGTAATCCTTCCCTTTATTTCACTGAAAACTAAAAGTATACACAACTTTTTGGTGCATTGTTGTACCAGATATAACCAGACAAATTTTTTTTTACGTCTCAAGTAAAATAATCAGATCACCTAAATAAACTTGTAAAATGTGTATTTACTGTACCAAACACACACACAATGTTCACCATACTTTATCGCTCAACACTTTATTGGAGGATACAGCATACAGTTGATAAAGTAGCATAAAGTCAAATGAGATTCAAGATAAATAAAAATGCGTCTTCAAAAATACATTAACATCATATTAATCCATTCACAGCTGCTGAAGCCACACAAATGAGTTCCATATAATCCCATCCAGTGATACAGAAAACAGATTTGATATTGTGTTGGAAAATAATGATTCATTATCACAGCTAGACTGGTTTCTGGCTCTTTCCTGTTCATGGTCCATCATTTTCTTCTTCTTCTAAACACTTTGCCCATTTATACCCTACAGTATAACTGATGAACAGAGGATGTGGTCACTGATGTTGTGTAGCTTTTTCTCATCCAGAGGAAGAAGAACATTCCAGTGTCAGGCGTTCTCCAGTCCTGGTCTAAAAGTAAAACAAAAACACAATTAAAATGAAGTTTAATGTAAAGTCAGGTTAGCCTATGTTCTGCATGATTTAAGCAGTGGTGGGTGACTCTGGCCCTCAGCATCCACTGTCCTGCATATTTAGCTCCAACCTCAAACCCACCTGTCTATAACTGTCTATAAGTAAACCTGAAGACTTTGGTTAAAATTTTCAGGTGTGCTCGATTAGGCTTGGAGGTAAACTCTTCACCTCCCCATTCTCATTTAAATTTACAAAGCCGCAGTCAGTACATTATATAATATACACATTGAAGCATTATGTATATAATATTGCAGCACATAATATTAGCCAAGTACTGGACAAAAACTATTTTACCCATATCAACAGAAACATTTTAAACAGCATATCTTTTAGAAAGGCATGGTCTCTTCGGAGCTTTTATAATTGATGCTAGATTTCTTTAGTCACTTTCAAGAGCATCACTTGTGATAGCCTTAACAATGTACAAGTATTAAATACTGCAATACAAATTTCATGGTAAGGATTAAGAAATAGGTACCGAGGCACCAGACTTACCATGCTTATGAAGCACCCATGGCCATGCAGAGTTCTCAGAGAGTTTTTGCCTCTTGTATTCCTCCATGGCAGAACATTAGTCTTTTTCCTGTAGAATCTTCTGAAGTTTGTGCCTTCTCTTGCTATCCATCTTAAAACACAAATAAAATGTGTTTTATTCAGTGGAGTATAAAGCCTTGTTTCAAGCCAAAGAACTAACCAGATATTTCACATAATTTAAAGAACATTTACTATTTGATTCCTAATATATATCACAGCTCATTGTCTTCCAAAGCTACCCAGAACCATCCATGGTCTACAAAACAATAGAGAAATAGCTGGAGTTTATAACAACTACATGTCTGCTTTTATCTAAGACAAACAGATAGTGATAAGAACTGAAGGCCAAAGTGTTTCAGCCTTTATGCTAAAAGGCAATAATTGTAATAATAATTGTATCAAAAGGGAAGAAAATATATATATATATATTTTTCTCATGTTAGATAAATCCAAGAAACAGAACCTCATTTGCTCATTTTAGGAGTTATAAAAAGATTTAGACATGAATATTGGTGTGTATTTTATCAGAATAGAAAGAATGATCGCTGCTGAAATGAATAGTTATTTTTAGAGATCAACATCAAATTCTTAACTACATATTACAGCATTGCTTCAATACAAGACATACCAGTGGACTTGCAAACTTTTCTGTCTTCTTCGGGCACAAGATTGCCATGTTCCTTCCTCACCCAAAACAAAGGACTTATTCGATTAGCTTGCTTGATATACGGTCTGGTCTTTCTTCTCTGCTGTAAAACAAGAAAGTCTCACTTACTCTTTGTGCAAATACTATTGTTTTTAAAACATCTAAAAAAGACAGTTACAATAAAGTTAATTTATCATATGATTCAGGAAGGCATTTGATGAGTAAATACTGATATACTAAAAATATTCTACAAACTTTACCTGTGAAGGACTGATTACGGCAAGATCGCTGCAAATCACTACTAGCTCATGTGAGAGTTGACTCTTAAAAGTGCTGATGAGTTTGATATTGTAGAGATCTTAAAAAAATACAAAAAAGTAAAAGTAATCTGCAAGTATTCCTGCAAGACAGAAAGAAAGGGTATTTTATTACATTGCATGCAAGTTGTAAGTTTATACATAACTGCAGGATTTCTTTCTGTAAAAAGCGTTGCATAATTAAATGTTAAATACATTTATGTAATAAGTTCACTGATATGTGTGCATGCCCATTATTAAAAGTATATATTTAATAGCAAGCTATATCATATGAATGTGTTTAAAAATGTTGATAATTCACTTGATTTTTGTTGACGTTATCAACAGTGCAACTGATCTGAGTATGACAAAATAATCGAATATCTGATGTCATGTGAGAATTTTCACTCTTGCAAACAGCGGTAGGTTATGAGGTGTGAAGAGACATGTAACATTACATGAACAGACAGAGCCCAATTTGAAATCATTTTAAAGAATACAATGGACTTAATATAAACTTTCTGACAGTGTGGGACATCTGACTACTTTACAAGAAAGGGAACAACAATAAATATGTACAGGAATTGAGGCAGTAGCCAATGGCAGGAGTTATAGTAAAAGCTGCAGGATTATGTACGAGTATCATATGAATTTGACTACTTGTTAAATCTTGTGAATTATTGAGACTTTGAGAATATGTTCTTACTGATTGAGCCATGGGATTTGTAAGAATAAGTTTAAGTAACAACAAATGCTGAATAATATGTTTGATAAAGGGCTCTAACCAGCACATACATGTATATATATATACCTTTGCAAATATTTGCTGTTGCAGCTTTTGGTCTTCTCCGTTACTTCTCCACAAACAAGAATGGGCTGACTGAGTCCGGAAGGCCCTTTTGGTCTTTTCAGGTAAAAAAAGAAAGAGAGAACAAAAGTAATAATATATAATATATTGCATTATATACAGGAAAAAGTACTAGTTACATTAAAATATTTGGATTTACATAAAATGCATTTAAAGCATGGTAATTGTTGTGGTTACTGTCTATTTACAACAAACATCACATTAAAACTAAGGTTACTGTGGTAAAAGCATGGTAATAGATTCAAGAGTTTTATTTGTCACATACACAGTTATATACAGAATATACAACTGGCAGTGAAATGTAAACAGGTCCGCTCTAAAGACAGTGCAAATAACAGTTACAAGAAAACACAAGAGGAGATTAAAATAGAAATAGAATAAAATAGAATAAAAAGTACTAAACATATGTAGAATTATAAATAATCAAGTAAAAGATAAAAATAGGAAATAAAGATAAAAATAAGTGGAATATGATAAGTGGGATAAACTGTAGACTTAAATAACTGGTTAGCATAAAAATATATATATAAAGTATAATGTGCAAACAATAGGTATAATGTAATGTGCAAACAGAAGTATAATGTGCAAACAGGTTTATAACAGGTTGTTACACAGTAGCAATAAGAACATAAAGTGCAGTGCAATGACAGTATGTGGATGTTAATGTTAAAACCGGATGTTTATGTGTGCGGGGTGAAGTGCAGTCACGTGACTGAGTTCAGGAGTCTGATGGCCTGGGGAAGAAACTCCTCCTGAGCCTTTCAGTTTTTGCCATCAGGCTTCAGCGCTTACCAGATGGCAGCTGGCAATATTTGAGGTTACTGTCCTTTTACTGCACCTATCACATTAAAACTAAGGTTACTGTGGTAAAAGCGTGGCAAGTGTTGTTTTTTTGTGCTTCTACTACAAATTCCACGTTGAAACTACACTGGTAGTTATTATTAAATATGAACAACTGTTTAAAGGTCTATAGCATGTCACGTGACAGTGTGCAATCACCCTATTAGCAAGATGTGTTGATTTAGAAAGCAAAGAAATGCAAATCCTCAGTGGAGATGACAGATATAATGCAGTGACTGAACATAATCTGATAGATAGCGACAAGCAGAACATACTTTATATCAAACATCAGGACATAATATTTGATTACTCACCCACATGTGGCACACGTGAACTGACGCCAAACATCGCGATGTGTTCTGAATGAGACTTCACTTCTTCAGCGCGATTTCAAACGCGTCTTCTGTTGACGCCAAAGGTTTCCCATTGAAAGCAATGGAGTTCCCATTTCGTCCATATCGTGACGCCGAGGGGTACCGTGGAGACGGTGATTGCTTTTGGTCTTTTCTTCACAGAAATCAATCGTTTGGGCTCGGAACAGTTGCAATAGCCGGACTTTTTCAATAAAGTGTGTCTGCTGTCTGCTATAATCTGTGTTTTATATCATATAATACGCAAATGGGCAGGTTTAGTGCGGGTGGGGTTGGGCTGTTTCAAACGTGTCTGAATAGCGTAAATAAAATTAAATAAATTTAAATAAAAGTGTGCTGGCTTATTACATTGAGAATCAAACTCCAACATGTCATAATGGAAAAATTATAACCCAATAAATAATTTCATCACGATGATAACATTCACGTGCCCAACACGTCTGTATATGACGCCCTAGGCTTCTCATTGGAATCAGTGGAGTGCCCTGAACGTCGAAAATGACGCTTAAGGGGTACCCTGTGCGTTAAAAAGTGACGCCGAGGGTACTGACCAAGCGTCAATATGTGACGAGTTGGGAGTGAGAATGTGTTGGCGAAGATAGGAAGATATAGGGCTGTGCCTGGTTGTGGAAGAACACAGTCGCTGCGTAAGCTTCCTTAGGATTCTAATATTATTAATGCATGGATGAACTTTATTTTTAATGAATATCCAGCTCACGTGTAAGACAGCACTCTGCAGAATCGTTTGTAAACAAGTCACAGGTCGAGACTGGATTTGCAGACATATTGAGATTAAAACACAATGCTGTGTCTTCTATATTGGATCCGACAGGAACTAATAAAACTAATAAAAACTAATAAAAAAAAATAAAAAAAACAACTAATAAAAAAATAAAATGCCAATCAATTGTGGGGGAGCAGAAGCTCATTAAATATGCAAATCTTATCCAATTCTAGCCGTGGGTGTTTACTTCCAAGACTTCAGTGCTGCATGCCCATCAAAAACGAGGGTTCAGGAGAGAGAGCCTCAAAACCAGGGTAGAAAATAGCCTATTACTTATTCATTATGATGTTTTTGAATGTAAAAATCATGCAAACGTCATTAGTTGACCTCAGACAACAGTATAAAAAAAATAAAAAAATGCCAGTTCATGACACTTAAGGCTTTTAAGGCATTTAAGGCTTGAGCCTCACAAGAACATGTTCTGTAATGCATTTATTGCATTTAAGACTTCTTGACATAAAGTATATCTATCTATCCATCAATCTATCTATATATCTAAATATCTATCTATCTTGAAGTATTGAACTTCATGAATTGAATGAGACCATCAATGAGAAAAAAGTAAATGGCCAACAAATGAAGTGTGGTCATTTTCATTATCAACCCACATAGCAAATGTTTTCTGGCCCAGCTCCGGGCCACATGATCACTTTTCCCTCGGCCCAAATACCGCAAGCGGTCACCTATTCTGTGTGAATCAAAGATCACATTTTGTTTAAAAAATAATCATGCAAACATCTGTACAATAACACATCTCAGCTCTCCTGAGCTGTTCCTCAGTAACCTCCAGTCTGTCCTTCAGAGACCTAACAGTGTATCTCAGCTCTGCCAGCTCTGTGTCGATCCTTGTGAGAAAGCGTTGCTGAAACTCTTTAGAAGTCAAACCAGCACCACTTTTCTCCACATTTAATTGCTCAGTCCTCTCAGTCTGCCCTTCATTCTCTTCCTGCTGGACCTCAGACACATGGGCGTAGATTACGCGGGGGACGGGGGGGACATGTCCCCCGCACTTTTAATAAAACGTACATTCGTCCCCCGCACTTTTACCGGGTTGCACCGGTCCTAGTCGACCCGCTCCGGGCGGGATTCGAACCGGCGTCTAGTCGCACCGCTCTTATTGGCCTACTTCTGTTACTCTGTTACACAAGCAAGTTCGTTTACGTAGAAGCCAACGTAAATAAATCTAGATTTAAATTCAAAGACACAAAATAATCTATACATGACCTGTCATTCTATTCGTATCCAAAAACGAGGCTATCTGAACACCATGGAGTGCTACTCTCGTGAAACACTCCAATTCATACTCGAAGCCGGAGGGCGCGCTCTCAAAGAAAAAACAAAACTGATTTGTAGAAGTAAAACCCTGTCCCATTCCAAAGGCATTCAGCGCTGTAGCAGCAGCTGAATAAAAATAATCGCTATGACTGATGAAACGTGACATCAAACACGATTGCGACAATAGCCTATATGGTTTGTGTTTTTCCAGCCATCTCAAGGTATTTATTGACAATAAAGAATATGAATAATGCAGTGCTAACTGACAGCCTTTTTAATGTTTAGTATCTTCTGCTTGCCAAGGCTGCATTTATTTAATAAAAAATACAGTTAAAACATTAATATTGCGAAATATATTCACATATATATTCACAGATGTTTTAATTTGTAATGATAGTAAAGTGTAATTTATTCCTGTGATCAAAGTTGAATTTTCAGCATCATTACTCCAGTCTTCAGTATCACATGATCCTTCTGAAATCATTCTAATATGATCATTTGATGAAAAGGAAACATTTAGGATTATAATCATTGTTGAAAACAGCTGTGGATTTTATTTTTCAAGATTTTTAAATGAATAGAAAGTTCAATGAACAGCATTTATTTGCATGGAATAAAGCATGGATAAATCTTTTGTTATATTATAAATGCCACTTGATCAATTTAAAGCATGTTTGATGAATAAAAGTATTAATTTCTCTCTTTTTTTATCTTACCACAAATGTTTAAATAGTTTCATGATTTCCACAAAAATGAAGCAGCACAACTGTTTTCAACATTGATAATAATCATAAATGTTTCTTGAGCATCAAATGAACATATTAGAATGATTTCTGAAAGATCATGTGACACTGAAGACTGGAGTAATTATGATAAATTCAGATTAGGTCACAGGAATAAATATAATATTTTTATTTTTTACTATATATTCACACAGCTGCTTTACATAGGGATAATATTTCACTGCATTACTTTTTTACTGCATTTTTTTATTAAATAAATGCACTGCAGCCTTGGTGAGCAGAAAACTTCTTCAAAAACATTTAACAATTGTAATGTTTCCAAACTTTTGATAGGTACTGTATATTTTCTGCCTTATTCAGTGATATTTTTTTTACAAAGCATAAAATCCATGGGGACTTAATGCACAAGTGTTTGTAGTACATAAACCAATCATAAAATTTGGCATAACATAGGGAAAACATTATAGATATTAGTGGTTATTGTTCAGCAGTGTTTTTGATATCTTACTGAATTAAAATCAAGAGATGAGATCAATTAAATCTGTCAATTAGACAAAGGTCAGAAAAAAACTGGTATTACACCTGACATTTCTGTCCCCCTCACTTCTGAAAAGATGGCTACGCCCCTGCTCAGACATACAGGCACAGCTGAACAACAGAAGCAGCAGTGGATACAAAATAGTGCAGGACATCTTTACCGTAAAATAGGCTACTATCTAATTGCTAATACGGCAACTGTCAGTGAAGGAATGAATATTATTGGGCTTCTGTTGTAGGTCCCCTATAGCCCTGAACAAGACACTAACAGATATTTTAGTTGCAGAAATTCTCGCAGCACTTGATATACCCCTGTTGGACTGATGTTTAACTCATGACTCATGATGATGAGGAAAGAAAAAATATATTTTTCTTTGCATATAATCACGTGTAAAACATGATCCATTTATCTGCAGAACAGTTTATATGTCCTGCCGATCAGTTCATGACACACATGAGATATAGGAAATTTACAGATTACAGTTATAGATATAAGCAGTTGTTGTGCTTCTCAAACCATTCCTGAACCATTTTTGCTTTGTGGCACGGTGCATTATCCTGCTGAAAGAGGCCACAGCCACCATGGAATACTGTTTCCGTGAAGGGGGTGTACAAGGTCCGCAACAATGCATAGGTAGGTGGTACGTGTCAAAGTGACATCCACATGGATGGCAGGACCCAAGGTTTCCCAGCAGAACATTGTCCAAAGCATCACACTGCCTCTGCCGGCTTTCCTTCTTTCCATAGTGCATCCTGGTGCCATCTACGTGATGTAAAAGAAAAACGTGATTCATCAGACCAGGCCACCTTCTTCCATTGTTGTGTGGTCCAGTTCTGATACTCACATGCCCACTGTTGGCACTTCTGGTGGTGGACAGGGGTCGGCATGGGCACCCTGACTGGTCTGCAGTTAAGCAGCCTCATACGCAACAAACTGCGATGTACTGTGACGCCTTTCTATCAGAACCAGCATTAACTTATTGAGCAATTTGAGCTACAGTAGCTCGTCTGTTTGATCGAACCACACAGGCCCGCCTTCGCTCCCCACGTGCATCAATGAGCCTTAGCCGCCCATGGTCGCGGTTTACCACTGTTCCGTCTTTGGAGCACTTTTGATAGATACTGACCACCGCAGACTGGGAACACCCCACAAGAGCTGCAGTTTTGGAGATGCTCTGACCCAGTCGTCTAGCCATCACAATTTGGCCCTTGTCAAACTCAAATCCTTAAGCTTGCCCATTTTTCCTGCTTCTAACACATCAACTTTGAGGACAAAATGTTCACTTGCTCCCTAATATATTCCACCCACTAACAGGTGCCGCGATGAAGAGATAATTAGTGTAATTCACTTCATCTGTCAGTTGTCATAATGTTATGCCTGATCAGTGGATAGCCTAAGCGATATTAATCTTCAGTTTAAAAAAGACTTTTTTCTCTTTATCATATAGTTATTGCATAAAACATGACACACTTGTGGAAAAATAACAAAAGACTAAAGGTCAGATTGATTTGCAGTAGTATATAAACATTATATAGCAGTGGTTTATTATGTTAAGCCATTAACTTTGCCTAGATTTGTTTCTGCTTCTGGTGCAACTCTTGATATAAAACACGTGCATTGATGTTTAACTCATGACTCATGCATTGATTGAGGAAAGAAAATTTTAATAGGTATTTTTGGTAGATTTCAATCATGTGCAGAGTCTGCAGATAGTTAACACCACTGCAAGTTGGAGCTTCCCTTTACTGCTGCACTCTAAGGAGGTTGCATTTTTCGGATAGGGCATTGAGGTTGCCTCATTTCAGAGAAGTAACCATTACATTACAAAAGAACAATTATTGTGCTGGTTATATGGTTTTGTATTCAGTCCACCTGAACTTCTTATTCTGATCTGGCGACTTGATATAAGCACTGCAACTGTCAGTGAACAAACTAATATTTGTTGAAAGTCCCATACAGACACATACGGTCAGGGGCGTGTCTTTAAAATGCCCCTGCCCCTAAACCTACCCATCACAGGAGACATGCTGCATTTTTACTTTTCAAAAAAACTCATCCTGTGTGATTTATAAGATGTTTTCCTAATGGGGACCAAAAAATGTCCCCACAAGGACAAGGATTTTGGATATTGCCATCTTTGTGGGGACATTTTGTCCCCATACCATAGGGATTACCAGTCCACACACACACACACACACACACACACACACACACACACACACACACACACACACACACACACACACACACACACACACACACACACACACACACACACACACACACACACACACACACACACACACACACACACACACACACACACACACACACACACACACACACAGAGAAATGAAATGTTAGTACACTCTGTACAATGGATTTGTACACCAGTGAGTTCTAAAATATGCTGACTAATCCCAGGCCACTGAGTTTTCTAAGAAGAAATATTCGCTGCGAGCATCTTTTGAAAATCTGAATTTTCAACAAAGCTCACATGTCCAGAATTGAGCCCAGGTATTTAAAATTCTCCACAATTTCAACTTGTTGACCCTCGAGCGAAATTGGCTTGATCTTATGTCTGGTTTTGTGCTCGTAAGTAGTTCTTCTGTCTTAGCGACATTAATTTCTAATTGACACCAAGTTTCCATGACCTTAGTGTGAGCCAGGTAGGCAGCATCAAGTAGAGAGTTAGTTTTATCTAGTAGGACAACTAAGGCCATATCATTAGTGTATTTAAATAGTCTAAAATGTTCCTCCTTAATCATGAACTCATTAGTAAAAAGAGAGTAAAGCACAGGGGAAAGAACACAGCCTTGAGGGCAGCCTGTGCTTAAAGTGAGCACATCAGACATAATTCCTCCAACACAGAGCCTCTGTAGACGGCAAGAAAGAAAGTTTCTGATCCAGAGAACTAACCCTGTATTAACATCAAGATCAACAAGCCTTTTTAAGAGAATATGTATTTTCATTTAATTAAATGCAGAGCTCAAATCTACAAATAAAATTCTGAAATATGCTTATGATACATGAGATGTTTTGTAACTGTGTTAAAGGGTTACTTCAGCGATTAGCATTAAGCTTTGTATCAGTAGAAACCCGGGAGTATATTCAAATTATCGTACTTCCCCCCCTCATATGACCCTGAGACGAGAGAATTATGTATTTTATTTCTGGAAAAATTCCTCCGATGGCGCAAATATCGTCATTTTGCGTCATCGGAGGAGTTTTTGGCCAGAGGCTGAAGACTACAGCCGCCAGGAGGCGCTGTTTCCACATGTTTTCAACATCACACTCACAGCACTCGGCTCGCGGAGCTGCGGAGATTAATGTAAACGGAGTGATGGAGAGCAAAGTGAGTGTTTTAACTTTTAAAATGAACTTACTATGAAAGTTAAGCTTCCAAAGACATGAGCTGAACAGGCGCCAGACTGATCACGTGCTGTGAATGTGGTCGTGAATCCCGCCATTACCTCAGCTCATGTGATGAATGTAATCCCATCCTGCTGCGTTTGTGCCGTGACGCTCAATCGGCTCACTCGCATTATATCGAACAGACACGTTCAGTTTTTAATTGTAGTGTCTCTAACTGAACTGATTTTCTGAAAATGAACGTGGTAGGCAAGTGATCCAGTAATCCAGTAGCCGACTAGCCGTGCCTAGAGTAGGGCAGTGAAGCAGTGCATTCTGGGAATTGTTGTCTTTTATCCCCATGAGACAAAAATACATTTTCTGTGTTTTCTGAGTCTACATTAATGACCCAGTTTAAATACAGATTCATCTTGCCAGCGCTGAAGTACCCCTTTAAGTAAAGTCAGTACAGCATCATCTGTGCCTCTGTTACTCTTATACGCATGGATCTGACTTAGAAGCCACAGTTAAAGTTAAAATATTAGATAAAATTTGCTCCATAGTTTTGCACAGTATAGAAGTTATTGCAATAGGCCGGAAATCATTTGTCATACTTGCACCCGGCTTTTTGGAACAGGCCTAAGCCTTGCAAAAACTCCTTTAAGAAGGCGAGCTTTTAAGCTTTTATCGGGGCCAGTGGTCTTATTTGGCTTCAATTCACTAAGTCTTGCAATAACATCAGTCTCATTGATAACTATTGATGTTTCTACTGGGAAGTATTTGCATATCTCATCACATTCTGATTAAATGTCCACAGTGTCTAATCTACCATGAAAGTTATTCAATGTAGCAGAAAACACGTTAATTGGTGTGAAGAATATACTAGCTTTAACCATATTAATCTTACTGATATATCCTATTGAGACACTAGTGGACAATAAAGGGATAGATCACCCAAAAATGGAAATTACCCCATGATTTACTCACCCTCAAGCCAGGTGTATAGACATTCTTCGTTCAGACAATTGGAGTTAGATTAAAATATGTCTTAGCTCTTCCAAGCTTTATAATGGCAGTGAATGAGAAAATTTGGAGTTGTGAGAAAATTTGAAGCCCAAACAAATCCCATTGATTTGCGTAAGGCCTTTATTAACCCCCTAGGAGCTGTGTGTATTACTTTTATAATGGATGCACTTTTTTTGGTCTTCAAATTTTGGGCTGCAATGGACTACTTGCACTGAGCTTCGTGACGCACTTCCATTTTGAAATAGTACATCTAATTTATATATTTTCAATGTACTGCAGTCATCAAAATCAATAAATGCTACCTAAAATGAGTGTCCGCAAGAAGATTTAAAAATCTGGACATTTTCAGAGACAGGAGAAGAGATATTGTGATGATTACTATGTACAGAATTTTCCAAACTCAAGTTTTAATCCAACCAAGCCGATCTGAGAAAGCAGAATTTAAGAGAGTTTATTAAAATTGTGTGGTAGAAATTCCCTATGTGCCCTATATGCACCTGACTTAAGTTGCCTCTGTAGTGTCCCTGTGGTGTCTGTGCTTGTCACGATCCCAAACCAGCGAACCTGACATGATTTACACTGATCAGGCATACCATTATGAATAAGGGGAAGTGAATAACACTGATTATCTAGTTTGTTGCGTATGGGGCCGCTTTGCTGTAGACCAGTCAGGGTGGTTATTCTGACCCCTGTCCACTGCCGAAAGTGCCAACAATGGACATCAGAACTGGACCACGGAGCAATGGAAGAAGGTGGCCTGGTCTGATGAATCACTTTTTCTTGTACATCACATGGATGGCTGGGTGTGTTTGCGTCACTTACCTGGGGAACACATGGCAACAGGATGCACTATGGGAAGAAGGCAAGCCGGCAGAGGTAGTGTGATGCTTTGGGCAATGTTCTGCTGGGAAACCTTGGGTCCTGCCATCCATGTGGAAGACACGTACCACCCACCTATGCATTGTTGCAGACCATGTACACCCTTTCATGGAAACGGTATTCCCTGGTGGCTGTGGCCTCTTTCATTAGGATAATGCGCCCTGCCACAAAGCAAAAATGGTTCAGGAATGGTTTTAGGAGCACATAAACAGTTTGAGGTGTTGACTGTGGGATGTGTTGAACAAACAAGTCCAATCTATGGAGGCTCTACCTCACAACTTACAGGACTTAAAGGATCTGCAGCTAACATCTTGGTGCCAGATACCACAGCACACCATCAGGGGTCTAGTGGAATCCATGCCTCGACAGATCAGGGCTGTTTTGGCAGCAAAAGGGGCACCAACTCAATATTAGGATGGTGGTCAAAGCATGTCTATCTACTCCAGACCATACATTACCCCAATCGCAAATATTATTCTAAGTATCCCTCTCTGACAGTGTTTGCCCCCAGGCCCTGACACCTAAGATTGGCTTAGTCAGATGGTGTCTCGCCCTCTATGATCATTTGGAAACTGGAAATTAGAATCTCTATTAACGTGCTGAACTGCAGTTATCAGAAAAGACTCTCAATGTCTCTGATATGCTTTAATCATGACTGGGAGTATCTCAGACAAATCACAGAGAAAACTCACCGACAAAAAGATGAACAGTTTGTATAGGATAGGTACATGAGCAAAGATTGAATGATATTACATTTTTCATAATTTTTCTCCAATATCATTGGCTCTTCATTTTTGCAATTTAGCAATCTGTCCTCTGTTAAAAGGCAAAAGCTAATTTTGAAATGTGGTTATCTCAGCTTATTGCTTAAGTCATTGCACAAAACCACGCAGTACCAAAAGTTGCATTAATGTAAGTAGTGTTAAACCCACTTGTATTTATGTAAATTGATACACGTTTACTATTTGATGAAACTATCAAAGCTAATGAATCCAAGTGCCAACGGCACCTACTGGCCAATTATGTGAAATGGTGGCATGAAAGGACTTTATTATATTACCATTTTTGATAATTATGCAGCATTATGAAAGAAGTCTCTTATGCTCATCAAGCCTGCATTTATTTGATCAAAAACAGCAAAATTGTGAAATATTTTTATAATAGGCTAATGGTTTTCTATTTTAATATACTTTAAAATTGAAAGTATATGTATACCTGTGATCAAAGCTGAATTTATCATCATCACTCCAGTCTTCAGGGTCACATGACCCTTCACAAATCATAGATTTGACGTCAATGTTGGAAACAGTTGTGCTGCTTAATATTTTTTATAACCTGCTGTGATACTCAAGATGAAAGATTCTTTGATTAATAAAATGTTAAAAGAACATGTTATAATATCTCACAATATTAGGCTATCGTTTTTTTCTGTATTTTTGATTAAATAAATGTAGGCTTAATGAGAATAAGAGACTTCTTGCAAAAATAAAAGTTAAAATGTAGTATCTAAATATTTCCACTAACACACACACACACACACACACACACACACACACACACACACACACACACACACACACACACACACACACACACACACACACACACACACACACACACACACACACACACACACACACACACACACACACACACACACACACACACACACACACACACACACACACACACACACACACACACACACACACACACACACACACACACACACACACACACACACACACACACACACACACACACACACACACACACACACACTTATTTAGATTATTCTGTCACAACAATCCAATAGGATACAAATAGGTAGCTAAAGATTTATTTTAAGCTTATGAGCTATGCTCATACGAAGCTCACGTTCTATGATTCTATGAACAAGAATGGTATTAGATTATGAGTTTTTATTATGGACTAAATGCTCTATACAGCATTTCCTCTCATTTCAATTGAAGTGAATTTATTTATTTATACCAAATATAACACTATCACAAGTCTAAAATGAATTGTTGGAATTCAAATTTAAGCAATTTTTTTTCTTGAAAAATGGCAGATGTTGGTTTTCTTATTCATTATACTTTTCCCAAAGCCTTAAATTGACTTGTGAACTGACATTAAATGATTGAATTGTATATATAACTTGTAATGACAAAATTCATCTGAAAGAGGGCATCCTTCAACTTTGTTGTAAACATAGGAAATCATTTAAGAGAGGATGTGTTTACTCTTGAATTCCTCTAGAGGTCTCCAAATAGCCTATTAACAAGAACATTTAAAACCATCTAAAAAAACTTGGGGACAAAGCATGATCCCAAAGCTTTGTCTCACGGAACTTAAATGTTACATTGATTAACGTGTTGTGTAGCCCGTTAGATGTAGTATGGTGTCATTAGTATAGGCTCTCAGAGTTGCACAATGCACACATATTAATTGCAAAATGCAGTAAATTAAATGCATTACAAATTAGAAAACAAATCTTATTTCTTTTTGTTGAAAACTTGATGGATGGATGCAAACAAAAGATAAGATTATTAGGTAGGCTTTAGTTTTCAGTTTATTTTATTATTATTATTTTTAATGGTTAAACATAGCTCTCTTGCATATTTATCTATGATGAAGCAGAGAGCGCTATATAACATAGGGCATGCAATGTCACATTTTTGCAACATGCCAGTCCTGCTACACTTCTGACCAAAGTCCAATCTGTCACATTGTCTCAGCCTCCAGGGTACTGCCAGTCGTTTACAGCTCACAATTTATTACACTATTAACTTTTATTACCATTCCAGCATCAGGGTCCACCTCTTCATACAAGGCCACCAGAGTCTGAATCATAAAAACGAGATCTGTAACATTTTACAGTGGGCATGTGTAGCCTATGTGCACGTGTTTCGGGGTTCACGCTTCACACATTTTTTTCCCATGTGCACCTTTTCCTCTTAGGGCCCAACGCTGTATATCTGTGTAAGCTTTCGGTTATCATTGTTTTGGATCATTGTAGCCAATCACAGACATACATGTTGTGCTTGTGAACACAATGGCCAATCAGATACATACAGTCTATTATGAGTGCGTGAACACAATGGCCAATCAGAGACACATATGTTGAGCGTGTGAACACAATAGCCAATCAGAGGTGTTTAAGAATCTGTTCAACAGTGCTCAAAATGCTGGAGGGAAATGTTGGTGTCTTCACATTTTAAAAAAAATTCTGTATACACTAATTTGGACACGACAGTCGGAATTCGCTCCCTAATCACTGTCATTATGATCTTGCGCAGCAACATGGGTTTACTGACGCTGTCTCGGAAATGTTACCGCGTTAAGCTAGTGTTTTGCCCGCATTGACTTGCAATTTTTTTAGTGTCTCCACAGTAAAGGTATCCTCTGAACTATCACCATGGTGGAACAAATAAATGTGTGCAAACAAACAGCTAAGCGTATAGGACAAATAAGCGCCAATAATTTGAGCGAGTGCCAGCCAACATTTAAAAATATATTAAATTAATAATTAATTACTTATGAAAAAACATTTTTAAAAGTTTTTAAATTTACCAAGTGTTTCTGAGTTAATCAAAAAGTATTAATAATTATCAAACCAATCTGATTTAAACACATTGGAATACATCACATGCGGTCGGCGTGTAGCATATACGTTTGCTATATCCCAAATGGCACCCTATGCCCTCACGGTCTTCCTCTGAATCCACACATTCTTGAAGTAATGCCGCTTTGACTGCCGGGCAGGGTCCTCTGCATAGTTCGCAAACTTGTGGGCTCAGCTAAAGTGCGCATCGAGGCGCGCAACGGCCACAAAGGGGCCGCTCACGAACACCCTTCTGAAACTTAAAATGCTGAATGGGACATCAGGCTGAATCTCAGATGGCACACTTCTATGCACTTTCAGTCTTGTGGACTTACAATGGCTGCCGTGTGCGCGCATCTGTTAAGTCCAGCTGAGCCCGTAACTTTGCGAGCTACGTAGAGGACTTAACCCGGCAGTCAAAGCAGCATTACGTCATGAAAGTGCGGACACAGAGGAAGACCTTGAGGGTTTAGGGTGCCATTTGGGATCCAGCCGTAGTAGAATGACTTCTGGTCTAAAAATTGGGCAGCGCACATTGACTATGAGTACTATTCTGGTGAGTACTATTCTGGTGACTAAATCTGCATCACGCTGACATAATCTTTGGGCTTAAAACGTTTTTTTTTATAGCTTTTTCTACGCGAGCGTGTGCGCTCTGAGTGTTTGGGTAGGTTAGATCTCATTAAGAATTTCTCCTGGCTGTGAGAGCTAATTAACCTAATTTGAGCAGCACCAGCACAGACACAGATGAACCCAAGGGTCTGCTTTGCGTTTTTTAAATTAAGAGAGCTTCACTTTTTCCTGCATATGACGGCATGGAGTCATTAGGGGAAGGGTTTGTGGAAAAAAGAAATTGAACAGCAAGCAAGTCATATCAAAGCACATCCCTAATTCACTTGAATCTTGGAGAACACGACAAAATGAATCTACTGCACATGCTTAATATGAATACTTTTCCCATTCTTTAACTCTGAGGTCCAATCTGGCACTGTAGAATGAATAATGAATGGCGACTCATGGACTAGTTTAACATTAGCACTCATTAGCAAATGGCAAAAATCATTCAACCAAAGCCATGCTAACTTGTAATGTTTAATAGGGAACCATTTGTTGAGGTTACATGGAAGATTATGCCTTATTTATTTATATATTGGCCATAAGCTTTTAATGCATCAGATTTCGTAAAGAGAAAGGAGTTGTAGATGGAGGGTCATTCATTTCCATATACAGTCCCTGACAAAAGTCGTGTCGCTTATATATTTTGTAGAAACACCTGCTATTAACCTGATTTTTTATTCATCAATTGGTGTTAGAAATAGCTCATAAGAAAAGCTAAAACCCTCCCAAATTATGTTTAATGCACTGAAATAAATTAGTTTCACTGAAAAAAGATTTATCATTTAATCAAGACCGAAAGGTCAAATTTTGGCAAGACAAAAGTTTTGTTGCCTATACAGAAATTGAACAAATTTACTGCAAATACAAAAATATGTCAGCAAATTAAGTAGTGGTGCTGTGAGATCCAAATTTAATATCTTGTATGACTTCGATGAGCTTGAAGGACTGCATCCGGTTTGGCAAGGACTCAAACAATTTATTGATGAAGTCATCAGGAATAGCAAATAAAGCAGTCTTGCATGCCTCCCAGAGTTCATCAATATTCTTTGGTTTCATATTCCATACTTCCTCTTTCATCCTACCCCACATATGCTCAATGATGTTCATGTCTGGTGACTGGGCTGGCCAATCCTGGAGCATCTTGATCTTCTTCGCCTTGAGGAACTTTGATGTGGAGATGGAAGAATGCGATGGAGCACCATCCTGCTGCAGAATTTGGCCTCTTTTATGGTTGGGAATATAAGAGGTATAAGATTTCTTGGTATTTTAGACTATTGAAGTTGCCTTCCCCACTGCAGATCTCTCGCACAATCTCATACTGGATGTAACCCCAGACCATGATTTTTCCGCCACCAAACTTCACTGTTTTCTGGGTGAATCTCGCATCCATGCGGGCTCCAGTAGGCCTCCTGCAATATTTGCGGGACTGTGGTGTAATTCAACAGAAGATTTATCTGAAAAATCCACCTTCTGCCACTTTTCCAGCGTCCATCCTTTTAGCAGGCTGTGGACTTTGGCAAATGCCACACAGTTTTTCAATTGTCTTTTGTTTAGTGCTAGCTTCTGGGCGCTGATTCGACCATGGAGGCCATTTCGAGACAGAATCCGACAAACTGTTCTGGTTGACACAGGGACTTCAGGTGACCAGGTCTCGTGGAGCTCTGCTGCAGTTGAAAATGGGCTGGCCTTGGATTTTCGAGCCAACAAACGGTCCTCTCGAGCAGTTGTCTTGCAGGGTCTGCCTGACCTGGGCTTGTCATAAACGTCTTTTCAAATCTTTTTTTTATCCTCTGTACTTGACGCTGAGACACTTTGAAGGTGTCTGCCACATCATCAGTGGATCTGGTCTTCAGCCTCTTGATAATAAAAACTTTAGTCTCAGGGTGAATCTTAGGCATGTTTGCAGAGGTCTAGTTGCAGTTGATGTGAAGGTCTAGTGCACTGGGGTTCTTTTAAACACACCTGAGATCTAATTGATCCATTATTAGTCACAGGTGAAGCTCAAATGACAAGGTGACAACACTAATGTCTTTGCAAAAATTCACTCAATGGGCTTTACCAAGCTGTGAATACTAGAATATTGTTTGACAGTTTCATTTTGCACTGAAACATTATTACAAAAGCTGTTGGGATTAAAATGAGCCATTTCTTGTAAAAAAAATCTTGATAAGAAATATATTTCAGCAGCACTTCAGTTCAATTTGTACACAAGCGACAAGACTTTTGTCAGGGACTGTATATTGCAGGTGTCAGAAATCCACTAGACACCCTCACTTGTCACTCACATTTTTATGTTGAGACATGGTGACCACTATTTCCTTTGTTTTTCTTTTAATTATTTATTAAATCATTTTTAGTTCCTGTTTTGATCAAGCCCCTCCTTCCGAAATATGAAACATGCTGTGAATGGTTGGTAAAATTGATAAAATAATTTAAGTTCTTTTTTTTTCTCATTAATGTACACACAGCACCCCATATTGACAGAAAAACACAGAATTGTTGACATGTTTGCAGATTTATTAAAAAAGAAAAACTGAAATATCAGATGGTCCTAAGTATTCAGACCCTTTTGCTGTGACACTCATATTTAACTCAGGTGCTGTCCATTTCTTCTGATCATCCTTGAGATGTTTATATGCCTTCATTTGAGTCCAGCTGTGTTTGATTATACTGATTGGACTTGATTAGGAAAACCACACACTTGTCTAAATAAGACCATACAGCTCATAGTGCACGTCAGAACAAATGAGAATCATGAGGTCAAAGGAACTGCCTGAAGAGCTCAGAGATAGAATTGTGGCAAGGCACAGATCTGGCCATGGTTAAAAAAAAAAATTCTGCTGCACTTAATGTTCCTAAGAGCACGGTGGCCTCCATAATCCTTAAATGGAAGACGTTTGGGATGACCAGAACCTTTCCTAGAGCTGTCCGTCCGGCCAAACTGAGCTTGGTGAGAGAGGTAAAGAAGAACCCAAAGATCACTGTGGCTGAGCTCCAGAGATGCAGTCGGGAGATGGGAGAAAGTCAACCATCACTGCAGCCCTCCACCAGTCGGGGCTTTATGGCAGAGTGGCCCGATGGAAGCCTCTCCTCAGTCAAGCCCACATGGAGTTTGCTAAAAAAACACCTGAAGGACTCCTGATGGTGAGAAATAAGATTCTCTGGTCTGACGAGACCAAGACAGAACTTTTTGGCCTTAATTCTAAGCGGTATGTGTGGAGAAAACCAGGCCCTGCTCATCACCTGTCCAATACAGTCCCATCAGTGAAGCATAGTGGTGGCAGCATCATGATGTGGGGGTGTTTTTCAGCTGCAGGGACAGGATGACTGGTTGCAATTGAGGGAAAGATGAATGTGGTCAAGTACAGGGATATCCTGGACGAAATCCTTCTCCAGAGTGCTCAAGACCACAGACTGGGCCGAAGGTTCACCTTCCAACAAGACAATAACCCTACCCACACAGCAAAAAGATCCGCAGCGGAACATACCCGCAAAACGCATATCGGCGTCCACTTGCGCACAGTGATGGATCCGCAACACACTTCATGGTCAGCACCTGAGTTAAATATGAGGGTCACAGCAAAGGGTGTCTAAAAGTGGAATGGAACGCAGCCCTGGTGTAAATAATTTAGCATGCCGTCAATTTCAAACTTATTCGAGCCTGATTCAGACCCTGACAATATTAACTAACAAGAGGATCGTTTCAGAGTGGTATGTTTTTTTTTTTGTATCCACAGTTTTATCATATTTGTCAAAAAACTATGATAATACAATCAGTAATCGATCACAAAATCATGGTTAATTTTCCTAAGGGGCAGTGAACACTTACAAAAGCTACAGTAAACACTACATCAATACTGTAATGTTAGGTAGCAGGCTAGTGGAGACAACACTTTGCCCTTTGTTTACATCATAGCAACTACAACTACATAAAACTTATAATTGGAACTGTTAATAGAAAAGAAAACTTCAATAATAAGACATACTTACAAGTTGTGACCCATAAACAACACATTTTTGTAATGGCTACATCTTTCAGGAAAAGCTTTTGTTGTGCGTAGTCTGCATTATACTTTCTTTGATTCTGGAAGCTGTCCTACGTAAAATGTGCAGCGCACAAACAAACACTGGGGTTGTAATGCTCAGGAACGGTGTTCAAAATACATTTGAACCACTCCAAGTTCATCCGCATTAGGACAAACCTTTTCCGTGAAAAAAAAAATAAGTCAACACGCTTCATCTTCTCTAGCACAGCTCAGCCAGGCCTCGACCGCATTTATGTGAATTCCGTGGGCGGGGATTATTTAAATGAGTAACATTGTGACTTCACAAGATCTGGAGAGCCGTTCATTGTAAAAGTGGATTCTGTTAAGTAAAATATCTCCCTATGGATTGGACTTTGAGCTTTGTAACATTGCAGATATGTTTCTATGCTAAAAAGCAGCAACAGTACAGACTAACTAAAGTTGAAAAAGTGAAAAAAGAAAATAGGACCCTTTTAAGAATAATACATTTTTAAATGGCCAATATTATAAAGATGCACTTTTAAACTATAGCCAATGCACGAGTAAAACAATTACTAACCAAGTAGACACACACACACGCATCGACAAAACATCCACATATTATTTTGGTTCATCCACATTATATTATTTTAATTCCCTAAAACGTAACTTTAAGGTACACTGTATAAATTTTAGCGTCATATAGCGGTGAGGTTGTGAATTGCAACCGCCCACCCCTCACCCCTCCCTTTCAAATCACATAGAGAAGTTACCGTGGCCGACACAGGACAAAAATGTTGTCATCTGAGACAGAAGAAATAGCAAGTAGCTAGCGCTCTGTAGAGCTATTTGTCCATTTAGGGCTAGTGGAAAAACATGGCGGCATTAAATGACAACTTAACTGTAAGGGGTCCCGCGGTGTATGGCGATAGAAATGGCTCATTCTAAGGTAATAAAAACATAACGGTTCATTATGTAAGCTCTTTATACACCACTGAAAACAGTTATGCATATTGTATTGCATTTCTGTCAATAAATCCTCATATATATTACACACTGCACCTTAATGTGTTCAGCCATTAATTATGTTTGTCCCAAGTTTGTGATGTTTTTCTAGGCTTTCACTGAGTCTTCTGGAATTTTCCTGGAAGCACTAAATTAAATCAGACTATGCAATGGGAACACTTGGTGCTTCCAGAAAACTCTTTAATGCTGCTTTTGCAACAAGGCTCTCAAGGAGAGCTGAGAATCTAAACAAGATCCAGGGAGAGTGGAGACGCACAGACATAATAGATGGATCACATGCTATTTATACAGGCTGGCTTGAAAAACCGAGCGTGAGAGGAGAGAAAATGAAGGGGAGTGAAGGAGCAAGAGAACACGTCAACTCGCGCTAATCTCTTTGTACACTCCCTGTGTGTTTTTCCTCTTAAACTGGAGAGGAAACCACACAGACTCATTTTCAATCTAAGAATCAAATCCTTACAATCACCTGTTCAATATTGGGCCATGTTGAGTCCAAATCCCCGAAATCCCCTAACCAATTGAAAGCTGGCGCTGTAACCACCCTGAGGAAGGGAATTTGCAGTGTTAGCACTTCAGAGCTCTTCAGTCATAAAAAGTCAGTTTGTAGGCCATCCTGGAAGATACATTTTTTAGAGCAATGGTTTTGGATTTATGAGTAAAACACTTTCTCAATTGATTCTACTGTACCACAAAGATGTGGGTTTACATACAAGTTTGGGGTCAGGTAAGTTTGTTTGTTTTTTCGTGAAATAAATTAATACTTTAATTCAGCAGTAAAGACATTTATGTAAAAAAAAAAAAATGTTTAAAATAAATGCTGTTCTTTTGAACATTCTATTCATCAAATAATCCTGAAAAAATATATAGTTTTCAAAAAAATATTAAGCACCACAACTGTTTTTCAACACTTTATTACTTTATTACAACACTTATTAATTATGACTTTTGCCTCAATAAACTCCTAATTCGCTGCTTTTAATAGTTAGTAAGGTAATTTTTGTTGCATTTAAGTTTAGGTAGGCCTATGGGTAGGAATAAGGGATGTAGAATAAGGTCATGAAGAATAAGGCATTAATATGTACTTTATAAGTACTAATAAACAGCCAATATCCTAGTAATATACATGCTAATAAGCAACTAGTTAATAGTTAATAACTGAACCCTAAAATAAAGAGCAGCAAATCAGAATATTAGAATGATTTCTGAAGGATCATGTGACACTGAAAACTGAGTAATGATGCAGAAAATTCAGTTTTGCCAACATAGGAATACATTACCTTTTTAAAATGTATTTAAATAGAAAACAAGTTAATTTAAATTGTAATACTATTTCACAATATTTCTGTTTTAACTGAATGTTTGATCATATGCAGCCTGAATGAGCATAAAAGAGTTTACTGACCACACACTTTTGAACAGTAGTGTATTTGAATAATTAGACAGCAATTTTAGCCCTTACTTAGCAACATGGTAACAAATCAGTTCATGTTGGAGGTATGACTATAAATTATGTTGCAGAACAAAGCGGGAAAGTATCTTCAAAAAGGGGGTAAAATGTGCACCCTCTGTTAAAAACAACAACAAAAAAAACACCTGTGGCAGCATTTTGAAGAAGCAGCAATCCTTTTATTAATTCAATGGTGAATTTACTTTAAACCATGTCCAAATTCGGAGGAGAACATTTAAATGTTATAGTTTAAATGGTGCTTTCATAACAAAGACAAAAGTGAGGCTTAACTCATGAAGCATTTTTCTGAAAATGGTGTGTGTGGTAAGATGAGTATGCACTGATAAAAAATATTCTGTGGTGAAGTAAATAGGGGAGAGCGGGGCACAACCTAACGCTTTTTACCGTCTCAGTGTGTGTAAATGCACTTGGGGTTCAGAGTATTTATTTTTTTCCCACATTAATTTCCCAACTATGTGGTTTTGTTTCATTAATACAGTGTATACCTTTTTCTTGATTTACCCCGAAAGAATGGAAGTGAAATGTGACAACATGCCCCATATGTGAGGGGGCACATTGTAACATCACCATATGACATCTTAAAATGTTATCTGATATAATCCAAAAACTATCCAAAACAAACTAAAATATTTTGTCAATAAAATACAATTACATTTTTAAAATAATGACATTTTTTAATCATTAAATATATTTTAATATCATTTTATATATTTATATGTTTACTGCAAAAACACAGCTATACAGCATAGTTCAAAACATAATAATAATGAATCATTTCTGAACATTGGCTCTGTCATTATTCACCCTTTTCTCATGGTTTCTTAATAAAATTCATAAAAGTATAGAATATAATATCATAGTTCTAGTAGGGGCTCATTGTAATGAAGTGTTCCAACGCACTCCATCTGCGCAACTGGGATTTAACCCCCGCTCGTGTCTTCTGCTGGTTAGATCAGCGTTAAAGAACGATCTCAACTGTTAAATAACAAATATAAGATTACAATCATATAATATTTGTCTACTTTTAAATAAAAATAAAAAAACAGAGATGAAAAATAAACTTGAGTAAGAAATGTACTTTTGCTATGGTTAAATAAATGTTCAGCGATATCTTCCAAAGATTTTTCAATTTTGGGGCATTTTTTTTCTCTAAATAACGTTGTTATGGCAACTATAATACACAAGGTTTTGTCATCCTGGCCTGTGTGCAACATTTTAAACCATGTGTGTTACAACTAACCCGTGTTAGGTTGTGCCCCGCTCTCCCCTGCTACAGAAAAAACAAGTGTAATTCTGCATGAAAAAGTTAGTTCAGACAAGAATTTAAAGTAAATTATATTAGTACTTAATTCACGCTTGTAGAAATTAAAGCATAAATATCAACGTTATAAAATGTATTAAAAATACTCACCTGGTGTTCCCATCATGCGCTGAGGTTGGAATAATGAATGAGGTTGATTTTTCGCTGTTTTCCAGCTGTCCAAAGGTGTTCTATCGGTGTGAGGTCTGGACTCTGTGCAGGCCAGTCAAGTTCCTCCACACCAAACTCGCTCATCCATGTCTTTATGGACCTTGTTTTGTGCACTGGTGTGCAGTCATGTTGGAACAGGAAGGGGCCATCCCTAAACTGTTCCCACAAAGTTGGGAGCATGAAATTGTCCAAAATGTCTTGGTATGCCAAAGCATTAAGAGTTCCTTTCACTGGAACTAAGGGGCCAAGCCCAACCCCTGAAAAACATCCCCACACCATAATCCCCCCCTCCACCAAACTTTACACTTCGAGCAATGCAGTCAGGCAAGTACCGTTCTCCTGGCAGCCTCCAAACCCACACTCGTCCATCGGATTGCCAGACAGAGAAGCGTGATTTGACATTCAAGAGTACACGTCTCCACTGCTCAAGAGCCCAGTTAAACATACATTTTAAAAGCATGGTTTAATTTTTTCTGAAAAATTACTCAACTTTTTACTGGCCATGTTAAAATGACTTATTTTCTGTTAATTATGTAGTCTAAATTCCATGTGAAATTTACTTTAAAAATATACATGCAATCTTAACAAAGAAAATTAAGTAAATTGCACTTTTTCAGTGTGTGACATAACCCCAGCAACAAAGCATTAAATAAATACAAGAAAAAGAATGTAGCATAAATGAAAACTTTTGTTCTTCTTTGCTTTATTGTAAATTACCACATTTATTTAATTAATAGAATGTTTTACATATTTATTTTCCAGACTGTCTCTCAAAGAAACAATCAGTTGTCCTGGACTTCCTCTTTGAATAGAAGTCTGGTGGATGAACGGGAAATCTGCAGCAAGAACACCACAACAAAAGGTGCCGTCTCCAGTGTTTTCTTAGCAGACCAGCTTTGCCGGCAGTGTTTTCTTGTACCCTCAGTGATGTTGTGACCAGCGCAGGCCAGGATGCACCTGCATGTGGAAGCTGAGTGCGTTTAGGACACGAAGATCTTTTCCTCAGACCATCACTGCCACTGGCTCCCTATTTATACCCTCATTCTCTCTCTCTCTCTCACACACACACACACACACACACACACACACACACACACACACACACACACAACAGCCTCACACCCACAGGGAAGGAAGCAAATCAAGGAAGTCTCGCCTTTTCTTTTTTACACCCGTCTCCGAAGGCCTCTCAGTGGTGGATGAGTTCTCGCCCTCCTATTTACACCCCAGTAAGTTAAGGAAATAGCCAATGGCCCATGTCTGCATAGCAAATGGAGAATCACACTGGGAGGAAGTCAGTACAATACTCATTTCCAAGAGCTCAACAATCGCCTGCTAATAATGAAGGACATAAAACATAAACAACCAGTGATTCCCAAGCCGCTTGGTAAGTATTCGTACACAAACGCAGACACTTCGGCCTTTCTCTCAAGGCTGGAACACACAGAACAGTCTGTTCCCTTTGGTTAAACATGTTTGTTAAAGATTTAAGACCAGATTGTGAAAAAACCGAGGATAGGGAGGATCAATGTCCTAGCTTAAACCACAGCGCCTTGTTCTCCATCTCGATGCTTTGAACAGAGCCCTATCTCTGTACCTGTGCTCTCGGATCCATGTTATTCAATTACATTTGAGCTGATTCCAAACGTGAAAGAGAGAAGCCAAGAAAAAAGTGCATTTTCATGCTGCCGCGGAAGGACAGTGTCTTGCCGTCTAACATTGATTTCCAATACGACAGTCCAAACATGTCCAGATACACTAAAACAGGGCAAGATTAGTCCAAATCACCCTATCATGCTATTTGAAGCAAAGATCAGTAAATGTATTATTCATTACCTATAAAGCCACTTAAAGTTTGTTGATCTTAATGGAAGAAGCGCAAAGACATTTCTTCAGCATTTGCACTTATTTAATGATCCAAGCTGGATTACTGAGTTATTTCGTAAGGTGACTCATTTAAAACCCATTATAAAATATATAAAATTATATAACTATATAAAATAATACTAACATTTAAAACGTTGGGGTCAATAAGATTTTATGCTTATGATCACCAAGGCAAAAAACTGATATAATTTGAAATATTATTACCATTTAAAATAGCTGTTTTCGACTAGAATATTTTAGAATTTCAGCATCATTACTCCGGTCTTCAGTGTCACATGATCCTTCAGAAATCATTCTAATTTTGAAAACAGTGTTGCTTAATATTTTTGTGTGGAAACCGTGATAATTTTTTTTTCAGGATACTTTGATTAATAGAAAGTACAAAAAAAACTGCATTCATTTAAATGGAAATATTTTGTAACATAATAAAAGCCTTTTTTTTGCATTCTTTAAATTTATTTAGAAACATAAAGACTCTGAACAGTAGTGCATATTAGTTACAGTAAAATTAAAAATTGTTTTCAGACACCTTCAACATTTCTCACATTATCACAATTTAATTGCTATAGTTTAGAAAATGGTAATAAAATATGACGAGAACTCAGAGTTAAACTGTCAGAACAAATGCATCTTGATAATGCCAGATAACTTTGATAGAAAGGTATATAATGGATTACAATCAACCAATCAGCTGTCATCTGTTAAATTAAAGTACATAATTAGATAATACCAATTTAAGTCAACCATTTACCAAGCATATGCTTCATTTTGTTCAGTCTGTGATGTAAAAGGTCGCATTAGCAATTAAAGAAAAAACACTTAAGAAAAACATGGTCAGGTCAAAGTGTCTGAATAATTTTGGTCCCAAATGTTACTGGTAGTCCATTGTATGAAGAATGTTTGTGTAATATGTCACAGTTTACTTTATTTTGCTATCCTCACTTCCATAAATTAACTGTAGTCTCCTGCACCCACTAGTGAAAAATGATGTGGTGTCTGAATCATTTTTGGTTTGACTGTATCTATTAATAAAAGCATTATACAATGCTGGTGGCAGAACATAGTATAACAAATTCTTACAATTCTGTTAGTTCACATGAATTTGACTGTTTTGCCTTTGACCAGGTTGAATGCTGACCTCTTCAGCCACGTTTTGTCCTACAGCATCTTTGAATTATCCTTATTTAGCAAAAACTGATACATTAATTAATTGACTAATCAGAATATCATGTAATTTTATTAAACTGAAAATTTAGGTGAATGACTAAGTGATTAAAACACACGAGAGGTCTGGATTACTGAAACACCTGCGGTAAGCGACTGGTTAAAAACCTCCCACGAACCCGAGCAGAGCGTGAGAAGAGTGATCCAATTCTTCACAGATTTAGGTTAGATAATACTTTAGATCAGCCTCAGACTGTGATAGAGTGGGAGTCAGACAGGAGTTAGAGCGAAAAGTGGGAAATGAGGGAACTCTCAGAGGAACGTTAGGAAAAGAAGTGGTGTTATGTAAATAGGCCCTTCTGTGCTGAAAAACGCACATTTTTATTCAATAAGAAGGTTGAAACACACATTTGGACATGTTCTGTCTCAGAAAAAAATCAATGACATCCTTCTCATTCACTTGGCTTTTATTCACATTTCAAATATGCTAACGCTAGCAAGATCTTTACATTCCACTGTGTGCCTCTGAAAAAACAGACTTCTATCTGAGCGTTCAGAATAATATTAATAATAATAAAAGCAGCATCCCAGTTTAAAATAGAAAGCCATATGTGAAGAGTGTATGATAGTGTTCAATATCTATGTGCTCGCACATCCTCATTTCATTAAAAAGGAGCTAGAACCTGATAAATAAAATTTAAAGATAGCCAAACATCTTGATAAAATCATCATCAACTGAAATTCTCACACTGACAATAAAATCAGATAGAAAAGTGACTCAAGCCCACAGAGAACAAAAAGTAGTGAAATCCGTAAATGATTGTTGGTCGTATGTGTGAGTACGCATGTGTGTCCTCGGGAATACACATCCATCCCACAAAAAAAGGGGGGAAATGGCTGCTGTCAGTCATGTTACTTTCCCCTGGTGGTGTTGTGCGCAAATACTGGCACCTGTTTACCACCTTCCAGGGCTCGTTTCTTCCTCTAGGCTCCCGTTTGGCTGATTTTGACTCGGGAGGCGGCTGAGCCCGACCTCCAGCCTCGGGCTCCTGTGTCCATTGACTGTGCTCTGCAGGCTTTACACCCAGGGAAAGAGTAACTGTTATTACTGTGGGCTTTCAAAGGCATCCCAAGGTTAATGTGCTTTCTGAAACGCTGCTTTCTGTCTTATTCTCCAGGGCGAGACGTACACCTGGAGGCGTTGCAGGTCTTTTGAGCTGCCGCCGCTCTAGCCCTGCGTCACACCGTCCCCGAGCTTCTTCCAAAGCCATCAATAATTTAAACAACTCATAAAGAGGAAAGTAAAAACTGAAAAAATAATAAAATAAAAACTAACTTAAGATTCCACCAGTGAGCCACAATGTAAACATTTCCCTCTGCGGCCTGATGGTGGCGCTATATTAACGCCTCAGGCTTCCTCTCTGTGTCCGTGTGTGTCTCTATGTGAGAGCCTGTGCTCTCACTGGTACTGGAGGTAATTCTTCAGAGACTGGGGCAAAGGCAACGACTCAATCTCTTGTAGACGTTCTCGTCCCAGAGCCAGACGTGCCGAACGTCGACATAGGTCCATCAGAGGGAGAGGCTCCGCTGGAGAGAGATGAAGAAGAAAAGCGTCCGTTAGAATTGTTGTCAAAGGGAAAATTCAAATGCAGATTCAAGGCCAAAACAAGTGCAAGTCTTTGAATGGAAAAAATGGAAAATCTGTCATCATTTACTCAATTTCATGTTGTACCAAGCTTCAATAAGGCCCCAAAAGCATCATAAAAGTGGTTCATACAGATCCATAGGAGCGGGAGCTGTTATTTCAAGAACCGAATCAATTAGTTAAATTTCAGAAGTCCAATTCATTAACAAATATTTAGACTGATTCCATGAACCAGATAAATTGATTCATTGAAAAGATTCAACTCAAAAGAATGGTTTGTTCATAAATCAGACCGATTCATGAACAAATAATTCAGACTGATTTTGTGAACCAGATCAATTGATTGATTGAAAAGATCCAAATCAAAAGAATTTGTTCACAAATTGGATTAATTTATGAGCAACTTAGTGAAACCAGATCAGTTGATTCACTGAAAATATAAAAATCTATTTTTTCACAAATTGGATCAATTCATGAAAAAAAAAATAATTCACATAGATACCGTATACCAGATTGAACGATTAATTAAAAGATCCAACTCAAAATAATGATTTCTTCATGAATTGGATCAATTTATGAAAACAAAAAATCATTCACATGGATTCATGAACCAGATCAATTGATTCATTGAAAAGATTCAACTCAAAATAATGACTCATTCATGAATTGCACCAATTTATGAGCAACTTACTGAAACCAGTTCCATGAACCAGATCAGTTGATTCATTAAACATTTTTTTAACAAATTGGATCAATTCATGGAAGAAAAAATAAATAATTTACATGGTTTCCGTGAAGCAGATCAATTGATTCATTGCAAGATCAAATTTAAAAATCATTTGCATACGAATTGGACCAATTCATAAACAAATTATTCAGATTCAGAATAAAGAGTGACTAGAACGATTCTTTAAAATTTCTCCTTTTTTGTTTTATGGTAAGCTGTTTCTTTAAAAGCCTTAGTGTGTAATCCAGTGCTTGTGCGTGTCTGTGGGCATCTTGCTCCTCTACATAAGCTGACAGAGCAGTTCAATAATGGATGGATCTTGCCACCGGAGCTTGGTATCCATCAACAGAGCTGCTGCCTCACAGAGGAGTCTGCCGCCATCCATCTGCTTTGAGTCAGACTCTGTTCCAGCCAAGATTTCATACCGACAAACACAAAAACAGCCTCCATCTGGACAAGACGCCACATCTCCACTGTTGACCATCAGGTCTTTATCAGGACCTGGGCCGATATGACTAATCAGATCACAAGGAAGGCTGCAAGAGTCAGAGCCCATTCCCTTCCGTCGGCCAATCAGAATAAGGTTGTGACAGGATCATGTTTAGTAGTAAGTATGTGAGACTAACAATAGTTAGGAATAGTTATGCAGCTGCACTGGCACAATGCAAGCACCCACACTGAATATTTATAGCTGTGATGGAGTCCCACACAGAACATGTCGTGAGTTATGTCTTCCTCCATCCTGGCAGCTGAACTGAAGGCATAATCATTGTAATGCCCTCACTTAATGCTAATTTTCACCACAACAAGAAGTTAAAATGAAACAATGGCTCCCAATAGAGCCCTTCATGCAGAGTGAAATGATTTAATGGCACAAAGCAATGGGTTTTCATGCTTAAGTAGTTGCTTGTCAAATCGAAATTTCGTGTTGCACTCATTGAGCGTGAATAGTTTTGATGCACATTTTCTCTGCCTCCAGTGTCTCCAAACAGAACTGCAAAAAAGTTTTCAGATTCCGCTGTCCCAAAAAAACATTGCCAGCGCCAAACACTCAGTGAATCTTTTAAGATGGCTCTGTTAAATGTAATTTCACAAATCATTATAATTTTCTAATGTGTAAATTCACATTAACTTTTAAAATGATAAAACGTTTTTACTGTTTTTCATTTATATTTTTCATATTAGTACTACTACTAATTGTTTGAAAAATATTTGTTATTATAATTATAATTAATATTAAATATCTTTTTATAATTACTGCTCCATTGGGCTGTGATTATTGGGCGTTTAAACCGAACCAGGAAGGAAAATGCCTCTGGAGTCAATTGGATAGACCTACAACCAATCAGAGCACCGGAGTAAGTGACATATGTTGAGCGATGCATAGTTGTCAACAGAACTCAACTGCACGCACGCTGGAAGAAGTAGAAGAAGAAGATGAGTGTAAACGATCTTTGCCGGTGTTGTAAAAAGAATTTAAGGATACACAGAGTACTTACCAACACGATCATGATTTTTGAGAGAAATAGAGAAGGTGAATGCATATACGAACAAGTTCTCCGTTTAGGATTAGAACGAATTCAACCCAAGCGCTCTTTGGTGACGTGGATGATTACGCGTGTTATCTGTCCATCATCACATAAAGCCCGGCCTGACAATTTGATCGGTCCGAACAGCTTTGGTTCGAGCATAGTTGCTCCACAACGGATCAAGTCCAGACCGAACTTCCCGACCTCAAATGTTGTGGGCGGGGCTAAATTCGGCTGGCATCCAGGATATGTCTTTATACTGATTTATACTACTGGGCTGTTGAATGCTTGAGGTTTTAACGAATGTTCTGAAGTGTGCAATTGTTTTCAGGGAAACACATGCTAAAGTAGTTCCAGGTAGATTTTGACCCCATTACAGTTCCATATCACTTCGCCAAATGATTTCATCTATTTCATAAGGTCTTTACAGCCTACAGCACCAAAAGAACCAAAACCCACAACGACACTGACCAAGCAAATAAATAAATATAATAAATAAAAGGATAAAAAACGACACATTATTTCCATGTTTTTTTGCTACAAAAATAAGTTTTATGTACAGACAGTATATACTCCCTTTCTATTGTTCTCTTGCCTCAAACGCACACACATGCAGTACAGACACACTCAGAAACATATGTCAGCGCTGCTTTGATGATTTTATCAGTAAAATAGTTTAACAACTTAAAAGCTACAAGACATTTCTCACTATCGAGGTAATAACGGCGCTGCTCTTTGAGCAGAAACACCTAAAGGTCCGCTATTAGTAGAGACGCTGTTGCCGAACTCCGTTGAGAGATGCACAGACTCGGGTAATTCATCCACGCTTGATAACTCTCTCTCTCTCTTATAACTGCATTAATAATTGCATTAGTCTGATATTAGTGGCTGAAGTCTCCGCTTCTAAGATGACGGTTTGGAGTTAGCAATGGGGGCTTGGGATTAGATGCTTGAGAAATTAGTCCTACACGTTTCTTTGGACAAAACATGACAAACGTCTTGAAATATGTCATCTGAACTATGTTTTGAGGTGTGGTAACCAGAGGTGGACAGTATTTTTACTTCCTACTAAAGACATTTTTCTAAAGTACAAAGTAATGTACTTTATCAGTGTTTTTTTTGTTTGTTTTTTTTTTTTTGGTGGAAAACTTTCACTTTACTACATTCCAAAGCATAAATGTTGTACTTTTTACTGCATTACATTTTAAATTAAATTAAATGCATTTTTACCATTAATACTTAATTACATTAAAAATGTACTTTCTTAATTTCTTTTAATTGAGTAAAAGTAAGAAAATATATATACTTTTTAAATGTAATTAAGTATTAAATGATATTCAATATAAAACGTAGTGCATTAAAAAGTACAATATCATGCTTTGGAACGTTGTGAATTAAACATTTCCAAAGGAAAACACTCTAAACACTTGAAAAATGTGCTTAGGCAGAGTAAAAATACATCACTACTGTTCGCCTCGGGTGGTAACGTAGTATAAGTGGAATTATTGACTCTGGGCTGTTGAATTATTGAAAAATAATGCACACCCGAGGGTTAACAGAGGACCCGAGGTCTGCTTCGTGTCATGGCCGCATTACCACCTGGGAAATATGACCGAAATCAGAATGAAGTATTTGAGAGAGCAAAGTAAATACATCTTCAACAGTGTTGCCACCACAATTATTATGTACTATTGAGAAGCAAATGGATGCTCTAAACAACCAAAGCTGAATGACAACATAACCTTCTGAAAGCAATAAAACACTTCCTTCTAAATATATTCACACGAAGAGTCACATCACCAGTGAGTCCGGCACGTCTCATAAAGAGCCAGATGGCAAGTGTAGATGGGATCCAGCAGTACCCAGTGGGCGGGAGCGGGAGGGAATGAGAGAGGTGACTGACAGTCAGGGTCATAAGTGACAGATGGATCAAAGCATGGACGTAGTGCTCTACTGCAGTAAATTGGAATAATTTTTCATTTCCAGCCCACGTCTGAAGGCGCAAAGGCCAGCGAGCTCAAGGTTAGTCTGAAGTCTGTAATCATGTCAGTGAAATGCACAACACACGGTGACCTGTCACTCGCTGTGATCCTCAGGCTGCTCCCCGTCGCTACTCAATCACATTAGAGCACTGCCTACATGCCGCATACAGCAACAAATCATATTGATGCGAGTTATACACAATAAATGCAATTACATGGCTCGGATATGTCAATGTGATTCCATTGTGCGCGTTATCAGACTCTCAGAACAACCTAATAAAACGGCTGATACATGCTGGGAGATTTCGGTATTCTTCCCACACATAAGCAGTCGTTTTGATCTCCACATGACACACACAGAAAGCTCACACGATAATGCATCTATATAACTACAGTATATGCTTAAATTGAAGGCCTAAAAACAATACAATTATAAACTAGGTAGGAAAAAAAGCAATGGTTCCTATTCACAGACTGGAAATGTATGCCGTTGCAGATTTTTTCTTTTGCTACTAGCGAATGCAAATCCAAGGGAAAAAAACTTAGAAATCCAGGAATGTCCATAAGCTCAGATTTTTTTTTTTCTATTTCAAAAATGTCACTCAACATTTTCTAATTTAACACAATTGGTAATTACAAATCATATTTTCAACGTAAAAATTTAAGTATAAAGTTAAACTGGAAAAAATCATGTGAATTATAGCCGATGTCTGATAAACATCTTAATGTCACCTAGGGTCAGGAAGTCAAGCAGATAGTCACGTCACATTAAAGATATCTTGGGAACTAGTATGGCTTTATAATAATTGATACTTTTCAAATGTTTGTATGTATTGATTTTAACGTGTTATACTTGTTAGAGACCCAGACTTTCAAAAATTAATAATAAAAATGAATGATTTTGATTTTAAATTGTGTGTATTTAATATAACAAACAATACTCTAAATTAACCATAGAAAGACAAAAATGATCTGAAAATGAATTAATTAATTTCATCACAGAATAAATTGTGATTTGAGTGATAGAAAGGACAGTTCAGGAATAATAACAAAAATAATGAGAATTCTATGATGCATGTATAGTATATTAGTAGACAAAAGAATGAAATTTACTTTAGAAAATCTGCAGGATTAGCCCATAAACACACATGTATTCACTGAGCCTACAACTACTGTGAGCTATGACTCTCCGGTGATTGTGTCCATGCAAACCATTTAATTTCTTTACTAGCAATAATAAAACACAATATGACACGTGCAAGCCCTTTTTCGAACTTCCATGTTTAACAAATTGTCAAGCTCCAGCACTTGCTAAGCTCTTGCACGTCTCTGACTTCCCCATTAGGCTCCTAATAAATGAGCTCTGGTGCAGAAGAAAAGAGAGAACTGCATCTATTTCAGTCCGACACACTTTTATGATCATTATTGCTGTTCCAAAAAGCAATTTCTTGTGGTTGCAAGACAAGCAATGGGATTCGTACAGTAAATATCAAAGCATCACATTTTGTAAAATCCAATTAATTCACCCTCCGTAGTCAGCGGTGGTGCCGCAGTGGCAGGCAGCCTCGCACAGGGGGGGGTCTGAAACTCTCTATGACCTGCGGCAGGGCGGAAAGGGGAGGGTGGAACCTTCTGGTAAGCTTTGCATCAGGCTACAAAAAGAAGCCTGAGAGGAAACGTACATGGAGATCAAACCCAGCTGTGTGATTTGATTAAATCATTGCGAACTGATTAATGTCTACGGCTGATTAATTGAAATATCTGCGGCGGTCACGTCGAGGAGCCTGTGATCCTCCCACAGATGAGCTATCATAAAAACAGCACCAAAACCAACGACAGCTCCGTCTGGACGAATACTCTCTGCTGTGGGTTTTGCATTGTCGCTCAAGCAGCGACTCAATAATCACCCCACCCTGAGCAATGCTTCATTAGCGTGAGATCTGAAAACTATTATGAAAGCAGATTGAAAAAAAAAAGAAGGCTGCTTTGGCTATGATGACACTCAACCATAAATGATCTGTTAGCTAAACCAGTCATAACGCCCAGATAATTAGCTGTAGATGTACCCTCAAACTTGTATTTAAAACACATTTTGTGGCTGCGGTCATGATGGAGACTTCACTGCCCTTGAATGTGGTGCCTCATAAAATGCACATTCATTAATAATTCAGTTATGAAACTTATGGGATTTTACTATACTTAGCCAGGTCAAGTATTCAACTAAACCTGAAGCTAATGATACTTCAGAACATGAAGTTTAACATTCCAGGAATGTGCACATGTCTGCATTTGGTTTTGTGTTGTACAGCATGTAATCTGTTTTACAGCAGAGAGAGGAAAAATAAATCTGGTGAAACGTGAAACACACAGGCACTGAACCATTATTATGAAGCACTACCACTGATACACTAGAAATGAAGTATGCAGTGTATCTCCTTCTTGGCTCTTTATTTGATGTGGCTGTGAAATATGATACCAGGACGACATCACTGGATGTGGATGACAGCACTTACTGAATTAGACAAATTAAACATACTAAGGTCATGTAACAATAACAGTATAGCAATGATGTGTACAGAATACATCCAAAGTACTTTTACGGTACTTTTATATCATGCAAATTTTCTGCAGGTAATGTACTCCAATCCGGCCTAACATTATGACCACTGAGATGTGAAGTAAATACCACTGATTATCTCTACATCACCGAACCTGTTAGTGGGAGGGATATATTAGGCTGCAAGTGAACATTTTGTCTTCAAAGTTGATGTGTTAGAAGCAGGAAAAATTGGCAAGCTTAAGGATTTAAGTGAGTTTGACAAAAGCCAAATTGTAATGGATAGACGACTGGGTCAGAGCATCTCCAAAACTGCAGCTCTTGTGGGGTGTTACCGGTCTGCAGTGGTCAGTATCTATCAAAAGTGCTCCAAGGAAGGAACAGTGATGATCCAGCGACAGTGTTGTGGGCGGCCAAGGCTCATTGATGCACGTGGGGAGCGACGGCTGGCCTGTGTGGTCCGATCAAACATGAGCTACTGTATCTTAAATTGCTCAAGAAGTTAATGCTGGTTCTGATAAAAAAGGTGTCAGAATACACAGTGCATCGCAGTTTGTTGCCTATGGGGCTGCATAGCCTCAGACTAGTCAGGGTTCCCTTGCTGACCCCTGTCCACCACCGAAAGCGCCAACAGTGGGCACGTAAGCATCAAAACTGGACCACGGAGCAATGGAAGAAAGTGGCCTGGTCTGATGAATCATGTTTTCTTTTACATCACGTGGATGGCTAGGTGCATGTGTGTGGTTTGCCTGGGGAACTTGGTCTCCAAATTTCCCAGATCTCAATCCAATGGAGCATCTGTGGGATGTGCTGAACAAACAAGTCCGATCCACGGAAGCACCAACTCGCAACTTACAGGACTTAAATGATCTTCTGCTAACATCTTGGTGCCAGATACCAAAGCACACGTCTTGTTTGGTGTGAGCACTTGGCTTGTCACGTGTTTCCTTGTGCACTCTCCCATCCATTGTCTAACCCCGCCTATCTTGTTATCTGATCTTTGGTTCATTTGCCCCACTTGTCTTCCCTCATTACCCTCTTTGTTTGCTTCCCTATTTGTTCTCCTTGTGTTTACAGTCCTCGGCCGAATCGTCGTTGTTTGTTACCCGTCGTATGTGCTTCATGTTTCCCTGCTCCTTGTGTCTAGTTCAAGTCCAAGTCAAGTCTTGTTTTCCCCCTCGGGGTAGTTTGTTTTTATTTTATTTTTATTATTAATAAAAAAGCCCATTTCACCTGCGATTGAGTCCTCGTCTCATCCCTTACCTCAACCCTGACAGTCCTGTACTTTATTTTCTCATCCATGCATGTTTCTTTATTGCTCTAACATGTCAATAACTTTAAACAGTCCTGCATAGAATGGATAAGTTTACATACTGCAAAATACAAGATATAGCAAAATATCAACCATTAGACACAATATAGTCAACAATATATTGTCATATCGACTTGTAATGTTACAGATGAACTGGAAGTGAAATATCAACCATGATTTTTAACACTGCTTTCTTTCCTTAGCTCAAACATAAAAAAAAAAAAACTGGATTCAAAATTTAAATGACTGGATATGACCTGAACATGCTGGATGAGGTCATTAGTCATTGGTCCCAGAAGCTGTAATTTTCAACTGGAAGTGCTCTTTGAAAGGTCAGCAGTGATGCAGTGTTCACAAGATGCTGTGGGCCAGTTTTTTAAATCGCAGTCTCATTCTCTCTGACTGCCTATGTCTACAGTTCCTCCCCTGAGGCGGTGATCTGTGCACAGATACATAGAGTGAGGTCAGCATGCCTGACCCCTGCCGCTTCAAAAGATGTGCACTCTCTATGGGCATGGTGGACAGCGAAAAGAATAAATACCTCAAGCCTAACGCGTCAAAAGATATCCAAAAAGCAAGATTGCCAACATTTGCTCAGAAGCAACCTGACGATTGAGCTATTATGATTCAATTAGATGAATCAATCGACCAGTTGACTGCATCCAGTGATGGCGCTCTAGGGAACAGAAATGAAAATGTTTTGGACGTTCCTTCTGGAGAGCTTCAGACCAGAATCTTACAGAAGATTTCAACATTTTACAAAGCTAGAAATCCTCAGAATAACAGCCGCCTAGAGACCAGGTTTAGCTCCCTGTTTAAAACCCCAAAACATGTTCTACATAAAGTGAATTCTTATTAAAGGGATAGTTTACCCAAAAATGAAAAAAAAAAAAAGTTAATCTTTTACTCACCTAATGTCGTTTCAAACCTGTATGATTCTTTTTTTGAAGATATTTTGAAAAATGCCATGACAAAAAAAAAAAAAAATGTCAAAAGAATGTTGATTTGGACCCAACTGGCTATCATTGTATGGACAAAAACTGTTGAAAGATTTCCTCAGAATTTTTATTATTGGATGATTTATCCCCAGACTAACTGAATGTTAACTACGTTTTCTTTTTTCATGCTAGTGTTCAGACCTGCAAACATTATAAAGCTCTTGAGCAATATTAAAATGCTATTGTAAATCTGTTACTACATTATTATTATTATTATTTATATATATTTTTACTATTCACAATGTTTCACAGAGCCATTAGAGGCCATAAATCCAAGACACACTACTCTGATCCATTTCAGGCAATGCAGATCTCCATCTACATGCAGAATGACCACCAAGTCAGCAAAATGGACTGGAGACGAATATTGATCGTGGAAGAAGCCAGACGCCCATCCCGAGCCTCGTTCCCTGGATCTGTCCTGCGGAATTCACTGCTCAACATGCTTGGAGTTGGATGAGATTAAAGCTGGTGAATGGCCGAGTGGATGGAGAGTTTTGGAAGGCCCGTAAACAGCTTTGTCATGATGACAGGGGGTTGCAGAGGGCAGGGCAAAGGGAAACTCTCTGGCAGGAATGGATAGTTTCGTAACAGACAGATTCATCATAGGCTAGATATGGGCTACGACGGCAGAGCCTCCACATTAGGAGCCCAACAAAATATCCAGATAGTCGAGTCAAGTCACCGTCATTTACAAAGCTTTTTTTACAACTCAACTACAATTACAATTTCAAAAGAGCTTTACAGTGATAATAGAAAAAGAATGCAACAAGATTGTTTTGGCTGTACAGCAGCTCTTTAAGAAAGACATTTTCCAGCTTAAGTCAGTTTTTGATTGATTCAGTTCCGTTGTTAAAATGATTAGTTATTAACTTAGGGGACACTTTCACAACAACGTTTTCAACTGAAAACAGAAAACTTTCATGCATTCTGGCCGTTCATTTACACAACAACAGCGTTTTGGTGGCCTGGAAATGCAAACTTTGAAATAGCTTTCAAAGTGCAAGTTTTGAAAACGACACCGCTATCATCTCAGTGTAAACTTAAAAAAATGTGAATCTGAAAACGGTGACAGCATGCACATGCATAATACGTGTTTAGTCTTTAGGCATGCGTGTTTGAATGCCTATGTGCGCGGTCATGTAGTCTTTCTTAGGATGTAATTGATCCAAACTGAATGGGAATTTTTACAACATGAGCTGTCATATGCATTTTAGTCAGCACGGTTAAGTTTAAAACTGGAACTTTAAATCAAAGACACAGTACAAACATTAAAAATCAACTGAGATATACTTAAGCACACACAGGCATACGTGTAGGAGCCAGAAACACACCATCCGCCTACAGATTCCCAACAGCACTTAGACAGAGTTGGAAGCACAAGTTTATATTTCCCAGTAGCCTCTGAGCAACAGAGAAACAGAGACACAGATAAAGAGATCCAAATGCGTCCTGAAGTTTCAATGACTAACACACAAGGCTCTATATGTAGATAATAGAAAAGTAAGGCATGTAAGATCATTTGGAGCTGATTTAAAAATATAGCTTACCCAAAATCGACAATTATGTCATAATTTACCCTCATGTCGTTCCACACCTTTATGACTTACTTCCTTCTGTGGAACATCACAATTACAAAAATGTCAAAAATGCTTTTTATCCATTTTACACAATGAAGGTGGATGGTGACCAGAAGCTCCACAAATGTCAAGAAAGCACCATAAAAGCATTACAAAATGACCTGTGCACAATATTCCAAGCCATCTGAAGTCATGTAACAGCTATTCACTGAACATCTTGGCTTTAAATATAGAGCAGCAGTTGTGGTCACCAATTCACGTTTCGAAAGATGTGAGGGTGATTAAATAAAAACAGAATTTTCATCTTTGTTTTTTAATTATTTCACTTTTTCCAAGCGTATCTTTGGGAAAAACGCATTAGGGTAAAATTGAACAGTAATACATCAAGCAGTCCTGATCACACTGCCTAATCAGGGACAGATAAGCATCAATGCCCATGACAGCCGTAATTCACAACTTCAAATATTCCAGATCAGCAAACCGTTAATATGGCCCAGCAGGAGAATTGACTTTTAGACACTTAGATAATAGTCAATTTAAGACATAAATGAGTCACTACATGCTAATGTCTGCCGCAGGTACTGAATCACGGGGCGCAGCGGGAAGAACAGGCATCCTCTCTCTGTGGACCTGTGGCTATAAATGAACAGAACCAGAAGCAAATTCAAAGCTTCCCACTTTCATTATTCTAAATCAGGAAACTCTGAATGATTCAGATATTAATTCTGCACCTCACTCATTAGCATTACAATTTTATTGCTTCCTTACAGAGAGGGGTGGGCTAACTTAAAATAGCCTTTCCCTCAGAGCAACAAAGGTGAGTATGGAACACCCACTGCGTTTGAGCTTAGAGAGTGGAACAGAGTGATTTTTGTCTGTTCGCTTTAGGATTGTGTGTGTGAGTATGCGGATCAAAACGAGTCACCTTCAGAGGATTATGAGGATCTCTCAGTCTCACTGTGGGACAAATATGTCTGGAGCATCTACAAAAAGCTATCTATATTCAGTCCACAACATTTCTCATCTCATCCCATCTCCCTTCAAAAGTTCTGTGCCACACAAAGCTGAATATGAATTCAGGAGAATTCAGGAGTCCCACAAACTACAAGTCCAGGGATATATATTTACTATATAGCTAAAAGTATTGTGATGCCTGCCTTTACATGCACATTAATGACATCCCATTCTTAATCTGTAGGGTTTAATACAGAGTTAGCCCATCCTTTGCAGCTAAAACAGCTTCAACTCTTCTGGGAAGGCTTTCCACAAAGTTTAGGAGCGTGTTTATGGTAGTTCCTCCACACCAAACTCGTTCATCCATGTCTTTATGGACCTTTCTTTGTGCACTGGTGTGCAGTCATGTTGGAACAGGAAGGGGCCATCCCTAAACTGTTCCCACAAAGTTGGGAGCATGACATTGTCCAAAATGTATTGGTATGCTGAAGCATTAAGAGTTCCCTTCACTGGAACTAAGGGGCCAAGTCCAACCCCTGAAAAACATCCCCACACCATAATCCTATCTCTACCAAACTTTACACTTTGGCGCAATGTAGTCAGGCAAGTACCATTCTCATGGAAACCTCCAAACCCACACTCGTTCATCAGATTGCAAGACAGTGAAGCGTGATACCAATTCCAGATAACACGTCTCCACTGCTCTAGAGTCCAGTGGCGGTGTTCTTTACAACATTGCATCTGACACTTTGCATTTTCCTTGGTGATGTAAGGCTTGGATGCAGATGCTCGGCCATGGAAACCCATTCCATGAAGCTCTCTACTCTCATCACAGTTCTTGAGCTAAACTGAAGGCCACATAAAGTTTGGAGGTCTGTAGCTATTGACAGAAAGTTGTTGACTTCTTCGCAGTGTATGCCTCAGCATGCGCTGACCCCGCTCTGTGATTTTACGAGTTGCTGTTGTCTCCAATTGCTTCCACTTTGTTATAATACCACTAACAATTGATGCTGGAATATTTTGGAAATTTCACAAATGGTCTTATTGCTCAGGTGGCAACCTATCACGGGTACCACGCTTGAATTCACTGAGCTCCTGAGAGCGATCCATTTTTCCATGTCTGCATGTCTACTTGATTTTATACACCTTTTGCCATGAAAGTGATTGGAACACCTGACTGCAATGATTTGGAGGGGTGTCCCAATACTTTTGTCAATTAAGTGTATATATTAACTGTTACAATATAACATTTTGGTCGGAAAATGAAGAGTATTTGAAATTCGTGAGTCCTGAACTGTCACCTCTATTAATAATAGACCACAAAGGACCATTGCTGTTTCCTGTTCTTTTTTGCTGCATTTAAGTGTTTCTTTCTGCATGATTAACCTTGGTAAACATTGTAGGCTACATCAAATACCAAGGGACAAAATCTTTAAAGCATTAAATTCAAATCAATACCAAAATAACTAAAGTTCTGGGTGGATTCTTCCACTTTGTACCGAACGCTTCACTTCCTTGCATTTCTGAACACTGCAAGCAATATCGGACAATAGCAATGACTTTGGACCATGAGACAATTGGCAGCGTTTCGTGGAATCATGCATTATGCAGCACTAATGCATGTTTTATATGGTCGGTACACATGAAGGCCCATGTGAGCCTCAGTGCGGTAATGGCTCCGGCTGAGATGGCCAGTAAGGAGAGTGATACGATCACCCTAGCCCTCATTTGCTGAGCAATAATGTTGACATCTTCACTGTTCAAATGCTGTTTAAGAATCACCATTAAGAGACCAGCCACACAAAAGATAATGAACAGTTTAATGAAAAGTATTGCAAGAATGTTTTGATGTGACACACCTCTAAAATTTAGTCTGCGTTTTGCACCTAACACTATTGGTCTGTCTCAAACGCTAGTGAACTGCCTACGGGGCATTTATAAACATCATAGTCTGAAGTCTTATTCATCAATAAAACCATATAAAACTACAATAAAGACCACATTTTTATTGCTTTATGCTTAACATAAAAAGCATAAAACAGAAAACAACCATAACATCACATCATCCAACCATATGTGCACACATGACTGAAATGCTGCTCCAAAACTTAATTATGCTGACTTTTAGGATAATTAAGAATATTAGATTGAGCCAAATTATAAGAAGCACTGTATATATCTTTTAAGAAGGTAATTAACATCATGAACACTCTTTTGACAAATAAAATTTACTAATAAGTGTGTTTTATTCAATGCCAATTGAATGAATGTTTCAATAAGAATTGTTATGTAATTAAAAAAAAATCATTTAAATTAATATGAATGTGTTTCTTAACAAATGATCATAAAATTAGCTTAGCAACATGCTAATGTCGCATGCTAATGCATGTGCACATTCACGTTTTTGTAGTTTACGCGGAGATGAAAAAGGTACCGTTTTCAAACCCCTAAAACTGAAATAAATAAAAAGCTAAATAGAAATAGTAAGTGACAAAAGCACATCAGAAAATGTTTAAAACTTAAAATAAAATGAAATACTAACCTTTAATAGTATATAACCAATATTAAAATAACACTGGCATAAAGTTGCTTCCTTTGCAAGCACTCCAAATCACCTACTTAATAGGTGTCATGATGCTTAGGATGTTCCCTTAAAAGTCAGCAGCCTATTTAGCTCACTAAGTTTTGAAATAGACCTTATGTCTGGTGCATAAAGTACACAGATGCATTATACAAAATAACGCAGCAATCAGCAAAAGCCCGCAGGCACTGGCAGAGGTCTGTGCAATATTAGACATAATAAATGAAAAAACCCATACAAGCTGTCAAGAGCTTACCACCTTGACATTTAGTGGCATTTACCGTGACAAATGGCATACACATTAAATCTTAGTGTTCTAACCACACTAGCCAAGCTCTGTAGATGCATCTGTTATCTGTGACCTTGCCATAGTAATGCATCTGGTTTGACAGTTTATGACAAATGTATACATGCCCACCGGAGAGAGTATCATTAGGGAAGGGATGCTTCAACAAGGCCCCATTGTATTAATATCTATGTCAGGTGATTTGATTATTAGTGATCAATTGAGCTGCTTAAACCTGGTATGTGCTTTGTCATCAGATGTGTGCCACTGCATTAAAAATAGTGCAAAACATGACATTGTGGTTTTTAGTCTAGAACTCGTATTAACTGAACTTATGGATATGCGTTTTAAAGCCGTAGAGAGCAAGCTTAGTCTAAAGTGCTTGTTTTGGCATGGTGGTAGGTGGTCCTTTACTGCTGTCCGGGATGAATCAGAATCCATTAGAGTTTACACTACAAATACGAACATTTTGGACCCCGTGGACCCTCGTGATCTGATCACCTCAGTCGGATTTTAAAACCAGATGTTAAAACTAAAAGTCTGGGGAAGTATCCAGGAAACTGCACTGAAACACAGAGGTCTGACACAAAACAGGACAGTGTGTGTTTACATGCGAGTTTGTGTTTCTGGGGGAGGTGAGGAACACAAGGAGTATGTGACCGTGAGAGCCATATTGTTTTGAAGAGGATAATATACTGCTTCATATTTGGGTCCCCCTGTAGGAATAACACAAAGACGTGAAACTCAAGACACTCTTCACCAGCATATACCCAAGAAAAAATAAATCTGTCGGGAGATACTGAGAAAGAGAAAACTTATAGCCAGATGTAGGCAAGATTACATGAAGTCCTGATGCACATAGGAACACACAAAACAGTCTGGGTTGAATTTACTAAAGCCCTTTTCACACAGAGCGTTGATCCCAGAAAATTGCCATAATTACTACAGTGCCTAGCAGTGAATGCAAACACGTCCCGGGATTGATCCCTGAATCGATCCTGGGATGGTGACATATAACCGGACATATTGGCGGGATAAGTTCTGGAACATGTCCTGTGTGAACAAAAAGCCAGGACAAATGCCATAAGGGGTTTGTCGTAGTGATAAGCTGAGAATGTTCACCAGCTTAGTGGAACATTGTTGATCGAATCAAAATGCATGAGCATGGTTTCTCGAGAGAAATCGCATATCATAAGCAAACTTAAAGGGATAGTTCACCCAAAAATGAAAATTCTGTCATCATTTACTCACCCTCAAGTTGTTCCAAACCTGTATGAATTTATTTTGTTCTGATGAACACAAAAGAAGATTTTGAAGAATGTTTGTAACCAAGCAGAAGGAACCATTGACTACCATAATAGGGAAAAAATGACTATGGTTGCTCTAACCGCTTGGTTACAAACATTCTTCAAAATCTTCTTTTGTGTTCAGCAGAACAAAGAAATTCATACAGGTTTGGAACAACTTGAGGGTGAGTAAATGATGACAGAATTTTCATTTTTGGGTGAACTATCCCTTTACGATATTACACTTCAAATCCTGATGTCACAAGTCTTCACGGGATATGGTATGTATGTGAACACACAAAGATTCCAGAAAATCACTGGCAGCGTGAATGAACCAAAATGAAACAAATGAGACACATTATCAGTGTATTTTCTGGCATCTCTGTGTGAAAGGGGCTTAAGCTGCACCACTTCGGCACTTTATTTAAGCTTATTCACAAAGTATCTGTAATCTGCTGCATGCAAATTGCTTTCAGTGCAAAATTTTGGGGAGTGTTCGTACCTTAATTCCTACCTTAAAAATTGACTCCTCTGTGCTAAAATAATGTAAAGAGCATATCAAAATACGCCCCGTTAATGGTGGGTGCAAAATGAATTCATCCCTCTGAAATGAACACACTGACTTTCAAATTATACAGAAAGGATAAAATGTCTCAATTTCGCACGCACACACGCACGCACGCACGCACACACACACACACACACACACACACACACACACACACACACACACACACACACACACACACACACACACACACACACACACACACACAGCTGTAGGGCAGAGCAATATTTTAGCACTGCAAAAAAGCAACACTCCTTTAAAGTTTATCATACTGTAGAGAAAAAAAACTCTCCAAAGAGAGTGCAAAGTGAGAACACTGCATGCTGGGAAATAAATGCCATGTGTCTTGGCTCAGAGCTACAGCCCACAGATATTCTTTCCTTATTCCTCTCATATCCTCTTTTCATCTGTTCTCTCCTCAGTTCAAACCAAAAAGATTTTTTCCCTCCTAAAGATGTGAGTCACTCAAACTTGGATGCCATCGCTCCTCTGCCAGGCCTCAGTTCACTTCAATCTTTGTCTTTCACATGGTGTTTTCATTCTCCTCTAGGGTAAGTTTAAATAAGCACTAAAAGGCAAGTGACTATAAAGAAACAGGGAAGTGAGTAGAAGAACAAAACACCACTAAAATGCATTTTAAATATCAAAACAATGCCATGATTTCTTACAACCAGGCAGCATGACCGTTAGCCAATCATTTACCCGCTACAAGTGAGAAAACATAGAGCGGAAATACATGTTCAAATTAATCCTACAAAATCACAACACAGTTGTAAACCACACCTATAATCTAGTTGATTACACTTACAGTTAGTTATTGCACACAAATACGTTGTAAGTTGTAACTTCCTTCATGCCAATGACTTCAACAATAAAGCACAATTACATGCAGACAAACAGATGTAAAAGAGGTTTCAGAAAGCTTATTGACTATGTTTACATGAACACCAATAATGTGATCATTTCCAATAATCAAAGTAAGGACTATTTACATTATATTTGCACAGCTGTTTACATATCATTGTTTTCGGTTACGCACTAAATGTCTTAATTCATTTTGATGAATTTGACCACCAATATACACCAATCAGGCAATTTGAGTTACAGTTGCTCGTCTGTTTGATCGGACCACAGCGTAGACCCCTTGTGCATCAAAGAGCCTTGGCCGCCCATGACCCTGTCGCTAGTTCACTTCATCTGTCAGAGGTCATAATGTTATGCCTGATCGGTGAAGTTACGCAATACGTTGTCAACATGAACAAATTTTCTTCAGCACCCCAAAAATGCGATGCCTTCTTTACCGCTATTTTTTATGAATCTGCACATGACAACGTCATCTGTGTATGTCACTTTGGTCAGAGTGGAATAGATGTGATTAACGTATTCACATACCTGCTTATTTCTATTATAATCAGCATACACCACATATTTTACTACGATTATGTTTACTGTGATTATGTGATTAATTGCATAAATTTGATCATTGTATCGCATTTAAATGAGGTATTTACATTGATATTTTTCAATGACTTTTCAATGATTTTGTGTTGGTACATTTCTCATGAATATTGTATTACATATTTGGCTATACTTGATCTAAAATTCTTAAACCACATTTGTCAATTTCCAATCACTGTCATTTAGTTTTAGGACATTGTATTTATTAAGAGACTTGGGGCCCTATTTCAACGATCTGAGCACATGATCTGAAGGTCTGATCAGAGTCTCATCTCCCATTCCCTTTAAAAGCTGGTTGCGCTTGCACCATGGCGGATTTGTTATTCACATGGCGGAATTTGTGAGCGGAAAGACTGAACGCTTCTCCAGAGAGGAATCCTTTTATTTTTAATATTTAAAAATGTTTGTGCGCTGCTGCTGTAATAAGCAGAGTGTATGCGTGTTGTGCACCCGCCTATAGGTGCATATTACTACCATGCCCTTTAAATAACTATAAATAAAAATACTGCACTATTGACTTTAGACCTGGCGTCACATAGCGCCAGGTGTATGGTGGGGCCCATAGAATATTGCATTTTTAAAAATTCAGTTGTCAGACCACAGGACTATTTAAATAAACTGTAAAATAAAGGTGATTAAAATAGAGAAAAACATACAAGAAATGGTGATCAGCTACAAAACCGAAAATGTATTATTTTCCTTATACATTAATAAAAAAACTAAAAAACTGTGTACCATATAGTATCATTAATTAACAGAATCAAAAGCCTATTACATACCTACATTTTGAAAGTATGAGCCTGTCCTAGAGACTTGGGATTTGTTTTCAAGATTAATAATTAATAATAAAGTAAAAAAAGTCTGGTCTATTATAAAAAATAAATAAAAAATAAATCACAATGGCAACCTGTCACGTTTTTCACATCATTAATATTTACACCCAAATGTAATATATTTCATTTTTTAATATTACTGTTAATGAAATATATTCTCACTGTGAGATTTCACACACTGGACCATGGTAACGAAACATGAGCAGAATGAATTCCTGTGTAAATCCTTCACAAATCCATTTTTACATAAATTGTCCAACTCAATTGAATGCAACAGCAATTTGCATGGTCTTATTTTTTTGTTCTGCTGGTGTGTCATCATGAACAAAGCACAGTGTTTATTTTGTTTGACTGGAGACGGAAGTCATATCAGTCATGTTTTGGCACATTACTTACTTGTGGCCTTGATATCAGTCACGTGACTTTATAACCAAAACAACCACTTCACTTTGTCACTTCTTAAAAACAGTGATCAGCTTTTCCTGCTTTGTATATGACCCTATAATAAAAAGGTCAGTACAACTGTTCTTTAGTTTATAACGTATTTACATGGTTATATTTAGCTTAGAGTGGAAGCAATAACCCCCACTGCCAAGGGTGAGAGGAACTAAAATAAAGTTTATCTGGAATTGTGTAACCAGAAGTGGGAGGAGATTTCTGGTCACTCCCTTCTCATGTAAATGACCAGATCAGTGACTAACCTGCACATGCTGTTTCTGTCAGTCAGATGGGCTCGGACTGCATTACAAGTGTACTGAAAAACGGGATTAATGGACAACGGGAATGTGGAAAATAATGGTAAGACTGTTGGATCTGGAATTTTTCTAAATATATATTTTTTCTATTTTTATTCATTATTTTATTTATTTTTTAACATTAGGTGTAGACTGGCTGTGCAAAACTCAAATGGCTATTTTTATTTAATAGTTGCAAACCAGTATAAACTGAATATGCAGTTTAAAAAGGATGGTTATGTCAGGCTATCCTGTTTTTAAATTGATGCATGCTTGTAAACATGCACTAAGGACATTTTTTACCCTTTTTTGTAAGAGTCAACATGGAATAAAATGTTTTTTGTTTTTTTTTAACCCACCAACACGTCTTCCAACAGGTCCTCGTCATGCTGCCCCCCCTTTGAGGCTGCTAATCGTGGGGCAGAAGAGGACAGGAAGGAGTTCAGTGGGCAACACACTCCTGGGTAAGGATGCATTCGATACATGGGGTGGAGCGGGCAGCGCTGTAGCACACAGAGAATCTGAAGGCCGACACCTGAGGGTCGTGGATGCCTGTGGATGGGGCACAAGTGAGAAGCTTGTCCCTAAACAGGAGAAACTGGAGCTATTTAATGCCTTATCGCTGTGTGAGTCGGGACCCCATGTTCTGCTCCTGGTCATTCCCTTACTACACTTCAGCCACTCTGATAAAGCAATCATACAGAAACGCATGGAGATCCTCACAGAGGGCGTGTGGCGCCACACCATGGTTGTGTTCACGCTGGGCGACCGTCTGCGCGACTGCAGCATGAATGACTACATCCAGGAGTCTGGGAAGGATCTCCAATGGCTGATGGAGCGGTGTAGGTATAGGTACCACGTTCTTAACAACAAGGCTCCCCAGGACAGACAGCAGGTCTCTGGTCTGCTTGACCGTGCGGAAGACATGCTGATAGAGAACGGGGGATGGCACTTCTCCCTACACATGTACTGCAGGCTGGAGGAGGAGTGGAGCCGAAGGGAGAGGGAAATGAAAGAGAGGATACTTGAGACGCAAGATAGAGGGGGAAAAAACAATCGAGGGCTGGCTGTAGTTCCAATTCACAGTCGAAAGGATGGGCTGCATGTGAACGATACTCCACTGAAATTAGTTTACCACGGCTAACCGCTGCCAAACACAGTTACACGGCATTACCATTGTTTCGCAAAGAACTCTAAATATAATTCATGAATATAATATATTGTTACCATTTTATAACCATTGTTAAACATCTTTTTGATTTCATTTAACCTTTTTTGAAGTTCATTTTAAATGGTACTGTGGATTGAATTAATAAAAGTACAAATATTTAATTAACAAATAAAAACGTACAATGCTGTCACTGGTGAAAAGGTACATCTTTGTACCTTACTCACCCCTAAATGGTACATACAGTATTAGTACCTTAAAGGTACATATTAATACCCTAAAGGTACATATTAGTACCTTTTCGGGTTTTGTACATTTTGGCAATTTTCCACTACACAGTACCAGCTCGCCTCGACTCCACTCGCCTTTGTTTGGTTTTCCACTGTGTAAAAGTTGTACCAGTGCTTCCAGGTACTTTTTCCGTATCACCTCCGGCGAGGTTCTGAGCGAGCTGAGGCGATACTAAAATGTGACGTGAAAACACAGCAGACTACTGATTGGTCAGAGAGAATCGTCACTAATCACTGCGTCATCGGAGTACGCGCCAGACGGAGTATCCTTAATAACCGCGGCATTTTTAAATAGTTTGTCCAGAGATTGCGTGATATACCATAGACAGTAAAAGTGATATACCCATTACTATTATGGCAACTCAGAAGAATACGCCATGGTCAAACGAGGAGGCGCAGACTTTACTTTGTTTGGTTAGCGGGTGTGTGTCGCGAAGATTACGTCAAGGCAGTTTCCTGCGGCATCGCTATGACGACCAGGTATTGTGGAGGTACTATCTGCAATGGAAAATGGAGTGAAAAGGCGAGGCAAGTCGAGTTGAGCTGGTACTGGTAATGGAAAAGCACCATAAGAGTACCACCCCAGTGACAGCAATGTACCTTTTTTTTCTGACAGTGAAGTATATTAGTAACACTTTACAAAAAGGTTTCATTTGTCAACATTAGTTAAATCCATTAGTTAGCATGAACTAACAATGAACCACAGCTTACATTCATCTTAAATGTTCTCAACATTTACATTTACTAATACATTTTTAAGATCAAAAATTGTATCCGTAACATTTGTATTAACTAAGGTTAATAAATGCTGTTAAGAATTTATTGCCTAATTTAGTTCATGTTAGTTAACGCATTAACTAATGTTAACAAATGAGACCTTATTGTATAGTGTAATGTTACATAAACAAATGTTCATAAAAATTATATAATAATGATCAACACCATCATCATCATTATTATTTTACTAAAATTATTTCAAGTCAACTGACATTTTCATTTATTATTTAAAACTTAACGTGAGTCACTGTGGCTAAATTTAAAATATTATTGTAAATATTAACTTTTTTTAAGATTTTAAGTAATGGGTTATATAATATCAATAAGGAAACTCGTAAGGCAGGACAAACTCAAAGATGATACTTTACAACATCTTACATAATGTGATGATGGGCAATCTAAGCATACTGAGGAGCGAATCACAATGATGTTCCAATGAAGTTTTAAGACGAATAAATGTGAATATCTTAAACAATGCATCTTCAGTGTTTTGTACTATTTGCTTGTTATAGCGTGGCACAAAACCCTTTCAACTCATTTTACTTATCCATTCCTATTTTGGACTTTTCGCTTGGATTCTACAGGACAGTATAAAGAAAGATAGAGATAAGATAGATAGAGAAGACAGAGATACGGTGTCCTGTCGTGAGGACGTGGACATCATGATTCATTCATTTGATTAATTCATTTTAACACATCATGACTCATATCTAGTCTATATTACTCTCTCCATGTATGCGCTCATATCGCTCACTTTTCCCCCTCTTCATATCATCATATCCAAAGTGTATGACTACTCTTTTAAGTGACTGATGGCCATGTCATCGCAGCTCTGAGCCCCGAGCAGTCGCTTTAATTGATATGCAATTTGCATGTCATCTTAATCTGAGGAGGTGAGTTCCTTTAATGTGCTACTCAGGATGAGGCATTTCATTTAACAGATCAAAGCCGGGGAGCGAGCGGAACATTAGAGGCCCTACTTTCAAAGCGAAATTCTCTCTAGGCGTCACATGGTGTCAAACATCATCTTGTTGCGGTTGGGTAAACAAGCCTGAGTGGAATGATGAGAGAAACATCGAAACAGCATCGAGCTACAGTCATCGCCTGTCTCTCGACTAAACGAAGACAGGCGCGTACCCCGCCGCCACAGATTCAGCAAATCACACACATTTACATATGCTGATAGTTGTTAATTTATGTGTGCAAATGTAATGCTCCTGCTGGCAAGCATGTTGTACTGTTAGGGGACAGTAGAGAGATGTGCTATCAGAGAAGATGTCTCTCTGGACGGACTGTCTTCATTTCAGGGCTCTCTTACAGACACTCTGCCCATTAAAGCGGTGATCTACTGACCCTTTTTCCACCCACACGTCACAGACCTTGAACAACAGAACAGCCAGACCCAGTTTCCATTTATTTCTATTGTTTTTTATACTATGCTTATAATATAATATTTTCTAAGCCATAACTCTAAACCGCACATACAATCTTTTGAATTTTATTTTATAAAATTATATATTAAGTATAATTATTAAGCCAATGTATTTTGAGAACTGTTGGCCAAAGAAAAATGTTACTTTTATTCAGTAAGTATGCATTAAATTGATCAAAAGTGTCAGTCTTTTATCATTTTACATAACGTTTCTATGTCAAATATATACTGTCCTTTTGAACCTTCTGCACATCAAAGAATCCTGAAGAAAGTTATTGTGTGTTTTACAAAAATATTAAGCAGCACGACTGTTTTCAACATTGATAATAATAATAATAATAATAATAATACATGTTTCTTGAGCTTCAAATCTGCATATGATTTCTGGCAGATCACAAGACAGGACTGGAGTAACAATGCTGAAAATTCAGCTTTGCCATCACATTAATACATTTTTTTTTATATTCAAATATAAATATTTTAAATTATGTTTTAGAATATTACTGTGTCTACTATCATTATAAACACAGCCTTGGTGACTTAAGAGAATTCTTTCAAAAACACTTTAAAAATCTTAACGACCCAAACTTTTGAACGGTAATGTGGATAAGATAAGACATCCTATTTAGACTTTCAATTATTATTTTGGTCGATCGGATCACAAGTAGACAAGGGAGACACATTCCCATTTACACCTGGTGTTTTAATCCATCTCTTTTGTCCACTTTCAACCACTTCCTGATTTCTTAGAGAGGAGGGTCTATGGGCAGGTAATACCTTCATGAGAACTGTTAAAACTGGTAAATATATGAGTGGGTAATATATATTTTCCGATCTTTCTATCTAATGGATGAAATAAGCTCAAGCAATTTACATTTGAACACGAAAGGAGACAACGGAAAAAGCACAGAGCAGCAGCTTTCGTTTCTGCTCTAACAGCCGCAAGACGGAATGCGGTGCGCTTGTGTTAGAAATCAGGAATCCGAAAACACTACTTGGTACTTGGTACGTTAGCCCAGTAGGCGGAGAGTAGACAGCCTTTTTTTGGCTGTTCGAACGGAAACGACCACATGAGCATCGACACTATGAAAGCAACCGAAATGCGCGTGAATCGAAAGCCAATGTGTTTCCGACTACCACTGGAAGTCATCAAAAGTCATCCACTTGTGATCCGATTGATCCAATCTTAATACGAGGTGCGAATAGGGCCTTGTATACTATGACAAAATAAAAAACTTTGGCTCCAAAGGGCTCACTGTGATAAAAAATACCTGTTTAAACCAGTTAAGATGCTCTTTCATCCTGGCCAAACTGGTCTTAAAGCTGGTCTCCCAGCTTGATCAGCTGAAAAGTGCCTTGAACCCATCTATCGAAAGGTTCAGTCTGGCAAGTGTGAGAGAACAGCAAAGCAGCGTAGGCTGGTCTTTTTCAGCAAGGCAGTCAAACCTTACTAAGAGCTCTGAAGAATGGAATTGAAGGTAGATAGTGAAGCCATCATTAAAATAAACCATCTCTCAGCATTTGAACCTTTGCCATACCCCACCATGGCACCAGCTCTGCTCAAGAGCATTTTCCAGTTGGCAGCATTTATCACACTGTGGTCCAGCTAACCAACAGGTTCAACTCAGGAATGACTATGAGGGTTTCAGTGCAACTGGCAATACAGATACATTGCAGTCACTGTGGCTTGTACATATGCAGAGCAAACAGAACGTGTACATGATATACAAAGAGGTTTATGGCTGTACAGAGAAGTTCCCATGGATTTTAGATCATATAGCACAAGAGGACTAAGAAGGCAGAGAGAGAATCGATAGATCAGAGAGCAAAAATAAAGGCAGAGAGAGAGCACAGTTAAAGTGACCTGGTGGAATAAAAATGTAAAAAAACATCTATTCTAATGGGGGGTCAGGGAGTGGATGTGAATAGAAAAGAAAGCCCTTTTGAATTTTGCATACAGCCCTGTGTGCGAGTCATCAATCTTAAGACAAATTACACTTGTATATAGATTCTCTGAAAACAAGTATAAACATTGAAATATCTCATATATCATGCATTGTTTCTTCTCTATACAGTACATTGTTCATGTTTAATGGGTTTTTAGATATTTTAACGAGAAAATAAGTCAAGCTCAATTAAAGACTCATTAAGAAACCATTGTTGCAGTATAAGACTGAGTTTAAAACTCCAAAATAAATGTTTTACTTCATTGGGTATTCAAACGTGCACAGTTTCTTATAGTTAATGAGGTAGATTTAAAAAAAGGCAGAGCTGAACCGCATCAGTGATTCATCTATATGTTATACACATGCAACATGTTACTCGGGTCACCTTGAGGTTCTATTCACTGCCTTTGACCAGAGTCAGCATCCAAAACAGCCACAGAATAGCAAACAGCATGTACACATGTCAAAACGATGCATTGCTACTGAAATCAACCAACTCATGCATGAGGACAGCTATTCGCTTTAAAGCTATTTTTCAGCATATACTGTATACACTCACCTAAAGGATTATTAGGAACACCACACTAATACTGTGTTTGATCCCCTTTCGCCTTCAGAACTGCCTTAATTCTACGTGGCATTGATTCAACAAGGTGCTGAAAGCATTCTTTAGAAATGTTGGCTCATATTGATAGGATAGCATCTTGCAGTTGATGGAGATTTGTGGGATGCACATCAAGGGCACGAAGCTCCCGTTCCACCACATCCCAAAGATGCTCTATTGGGTTGAGATCTGGTGACTGTGGGGGCCAATTTAGTACAGTGAACTCATTGTCATGTTAAAGAAACCAATTTGAAATGATTCAAGCTTTGTGACATGGTGCATTATCCTGCTGGAAGTAGCCATCAGAGGATGGGTACATGGTGGTCATAAAGGGATGGACATGGTCAGAAACAATGCTCAGGTAGGCCGTGGCATTTAAACGATGCCCAATTGGCACTAAGGGGCCTAATGTGTTCGAAAAATAAAAATCCCCCACACCATTACACCACCACCACCACCAGCCTGCACAGTGGTAACAAGGCATGATGGATCCATGTTCTCATTCTGTTTACGCCAAATTCTGAATCTAACATCTGAATGTCTCAACAGAAATCGAGACTCATCAGACCAGGCAACATTTTTGCAGTCTTCAACTGTCCAATTTTGGTGAGGTTGTGCAAATTGTAGCCTCTTTTTCCTATTTGTAGTGGAGATTAGTGGTACCCGGTGGGGTCTTCTGCTGTTGCAGCCCATCCGCCTCAAGGTTGTGCGTGTTGTGGCTTCACAAATGCTTTGCTGCATACCTCGGTTGTAACGAGTGGTTATTTCAGTCAAAGTTGCTCTTCTATCAGCTTGAATCATTCGGCCCATTCTCTTCTGACCTCTAGCATCAACAAGGCATTTTCGCCCACAGGACTGCCGCATACTGGATGTGTTTCCCTTTTCACATCATTCTTTGTAAACCCTAGAAATGGTTGTTCGTGAAAATCCCAGTAACTGAGCAGATTGTGAAATACTCAGACCGGCCCGTCTGACACCAACAACCATGCCATGCTTAAAATTGCTTAAAGCACCTTTCTTTCCCATTCTGACATTCAGTTTGGAGTTCAGGAGACTGTCTTGACCAGGACCACACCCTTAAATGCATTGAAGCAACTGCCATGTGATTGGTTGATTAGATAATTGCATTAATGAGAAATTGAACAGGTGTTCCTAATAATCCTTTAGGTGAGTGTATATGCAATTCCACATTGTCAAGTCACCACTCGACGTCCAGTGTAAAATCAGGGTCTTGAAACAACATATGCTTAAAGGTTGCCACGCACACATATAGGAACAGTGAACACACAGTGAACACAGTGGAAGTCAAGGCCTGTATTTTAAGCTTTGTGTATAATAACACTTAACATAATCCAAACGTCTACATGTCTGCGGTCACCCCATTCTCTCAGTTGTGTGGTTAGGCTTACTGTTGGATAACTGTAAGGATGAGAAACGGCCAAATCTGATGAGATGGAGTCAGTCAGGAATCAGCAGGCGGGCTTATTAACAGAGCTCACTGCCTCCACAGCTCAATAACTGAACATACTGTCTCTCTTTATTTTGTCTTTCCTCACTCTCTTCTCTCTCTTTGTCTCTGTCAGTGACTGAATGATGTCTGTTTCCACGGAAACTCCTTCAGGCAATTAGGTGTGCCAATATCGCAGAGCAGTGCAGAAAGGACAAAACGTGCTGAAAATGGCGTGGAGAGGGAACAAAAGCAAGAGTCAAAGAGTCAAATCCGTTCCACTAGCGGGTGGCGCTGATTTCTGCATTACCTGATTACAATGTCAATGTCAAATACCGGAGTTTATAAAACTATGAGGCTATATAAACAATAGCATGTGATTGCTAAGTTCATTGTGACTGTTAGGTGTAATAAATAGTTGCCTGTCATTTGTTGGGATGGATCCAGAAGTGTACATGAATAACGCTTGGTGCAACAGTGCAGCTTAGTAAAAGACCCGGCAACTATAAACTAAACAAACAGCTTCTGTATTTTGTTTTTCAACTAAATAAGCCTTCAAGGAGATTACCCAAGATGCTTAGTAAGCCAATGATGGAGTTTCTGTATGTGCACACAGGCGGATAAGTCCCACAAACTGCATGGTCAGAAATCATGAAGGTATTTCGACATATTATGAGCCTGAGGTATTGAGCCAACCTTGGGTGCCCTAACGCGCAGGGATTTCTGAGTAATGATATGCTTTAATAACACACTTTCATATCTGTCATACCCAGATATTTCCAGAGCTGAAAAAAAAAGACATCAAGTACCTACGTTGGGCAGCTTGCCAGCTTGGTCTGTGAAAAAAACAACAAAACTCAACAGTTTTCAAAGATCTTCTCTCATTACATTACGGAGGGATGCTGTGCATGTGCTTAACCTCCCCTTGACTTCACTCTGTGTTTGTGTGTGTGTTTGTGTGTGTGTGTGTGTGTGTGATTGTTGTACTGTAAGGATGAATGTAACAGCTGTGGGTGAGGCTGCGGCCTTATGGCGTTAGCTGAAACTTGATCTAGCAAACTAATCCTCTAATGACTGGCTCTCAATTAACACAGAGCCAAGCTGTTTGTCCTAAAAAGAGTAAAGACCACTTCTCTGTCCTCCTGTACCTCTTTATCCATCTGTTTATTCCCTCCCTACTTATGCCAGGTGCTCTTCATTCACTCCCAGTACCAGATGTAATTGTGGATAGATGTTTACAGAAATGTCTAAAAAAGGACATCAAAATTTCCTCTTGAAACTAACTGACTAATACAGACAGTAGTCATTCAATTCTAAGACATGAGGCACTATCTAATTTACTAACTAACAAACATATATTGACATTATTTTAACTTCTAAGAGTGGAACAAGTTGGAACAAGTTAACAAACATATACTGACATTAATTTACATTGTAAGAATGTTGGAATAACTAACAGATACTGACATTCATTTACATATTTACATTCAAAGACACTTGGCACAATTAACTAACTAACTAACTAACTGATACTAACAGTAATTTACATTCTAAGACACGTGGCACTAACTCATTTACTAACTAAACTAACATATATTGACATCAATTTACCTTCTAAGAGTCTTGGAGTCCTGGAACAAACTAACAAATACTGACATTAATTTACATCCTTGTCTTGGAACTAACTAACTAACTAATGAACAGATACTGACATTTATTTACATTGTAAGTATCTTATAATGACTACAAGATTCTTACAATGTAAATAAATGTCAGTATTGGTTCGTTTATTATAATAAATGAACAGATACTGACATTCATTCACATATTTACATCATATTTACAGAAACTTGGCACACCTAACTTACTAACTAACTAACTGATACTGACGGTAATTTACATTCTAAGACAATGACACTAACTAATTTATTAACTAAACAAACATACATTGACATCAATTTACCTTCTAAGAGTCTTGGAGTCTTGGAACAAACTAACAAATACTGGCATTCATTTATATCCTTGTCTTGGAACGAACAAACGAACTAACAAACAACTAACAACTAAATAACGAACAGATACTGACAATCTTATAATGACTTTATCCGTCCTTCGGATGAGACGTTAAACTCTCTGTGGTCATTCAAAATGACCATGGCACTTCTCGTAAAGAGTATGGGTGTAACCCCGGTGTCCTAGCCAAATTCCCTCCATTGGCCCTTACCAATCATGGCCTCCTAATAATCCCCATCCTCTGAATTGGCTCTATCACCCTCTCTCCTCTCCACCTATAGCTGTTGTGTGGTGAGCGCACTGGCGCCGTTGTACTGTGGCTGCCGTCGCATCATCCAAGTGGATGCTGCATACTGGTGGTGGTTGTGGAGAGACCCCTGTCATGAGTGTGAAGCGCTTTGGATGTACAGTAGTACATATAGAAGCGCAATGCCTCATTCAATCATTCATAGTTATTATAAGATTCTTACAATGTAAATAAATGTCAGTATTGGTTTGTTTATTATAACAAATGAACAGATACTGACATTCATTCACATATTTACATTCAAAGACACTTGGCACAACTAACTAACAAACTAACTAATTGATACTGACAGTCATTTGCATTCTAAGACATGTTGCACTAACTCATTTACTAACTAACAAACATGTATTGATATTAATTCACCTTCTAAGAATTTTGGTACGAAATAACTAATTAATTGATACTGAAAGTCATTTACACTAACTAACTAACTAACTAACTAACTAACTAACTAACTAACTAACTAACTAACTAACTAACTAACTAATTGATATAGTAATTTGCATTCTAAGACATGTCTAATAAGACAATAGATTTGTGTTATTCATTAAATGTAGTTGTGTTAACTGGTCCTCCTGGTATTGGTATTCCTTGAAGAACAATGGAGTACCATGTAAATTGTAGGGTACAGAATGAGATAGTGAATATATAAACCATTCAGTACAATGGTGTATAGCAATGTACAATGGCATCTGACTATGGCACCATATTACTTTAAGGGAATAGATAACATCTCAACTACAGGTCACTTGTATCTACAGAGGCTTTAAACCCCAAGGCTATTATGAAATGTTAGATAATACATAAAAGAGGATGCATTAAATGGCGGATAAGAGATAAAAAGAAGAAATGTATTACAGGGTGCCCCCACATCATAAATATCTGGGGCATTTTTGGAACTTTTTTTTTGTCTTGCCCATTTAGCTGGATTTATAATGTAGGATCCACACTGCATCTGTTAGCTCAGTTTATGTGACAAAGCAGGTGGCCCCACCCCGCCTGCTGACTGACAAATGCTGATGGGCCAATTAAAAGGCATGACAGCATTGCTCTAACTCCCTTATCCAAATGCTAATTTCCCACAAGCTTCTGGATCAGCACACAAAATCTGAGGCAGCTGCTGTCATCTGCCGATTAGAGACAGAAGAGGAAAATAAACACATAGTGTGTTGAATACAGTGCGTCAAACATGCCTGGTGAATGCATGAATGCTTTTTGGGCCAATTTTGACTATTATAATTTTCTGGTGAACATCTTGACTATGCTGGTCCACCAGCTAGACCAGCACTGACAAAACCAGTCTGGACCAGCATTCAAATTCTGGATTAAGCTGTTTTTTTTTTTTTAGCAGGGTAAGGCAGCCTTCCTCTGTAAAAAACGTTTAGTGTAGGTGTCTTAAGAGACTCAAACATCAAAGGAAATAATATAATACAGCTTAGCAAACATAGCTTAGGTCTTAAGGAACAGATGTGGCCCAAACAGCACTACTGAGTCATACTCTCTCTCCACACACACACACACACACACACAGACTTCAAAAGAGGCTGAGAGAACAGTAATCTCTCTGATAAGATGCAGACGACCCTGCCAACTTATTAGGCAAGTTTGCCACCACAGGCTAGCGACATCATGCAGCGCTAACCTACTGACCCATATAGCAGCCCTCTCCACTTAGCCAAACCATCTTACACAGACAGTGAGACAACATAAGGGCTGCACAACTAATTGAAATAAAAAACAACTTTTCAATATTTATACCTCAAAGATAATGGAATAAAAACAAATGGCTTTTTAATTTTATTTTATTATAAAGGCCATTTAATCATTACTTTAAAGGAAATTTAAAAAAGCATTTATAATAAAATTAAAAGTATTACTGCTGTTAACAATAATAATTATTAATAATAATAATTTGTGTGTCATTATTATATTATATCGAAGAACTGCAAACATACTATAACTAAAAACACTATATAGTTAATATACTATAATATAATACTATATAATTAATATAATATAATATAAATGTTATAGTTATTTAATCATATAAATGTTATTATAATAATAATTTGTATTATATTATATTATATTTATTATATTATTATTATTACAAGAAGTAGAAGACATAAAAACCAAATACCATGAATCAAATTTTTCACTCATTGTCGGTCTAAATAAAATAAAACATAATAATTGAATTATGTAAATTTTCCGTCCTCTAGAAAGCGCCTATTCAAAACCAAGCCGTAGCTTGATGACACCAAGTTTGAGTGCAGAATCTTAGGACATGTGGTTTTCACCTCACAGCCGGTGGAAAAGAATTGGGATAAGACTCTGGCAGAAATCAAGTACATGGATGCGATTATTAACGTTACTGTAGTATGAAACAGAGCTGGACCGAGTGTTGAGGGAGCTGAGCAAGGCAGCTGGAGCGATTTTTTTTTAAAGATGAATGCAAAACACGCCTTGTGAGCAGTGGGACTTTTATTATGCCACAGTCGCTGGAGCCATTTCCGCTTTTCCGGTCATGAGTATGAGGTAACGCAGCTCTGTTTATCATATTAGATACATCTGAGTGTGTTGAAAATGACGTTAGTCTGTGCGTTCTCTCAGTGGCTGCTGTGACACTTGTTGCACACTTCAGTAAAGCGTTTCTGCTAAATAAAACCGGAAACGCAGGGTAACGCAGATATGACGCAATTGACAGGCGACTCCCTCAAATGCCCCGGTTCCTTGGTTAAAATAGCAATTTTCACACGATTTACAAATAGTTGGAAACATATGAGATATTCTAAGTATGCAACTGAACAAAATATATAACACTAGCTTGGTGGTTTTTGGATATTTTAATGTGCACAGTGCACCTTTAATTTTACACAGAGCACCTTTAATTTTTTTGACAAAATTGTGCAGCCCAATAAGACACACTATCACACAAAGAATAAGAGCTTTGGCAGAAGCTCGCCCATTTATACATGGTCAATCATATACGAGGGGACACTAGGACACTGAGTATGTCTCAGGCATTATGTTTACATGACAGTCAGCCTGTCTCTTTCCTTGTTCTGATCTTAAGATCTTAGACCCACAGTAATTATCCATGTAGCACTCATTCTACATTCTCTGTATACCTGCCCTCTTCTCGTCCTCCCGTCTCTCTCTCTCTCTCTCTCTCTCTGATGCTGAGACAGATAGAGCGTGCTATTGGATTGGGAATATGGATCAGACGCTATTGTGTGATGAATCATAGCTAGATCTAATTGGTGTTTTAATCCTTGACAATACAGGGCAGTGACGGCAGCCTTCTGCCAGCCAGAGAGTGAGCACAGACAGATAGAGGGTCTCCGCCATCTCTCAATTATTTCTACTCTGTGTTACACATTCACATTAGGGTGGCACATGTCAATTTCCCGCTCATTTCTTCGTTGGTAGCTGGCAATTAGAGCAAGTTTACATGCAGTCAAAAGGTTCTCTGTTCAGCTTCCTCATTATAGATTGCATAAATGTGCTGGAAACAGACAGACAGGCTGGCTGACCTCATAATTGCAATGGACGCAGACATAGCACTGAATGATGGAGCATGTAACATCGCAAACAGTGTCACTGTCTAGCCCCTGTCTGGTCACAACTGGAGCAGCCCGAGTGGAATGCCAGGCATCCACATGCCACTGTGGAGGGACTGCTGATATGTGTGTCTTTTGAGAATGTGCAATATAAATATTTTGATAAGCGAATAGTCTAGGTGGTCTAAACTAGTCTTAGTGATTTAAACAAAGCCCTGAATGATTATGCTGGTATGCAGGTATTATTTTGAGGTATGCACACAGGATGGGTTCTTCCTGTTCAAAAACAACTGGACAGAGCAAAACGCAATGAACCCATCCTGGCATATCTCTAGCATGTGCCATTGTGAGCAGTGGTGAGGCTCGATCAGGGCCTGCCTGCTGCTTTTCATTTGCAGTGCGATGAATCATAGCGGCATTGATAAACACTATTCCACTGCCGTGCAGATAACTTCTCGGGGTGTTGTCACTCACACACACACGGTGCGCAGCAGAAAAGACAGACGTGGGCTCCACCGAGGCAGAGACGTGTCTTACTTCTTGCAGTCTTCTTGGTTTCTCTCTGCACACGCCTGCTCACAATTTGTACGCACACCCATAATCCGACATAAATAACTTTCTTTTCCACACTCACACTGTCTGAGTTCCTGTTTTCACACAATCAAGTTTTTCAGGGTTCCCTGCAGATACTCTAGTACTCTCACAGAGTTCCTGTGTCTCGAGCCCCTGCCCCTTTGAAAGTGAAAGTACCCTTTTCGATCGCACCACAGTGCCCCCGCGAACGCGATTCCCACCGCGTTCTGAGCACTATTTCTACCGAGGGGGACCCCCACTCGCGATCCGTACTGACCCTGCCCCCGCGGAGGTCTGTGCACGCTACTGCGCGTCATCATCACACGCATGCGTCGTGGTGCTCACGTGAACAGCATTGGCTGCTGCAGAACTCGAAACCGATGCACTTATTACAACAGCAACTGCGTAAGCACTGACACAGATTAAAACGAAATAGTTCTTATCTAAAATATTTGTGTTGCTTCATAAAATTAAGGTTGAACCACTGGAGTCACATTGAATATTTTAACAATGTTTTTACTACCTTTCTGGCCCTTGAAAGTGTTAATTAAATTGCTGTCTACGGAGGGCTCAGAGAGCTCTCGGATAGTCGAATTACATTCAAAATCTTTTCAACTGTGTTCCGAAGATGAACGAAGGTCTTACAGGTTTGGAACAACATGAGGCTGAGTAAATAATGACATAATTGTCACTTTTGGGTGAACTATCCCCTTAAGGTTCTATAGGAACCTTTTCTTCTAGGAGTGTCAGTACTTGTTCATGAAACACTATGATCCTATAATGCTCAAATATGCTGTCCAATTAGGCAGCTCGACAGATTTTGAAATACTGTTTATGATGGTAAACAATTATGTCTAAGTAGGCAGCTCATTGTGTATTGAGGATCTCTCTCTCTCTCTCTCTCTCTCTCTCTCTCTCTCTCTCTCTCTCTCGTTTTCATTATCTATCTCTCTCTCTCACTGCAACCCTGCCACTTTAAACTCATACGTATCTACTCTAAGACCTATTTACCACAGAGGAGTCTGATTCAGTTAGACAGCGAGTGTGTGTAATGAAACTAATTTGCTATTGTCCGCTGAGATGCGTAATAATTCAGTTTTGGAAGCATGCTTGCATATATATTAAAATTAAGCCTGGTGTTTGGATTGTGCTGCACATATCTTAAATATGTCACAGCTTACATTTTCTGACCTCATCTTCCTTAATGCATTCATTACCCATGATTCTCTCTTTCTCTCTCAACCTAACTGTCACTCTCAGTTTCTTGCATACCAAAGAAAAGTTTCTTAGCCCCCTGCACAAGACTTATAACGTGTATATAAACCCACAATCCTCAGCGTAAATCTTAAACACTACTTTGGAAAGGGTGAGCTTCCAGGAGCAGCCCTGCGATCCGGTCCAAAGTTGGCTTTTCTCTCTCTCTTTCAAGCATTACACGTTGCTTCGCTCATTTCATACAATTTTCCAGCAAATAAAGACATGCTTAATAGAAGCTTTGAAAAGATTTCAAACGGACTTAGAGCCACTTACTGAGTTGCTCTTTCCATCTGTAAGGGAGAAAGAGGGCTCTTTCAACTTCAGAGAGTGGGCTTTGAGAGTGTCCCACACTGCTCTCTGTCCCCTGATACGGAAACACGGCAGGGAGGAGAAGACTCTGTTGAGAGACACCGAGGCCAAAGCAGACTAGTCCATATAAACAGGGCTGAAATAACACTGATAGGATTCTGCTTATGGGCTTACTGGTTTGCTTATTAAAATATTACTTTGAAGTCAAGTACAGGTTTTATAAAGGTATATCATGCTTTGATACCTCTTACATTGAGAATTCACATGAAACGTCTATGGACAATGAGATGTTTCATTTGTAAAGTGATTTAAGTGTTTCCAAATAATAACTGGGAATTATGTGATTATTATTATTATTATCAATAATTGTAATTATTTATTAACACTGGTGCCTTTTACCACAGCTGTTGCTGCTGTTTAATGAAACAAGCTACTCAATGCGACTCAATACCATGGTCAAACAGAAGCCTCTTGATGTGCCTTAATGTTTTATTTAATCTTTTTCTTTATTAAAGGGATAAAAATGATGTCAACATTTACCCATCTTCATGTCATTCCAATCGTATATGACTTACTTTCTTCTGTGAAATACTAAAGACATTTGTAAAAATGTCTGAAGTGTTTTAAACACACAATGAAAGTCAATGGTGTCCAATTTCATTTGGATGAAAAGGCTCTTCAAAATATATTCTCTTTTGTGTCATACAGGTGTGGAAGGTGAGTCTGGGGGTGAGTAAATGATAGCAGGATTTTCGTGAACTATCCCTTTAAGTTAAAAATGGAACAATCATCCGCAGGTATAGAAGTTTAAACATGGAGTTTCTTTAATGAAGAAACAGAGCTAAATCTACCGGATGACTCTCTGAATCTTTGTTCTGTAAGATGTGAGGAGAGAAAAAAAACACCTTGAGGTTTTTCTATCAAATAAAGCTCAGAGGGTTACAAAAACATGCCTATGGCTTTAAAATGCTGTTTCACACAAACTCTCTGGCTCTCTCTCTCTCACACACACACACACACACACACACACACACACACACACACACACACACACACACACACGGTGTGTGCCTGGCAGGAGTGGATTAGAAAAAAAGTGTTTCCAAAACACATGCTGATGATGGGTGAAGGAGAGTTTCAAGCCTTTGCAAACACAGAGGCTCAGTGTTTAGCCTTGTGAATAGCGTGACAGTTCAGAGTGCTTGAAACTAAAATATAATCACTTGCACAAAACACACATGCTAACACACAGTATGCACCCATATATGCACCAAATTCATAAACAAGTTTTCTGTGAATATTAAAATGAGTCTCTCCTCATTAGCCATAATGCTACGCCAGGTGTAGCGTGCATCAAAGCCAACTTTCATTTTTTGAGCCTTCCTACCTCCACTGCCATTGTGTGTTTTTAATTGTTTCTCACATTAATAATAAATATGCTTTCAGCAATGCCTAAGCACCATAAGGGACATTGTGAGAGAAGAACCAGACTCCATCTCTTTACATTGTGGTCTTGAACTAACAGGACAGATGACAAGCCACTGTATGTTGAAATATAAATAATCTGTGGATACATTTCATGCAGTGCTGACATAGAACACAGTGTTGCTGCAGCTGAACTAGTAAAGCATTGCACTAGCAAGGTCAAGGTTTCGATCGCCAGGGAACACAACTATAGTGATAAAATGTGTAGCTTGAATGGACTTTAAGTTTGTTTGGGCAAATCTAAGTAGCTAATCTTCTAGCCTGGTCAAGCTGGTCTGTTGGCTGATTTCTAAAAGCTGAACACCAGCTTGTCCAGAATGGGAGATGGCTAGTATGTAATGCAAATTATAAGTAGAACAACAGCATAAGATTAACCCCCTGGAGCAATTTGGGGTTAATGTTTTTCTCAGGGGTAAAATAGTGATATAATTGAACAAACTATCTCACAGTTCCTGAGCCTTAACCACTACTCCACACCAACCCAATTCCAGCAGGTTTACCAAACCTCCAAGATGTAACCTTCATGTCATGTTAAGTATCAAACAATTATTCAGGAATAACTCAACTCTGAAGAAAATATATACTTACGATCTAGGCCATTGATGTAGCGCATGGTGATCTCACAGTGGCCCCACACTGCACTGACAATGGGGTACAGCTTTTTGCCCTTAAGGCCTCTGAAGGCCACTCCAAGATACTGTCCATCCACCATGAAGCTCAGTGTGCCCTCATCCATGTCCAGCACCACCATCAAGGCATCCGGCAGCACAAAGGCCTCCTCTGGCTCCAGGAAGCTTGGGTATGTTGGTACAGAAGAAGCCGGCCGGTTCTTACTGTTGTGGTAGAGCTTGTTACGTCCCAGGTCCCAGCCCCAGGATTCACTATCACTGCCAACTAAAGAGGTGTAGCCCACAGAGTGCAACGGGGCGTCTGCCGTGGCCACGCCCACCACTGCATGTGTGCCTCGTTGCCTAGCAGGCCAATGGATCCTCCAAACATGGAGTCCTCGCGTGTATCCCACTCGTCCACGTATGCCATCGGTACTTTGGGCAACCGGGTGCCGATGGAAGGTGAGTTTGTCGTCGTCCTTTATGAAAATGTTAAGGGAGCGGTCGTCCGAGTTCCAGGCATGTCGGAGCTGCTGCTCATATGTAGCGGGGGGCATGTCCAGGAGTAGGTCCAATCGGGCTGGCTTGAAGAAATCCGGCCCTCTCAGTTCCCTCCTCAGGGGCCTGAAGGACGGCTCCCCACGCACATCTACGGACTTGATGCTCCCCGAGATTTTCTGGCCCATGGCTTGACTGGTTGGAAAGGGGAAGGGAGGAGGGGAAAGGGAAGGGGTGGCACGACACAGGGGCTGGGCTTCCGGGGTCCTCCGTTACCTCATCAAAGCACCAAGACGTCAGCCTGAGGCCCCAAAACTCACGTCAGCGTCTGGCAGTGGCGAAAGTGCCAGCCTTACTGAAGCCCTAGGAGAAAACACACCAACACACCATGTCATTAAAACAGTAATATCAGAGAGAGCAAAGAGTCTGCGGGTTGGTTTTATGAGTGATTCTAGAAGTGTGAATCTCAAAGGTGTTAAGGATAAAAATTAGAACAGAAAAAAAAGGAACAGCATATATAAGACAAGAAGATACGCTGAAAGAGAGGATCAGGGCTCTGCAGCCAAGCGCAGCCTGACAGCCTGTGAGAGACCGCCATGGGGAAGGATGTAATAATGAGGACCGCAGGTGAGAACGCGACACCTTCTGTATGACATACAGAAACACTGAACATGCACATATTCACACATGACAAGTCATGTCACCTCTAGCTCAAAAACAGACCATCTTATGTCAACACAGAGCAATACAGACCCACACATATTGCATTTTATAAATCTTATAAATGGCATTCTTTCAAAACAGCTAGAGTCTCCACAAAAAACGTCTCTAAATGGAAGGACCCTGTCTACTCTCTGACATTTCAAGAGATTCAATCACTTGGCAGATGTATTTTAAAATGTACCTTAAAAAAAGAGGCAATAAATGAATACATAGAAAAATAAATAAATAATATGAAGAAAATTGGAGTCATGCTTGCCTATACAAACCTGCTGCCACAATACTAAGGTGTGGGTGACAGCCAGAGAATTGCTATGATATCTTGAGTGATTTTTTACAGTGTTGCTTTGCAGTTGCTAGGGTCTTCTTTGTGGTCTCTATGGTGTTGCTAGGGTGTTCTGTATGGTTGCAAGTTGGCCCAAGTCAAAAGGGCCCTATATATCCCAATGATATCATCATCTCGAAATATCTATCGGGAGTATGTCAATTGGATTATTTTGGTCATTTGTTTGATACAAAGTAATTATTTGTCTGTAGATATTTGTCAATGAGATGCACAAATGGCATGGGACAAGTTACATGTCGAAGTTTAATGCTTCAGAGTCGGGTTTGTTTAAATCAATAACCCTAAGTATAGCAGTAGAAAAAAATGAAAGCATGCAAAAAAAGAGCATTATTTATTTCCAGGTTCCTGGGAGAAAGTGCAAGGGAGAAAGAAAAAGTGAACAAAAGAGAGAGATGCAGTTCCCATCAGCCTCAATGTCACAAAAATACCTCCACATTAAGAGTGTGCCGGAGCCTGGAGATGAGATACTGATGTATGAAACTCTAGCAGGAACTTCCTGCTACAGTAAGTGACGCATTGCTTTTTCCTGGAATAATAGTCTCATCTCAGGAAGGAGCTCTACAAAAAAGACAGTTAGGGGATCTTTACATAAGATGTGTTATTGTGTCCGCAGCATCTGTGCTGTTTGCGAAAGTATCTAATCGATGCTTATATCTGACTTGTTTTTCAGCAGCAAGAGTGCAGTGTTTTTAAGATGACGTCAAAAAGTTAGACTTAAAGGGGAAATATTTTGCACCTTTTCACAAGATGTAATATAAATATCTGGTGTCCCCAGAATGTGTCTGTGAAGTTTCAGCTCAAAATACCCCCGGGATCATTCATTATAGCTCGTCAAATTTACCCCTATTTGGGTTTGAGCAAAAACGCACCGTTTGTGTGTCCCTTTAAATGCAAATGATCTGCTGCTCCCCGTCCCCCTTTCATAAGAGCATGGATCCTTAGCACAAGCTTCGGATACTCCGTCAACAACAAAACAAAGCAAAATTCACTTAGCCAAAAAGTCTAGTTGTGGAGTGCGTGTTTGAACTGGAGTCAGACACAGATGGAAAGACTCAAATTTAAGTCGTCTGCACCTGGACGTTTCTGAATGGTTAGTGGATACATTTATGTAACGTTTGTTGTGGACTTACGTTGATTCAGCTCATCGACTAGCATGTACCACCATGTTAATCTATAAATTGTTATATAGGTGCTCGTGTGGGAATGTAACACATCCGTCACCTGACTATACAATGCATAATAAATGTGCATTTATGAATTATGCAGATGGTGAGCATTTTCAAGGGTTAAACTAACAACATAGCTTTAGTCTCTGTGAATAAAGTCACAGATTATGGTGACTTTAGCCATATTAGCTGTACAGCATTCTAAAAAGCTCATTCGGAAAGGAAATTTGCATACATTCACAACATATGAATCCTTACTTGTTCTGGGTATATGAAGTTAGAGCATGAAGCATTGGTATTGACCCTCGATGGCGAAGCAGTCATGCGCTAAATGATTTGCGCAAATATCTAACATTTTACCAACATTGTTCAGCACATTTCCTTAAAAAATGAAATTCATCCAAGGTGTCTTCAGTGGCTCGGATGCTAAGGAGTCTATTGAGACTCGTATGTTTGTTGGTACATCCAACAACAGAACATTTGTAATGTTTTTGGCGCAGACTTTTGTAATAGCTAGCTGATACAGAAATAGTGGTTTCTGTGCTTTTCACTCAGGGGTGTGTCTATGCTAAAAGGGCAGATCATCAACAGTCATGGGCGGGGTTTCCCTACTCTTACGTAGGAGAAGGGGGGAAATCTGAAACAGCGTGTTATGAGAGATTGATAATGATTAATGGGGATTATTTAACTAAATAATTGGGTGGATTTTTACCATTAGAGGCTGGTTGTTTAGACACAATGTGGACACACATTTGTGAATTTTGCATAATATGTCCTCTTTAATATAACAAATAATAATGATTAATAATTTAGCTATTTCACCAAAATATCACAATATTTATTTCACAGCAAAAAATTGTATGTTTGATTATTGTCTCAGGACTGTAGCTTGTTGGGCTGTTTTCGTGATGCAGTGTGACACAAAACAGCGTTGTGTCATGTTACACTATTACTTGTTGGAGTACAGATCATTCCTGGACAAGCTGCTACAGTGCTATAAAGCAGCTCAGCTACACTACAAACATATGTAGTTTTGTTAGCAGCTTTTAGTTACTTCCCAGCAGTGCTGGACAACATATTCACACTCTGACAGACAATCCAAGCACTTAGGTCACTAACACAAAGAAAAAAAAGGAAGCACATACTGTACATGCACACAAACACACCTCAGACTAACTCAATATACATTAAGGTCACAGAGAAAGAGAGACAGGAAAAGAGAGAGCTGAAATCAGACGACAGGAAGGAGGGTGGCCAGACAGCCAGTGCCCGGATTCCTGGGTAAGTGTTACTAATATTAAAGGAAAAATAAATGAGGTCATGTCATGAAAGAAGAGGGATAGAATGAGAATGTATGTGTGCGAGAGAGAGAATGAATGAAAAACAGAGAGAGGCTGCTGCCCTAACATGCCACTCACAGCTATCATAACGTGTGGTAGGAGTCAGGGTGTTGGGTTTTCCGTGTCGTATTTCAGAGCTGGAGAGTCAGAGCCACAGTAATGCGTCTCATTCCGGTTGTGTTTGGTTTGCACACGTCGGTTTAGCTAACATTCCCTCACTCAAACCGCTGTAGTCACTAATAACTGTAATATACACCGATGCAAACATAATTACGCTGTAAGTCTGGGAGTTGTAGACAGACTTTTAAACACTATTCTCACATTAGTTAATTACATGAAGCCTTGTAAAACAAGGTCTGAAAAAAAATGCCTAAGGAAGAAAAAAAAGACACTGATGAGACAACAAAAAGCTTTTTGTAGATCAATTAATTCCATTAAGCACCGGATCAAGTCTGAAAATGTATAAAAACTGAAACTGCATTAGGATGCTTCAAAAAGGGTTCACTTAATGCCCACTATCATGCCATACATAAAACAGTATTATACCTTGTGTATCTACTATCACACAAAATAGAGTAGCTTGAATTTAACTACAACTGTACAAGCTTATAGTAAAGATGAGAGGATGGATGGATGGAAAGAATGATAGATAGATAGAACATATCAACGTAAGATAGAACGAATGATAAATAGAATGAACGAACGAACGATAGATAGAATGAACGAACGAACAAACGATACATTGATAGAAAAAAATAAAAGATATACAATGATAGATAGAAAGATATACAATGATAGATATATAGATAGATAGATATACAATGATAGATAGATAGATAGATAGATAGATAGATAGATAGATAGATAGATAGATAGATAGATAGATAGATAGATAGATAGATAGAACAATAGATAGAACGAACGAAGGAACGATAGAATGAACGATAGATAGAACGAATGATAGATACAACGATAGATAGACAGACAGACAGACAGACAGACAGACAGACAGACAGACAGACAGACAGACAGACAGATAGATAGATAGATAGATAGATAGATAGATAGATAGATAGATAGATAGATAGATAGATAGATAGATAGATAGATAGAGAGTCAGACAATCAGCTGGTCTGTTTCAGTGTATCACACCAGAGTGACTGAGTCATGCTGTAAGACAGTAACTGGCATGACTGTACTATGCCTTTGGGCGTTACACAGCTGATATGAAATGCCAACATCAAGCTGAGAAGTGAAAAAAACATGCACTACATCAATTACACTCACTCTCCTCAGGGGTAATGATCCCGAACCATATGAGACACGACTAATGTAACTATAACAACCTCATTCTAATGGACCGCTGATGTGCTGTCTCCATCTGCTTAGCCATGCGAGACCAGGCTACATATAAAAGCGGTCTGCCAGGGCCGTACATCTCCACATGGGAAAATGTCCGTCTGTGCTGACTTATCTATTAGAAAAACAAAAGCACTTTGCTGGTGAGCGACGCATGTCGCTGGGATGGGGCAGTTATGGCTATAAGTCAAAGAGAAGCAATGGAAAAGTCAAAACAACCCTGCCATAATTGTGCCCTATGGCTCTTCTGTGCTTGTTCTGCAGCGTGATGTCTTCAATCAAGCCAAATGTGTCTTTTTTTGTCATTTTATGTTATTGAAATTAAGAATATATTCAAATAAAGAAGGTCTTCAATCTGCAACATTTTTTGGGGTAATAAACATCTTCCTCAATTTTCCATTGCCCCATCATAAAAATATATTTTTTTGTTTTCAGGTCTGCGTAATTGAATTTTCCGCCCCTGCTTTCCGTGTTTTGCGAATGCCCCAGGAATCAAGTGCTTGTTGTAGCTGTTCTGCATGACTAGAGGAATGATAATATCGCAGACCCCAGGCTGCCCACTTAAAAAGCTTGAATGCTGTTTTATATGATATTTATGTCTGTCCAGCCAATCTGATTTGCTGAAAGAGTGCGTTACATCATGGGGGTTGGGGGGTATTTACACTTGTGTAAATACACTAATTTGCAAAAGTGACAATATCACAGAAATATGTTGAAATGTGATAACACACTCTCTCCTCCCAATTGCTTAAATAATACATATCTGAATCTGTTGTCGGCCTTATATGGCGTATTTCCGTGTGTTCACACTGTTTAGTCTACTGGCCTTTACTGTGTACATCCTCATCTAAATTTGTTTATGCTTCAGCACCCGTCAGACCCTCAGCAGGGCCTCTTTCTCGCACGCTCTGTGGCACATGAGGGCTTGCATTTTCCTTCAGGGTGGTGGGGGGGTCCGTGATAAAGAGAGCGCCTGGTGCCTGGCCCCTCGCCTGTGTTACCCTGGTCACCAGAGACGTGATGGACATGCACACCTCTAGCCACCGGTGGCTTTGATGAGTAGAAACACATATTCGCCATCTGTTGTTTATCTTTGCATCCTCTCTCTCGCTCTATATATAATCAGGAACATCTCTCTTTCCTCTGTGGCTATTTGCTCGCACTTTCTGTCTCTTTTTTTCTAAAACTCGCCTCCCACCTGGATGATCTAGTAAAAAACATTTTAAAAGGCAGCTGGTCTACATTGTCAATTACCTAGACTGTCAGCCCTTATGTCGCGTTCCAGGCAAACCCGTAACCTGTGTTTTTCCAACCTTCTACCCGTGAAAGTGCACTGGAACGGCGTCGGCAGCCAAACCCGTGATTTCCCACCCGTGATCTCGTACTAGATCAATGTACTCCCGGTTACGCACTCTGACGTCACATAGCCCGCGAAACAACAATGGCAGCCCCTACGGATGCGGTACCAAATATACAAATAACGTAAAATAAAAGGTATTACAGCTTCTCTTCCACCGTTTTTTTCTCTTCCGTTTTCCTCGAATAAGCAAGGAGTATGCACCTTTGGTGATAAAAATGATTGTAAATGAACATAAGCCCCGTACGGTCTGCCATGCTTTGTTTACATCTAGCCACCACAATTTCTACCAACTCAGGAAGTTTGGCATGACTTTGCCTGGAACGCTAAGTCGTATAGCATTAATACAATGTTATATCAGATGTAAAATATGTACAATAACAATTGCAGAAAAATGTATACTAAGATGTCCAGAAATCAATTTCAATAGTTCATTTATTGATATAGATCTCATGTTTAATTCTTGATCTAAACACAATATAGCGTTAGTGCCAAGATTTATCACGTGAATAAATGCATAAATTCACAAACTGATGGTCTAGTGGTCTAATGGTCTAGTTCCCTAATGGTCCTTTGTTAAGCTTGTCAGAAGTTCTTGTTTCTAATCTGCCCTTGTATTTATTTTTTCTTATCAAAACCGAATATCATCAGTGTATATCAAGAGCATATTTTGATTTGTGATTTCACTGGAACAAACAGAAAGTCTCCGCAACGGTGTTAAGCGATAGATTAAAGCGCTCGCCTGTGTGAAGACTACACAGTATGCACGAGCCACAAGAGAAATCCGAGCCACTGATAACACCGGCAGCGAGCGCCAGGTCGCCACTTATTTAACAAACGAATGAAATGATGCTCTTCTAGTTAACCAGAGATGTTTTGTTTGTATTAGGTAGGTTCATCCGTGCAGCAAGATGTCGACCCTGACAAAAAGTGGTGGGGACCCGTCCCACCCGCAAATTATGCCTATGTATAGCTTAATAACAAAAATACTGTAATTATATTTCATTACTTCTTTAATATATTTAATGTCTACACTAATAATATAATATAATACAATTCGATATGAATATCCCATATTTCTGCCACAATACCATGGTTACAAAGCCTAACAAGCCAGGCCCACATCAAGATGTTGGGTCTGGGAACATACCATTGGCAGAGCTCAATCCGAGGGGCGTGATAAACGGTTGTCTTTCCAATTCCCTCTGCACGCAATAGGATAGCGCTACAACCAACCAGATCACTATCAGTGGTGAGACAACAATCACAAGCAGGTTGTGGCTAAATCTCGTTTTCCCATCAGCTGTGCTAGTATATAGATTAAACTTTTGCTGTATCCGGTCGGAAAAACTCAGACTCACATCTTTCAGAAGTTAGCAGGGAATAAGGGTGTCCCGAAATTAAGTCACAATCTCGAACATCAAATAAAAAAATGGAATCGTCGATACTGCCACGCCCCATGTCACGTCCGATTGCTTGCCAAGTTGGAAAAAAAACACACATGTTAAAAGAGTCAACCTCCTCTAACCTAGCTACAGCCACTCAAAAGATAGCATGGCAAATGCAGATGTAGGAGGCCCATCAACATAACTTGAACCCCCTCCTGTTTCACTGAAGCAGTGTTAATTCGTTAACAACCTTTTTTCACAGACGAAAACGAGACGATAACTAAATAAAAGCTAGTGTTGGATGACAAAAAGCTATGACGAAATCTACTGTCGTTTTCATCAACGAATAAAAACGAGACGAAAATGTTAGGGAGGGACGATTAGGGAAGAGATCCAGTCAGAACTGATATCATGTGTAAAAGATTATGAACTGTAACGTGCGGAACTAACGGCGGGGAAACCAGGGGGAAACACGCGTCCTTCAGACTCACGCATCTCCAATAGCACTTCAGAACGGCTCAATCAATGAATAGCTCGTATTTATGCCAGGAAATTGTTTATGAACTAATGCTGATGAATAATGACAATGTTTACTTTACGATGTTTATATAGTTATTCGTTTTAGACGGTTGTAACAATGCATATTTATCTCCCTCATCTGAACTTGAATGAGCATCTTGCAACTGCAATAGTAAGGCGCAGGCATTTCAAAATAAGAGTCAATATGTATTTAGGCATTTAATTAGCGTGCTAGAACTACGCTAAGAAATCCCAAGTAGAAAGCATCTCACAGCTACGGTGATTCCCTCCATGTACAATAATGTAGGAGAAAGGTCTGAGCAGCACACATTTAGTTGCCCTGACTACAGATTTCTGGGTATCTTTGCTTAAGTTTTCAAATGACAGAAGATATAAGTTATTGTTACATTATGTTGTTAATATTTTTTATTTGACAATATTGGTACATTGTGAGACAGGTCAGATATTATATTGCATAAAAGTCTAGTCTAAAAATGGCATAGCAACCAGTGCTTTAAAAAAATGAATTTAAAAATCGAGAATCGAATCGAACCGTGACCTTAAAATCGAAAATGTAATCGAATCGAGGATTTGGAGAATCGTGACACCCTAGCAGGAAAGTAGCTGAAAATTTACATGGAACCGTCGCAACCTTGCCGTCATTATGTTAAGCCCGCCCACCGACTCTCTACACGATCGAACATTCACCAAACTTTTGTTATTGAGACAAATTATATTGCGATAATTATTGTTATCGTTTTATCTCCCAGCCCTAGTATCAACCTGATTGACCATCTTATTCATCTGGTTAGAGATGTAAGACTACCTAAGTTCACCCAAAAATGAACATTTTCACTCACTTGCATGTCATTTCACACCCGCATGACATTATGTCTCTGCTGTGGAACATAAAAGGAGATATTTTAATTTTGTTATAGGCCTACTGGGTGGTCTGATGAATGAGGGCTGGGACTTTCAAGCTTCAAAAAGGACGCAAATGCACCATAAACATCGTTCATGGCTTTTGCATCTTACAAATTTATTTTACAAATCTTCTAATAAATAAAAAGCTTCCTGTGATGAACAGGCCTGAAATTTAAATGAAAAACTGCTCTAATTCCCCTTTGCTTGCTTCTGAGAGTTCATTATTAGATCTGTATCTACAAATGATAATGAATCGTTATTCATTTGAATGATTAGTTATAATTATTAGGGGTTAAGTCAAACTTAATGACTTAATGATCTGCAAGAGTTAAAAGCTCACTGGGGGGATTTTTTTATGGCGTGCATAAAATATGTCTTAAAAAAAAAAAAAAGAGGGATGCACCGATCCGATACTCAGTATCGGTATCGGCTCCGATACGGCATTATTTGCAGGATCGGGTATCGGTCAGACAGGACCAATCCAAAGCCGATACTGTGCATATAATATTCTGTGTTATTGTTAAGCCCCAGTTCCCCACAAAAAGGCACAACAACACTTATAAAGCATCATCAACTCTTCTTCATCCACTATATTAAGTGTTCTGAAGCCATTCCATAGTTTAATCTGAGTTACAGGTGAATATTTAAGTCATTAGTTCTCAGTTCCCAAATAATGTGCAATTCTTAGAAATTTGGCCATTTTGCTCCATGTAAGAAGTCATTTGTTGAGAACTAAACTAATTTAGATTTTTTCTTTTACCATGTTGATCATGACCTGTTTTTTCCAGCAGTGTTTACACTGTATTTTTGTACATCTTTTCGCTCTGTCTTGTCTTCCTCCCTACCCCCACCTTTATCAATCTCCCTTCCTCTTTCTTTTTGTCATTTACACATGCGGCAGATCAATAAAGCCGGTGTCCAGTACTCAATCATCTTGGTGGTTCAGAGGGCACAGGACAGACAGCCATAAGGCCCCATGCCCCCCCCCCTTCCTCTGTCCACCTACACAGTCCTAATTAAACAGACCTAGCCCATGGAGACACATTACCGCCACACACACACACACACACACACACACACGAGAAATGCTCTCACAACAGGCATCTGTTGAAGCAGGCTGTGCTGTTTTTCTGTTCAGAACATTCTGGAATAAATAGAAGCCAATGGTCAGAGTGGCGACGGGTAAAATTATGAGATGTTTGGGTACACTGTATTAAGCGTGGGTGAGAGAGAGTTTTCCGTACGACATGTCCTGATGGGTGAGATGTGTTCTGAAGTGACACACAAGCAGAAGAATCCAGAGATCGCCCTTGGAGGCTGTCACATCAAAGTGAAACAAGAGACTATGAATACAGCCGGCACAGGATAAATGCGAACCTTACGCCATCACTGCTTTCAATTAGAAGTCAGATATCTGTTTACAACGTACGTGCGGCTACTCACCCCGTTGTGTATGAAATCTTGTCAGGGGCACGAGCCACGGCACTTTACTAAATTTAATTGAACCCATGCCTCATCTGCATCCTAAATCACCAGTCACATAACTATATAATATACCCAAATGAGAAAAGAGAGGAAAATGACTGCATATGAACATTCAGTACTGTGAAGTCTGAGTAACATCAAGTGTGAGATCATGTGTGACAGAGAATACATTTTTCTGTCAACACTAAGTGCGTTACATGCACTCTAAAGAACAATTTCAGACAATTTCTTTGAAAATGTCATGAAAATGCTTTAGTCAGACTGAAATCACACCATTTTTGTGAAGTTGAGCAAACAGACCTATAGACAATGTCACATGTAAACAACATGTAAACGTACTTATTGAAATGCTGTGTGGTGTGAGATAATCACAGCCAATCGGAACATCCATGCAACAGGATTTTGGGCCAATGGGATTTCACGATGGGTGGGGCTAGCCAGTGCATATCCATAGGAATAGAAAGCCTGTCAAAAAGCAGATAGCTTTAATTGTTTGTAGCTTGATGTCGACCAAGATAAGACCAACATCTCATTCATGCGCTGTACTTTATTTATTGGAACAAAACAAGCCAACGTGATAAACAACCACAGATTTCGAGGAGAGCAGGCTTCTTTTTACCAGAAAAGCTGAAACGTATGTGACAAGGATGTGTTACTGTTCATCTAATGTTTATTAAATGTAACCATTTTGCCTGTATTTCCCACTATTCCAATTAGCCAAATATAAACCCAATTCAATGTCTCTATGTTAAGTTTGTATTCTCTCAACTCCATTCCATAAAATACAGAAAACTGTGAACATTTGTTTGTTACCAGAAAAGATATGCAACATCAAATTTGGGGTTGTAAGATTTTTAACTGTTTTGTAAGAAGGCTCTATTTGATCAAAAATACAGTAAAAATGACCATTTTTACTTTAAAATGTAATTTATTCCTGTGATTGGAAAACTGTGAATGTGTGATATCCTTTTTAGGATTCTCTGATGAACAGAAAGTGCATTTATTTAAAATAGAAATCTTTTGTAACATTATACATTTCGTTAACACTTTATTTTACAATGTCCTTGTTACATACATAGTAATAACAGTAAATTAAGCATTATTACATGCAACAAACCCTCAACCAAACCCTAATCCTACCCTAACCCTATAGTAAGTACATGTAGTTACTAAATATTACTCAATACTTAAATATATAATTACAATGTAACAATAACACCTCAAATTAGTGTAACCTACATTTCTTTATGCTCACTTTTGATCAATATAAAGCAACCTTGCTGAATCTAAATTCATTACATTTATTTATTTATTTATTTTAAATCTGACACGTTCAATAAATGTATGTCCTTTTAAGCTCTTCCAAATATCTCCAATACAAGTTCCAATTAAACTTCTTTGCGCCTAGCAAAACAAGTCCATATTATCAACAACTATCACAAAAAATTGCAATAAATAACACAATAAAACTAAATTTAATAAAGTACTGCCGACTTCAAGCATCTATTTGTCAGTTGTCACCAAAATAACAATGAAATGTCCCAAACCTTGCTAAATCTGATTTTCATTACATGACTTTCCCCCCGTGCCTCCTGTTAAGCTGTTTCAAATATCTCACAATATAATTTCCCATTCAATTTCCCTGTGCCCCAGGGCTCAAAAGTCTTCAGGCATTGCAGCGAGAACATCCGATGCAAGCTATGTGCAGGAAAAGCGTAAATATAAGACACAACCATTGAAGTCCAGTGCTTTTTGACAGCCCAAAAGCCATTTATCACTGTGACTAAAGTGTCCACCCCCAACCCAAAACCAGTAATCACACACAGACACACACACAGCCTTGTGGCAGATGTGTGAGCCCACCTCCTGTCCTTTCAAACCCTTAAGCAACACAGACACACACACACAAACACACACACACACACACACACACACACACACACACACACACACACACACACACACACACACACACACACACACACACACGCACACGCACACACACACACACACACACATACACACACACGCAAATGCTTCTGGCACTAATCCAGTGGTCCTCTCCAAAGGAGGGACATTGAATGGTTAGGCAAATGGTTGTGTAGCTCTTCACACGGCTAACAGCTGAGCTCTAAGCTCTCCCAGAAGAGCCTCTCCCCACAGAGGAGCTCCCGTCAGCTCTTTCCAGCCCACTGCTCTCAGACAACACACTCAGTGATTAAAGCAGTCCCACTGCCCTCATCGTCCCACACACACACACACACACCATGCCCCTGTCCGACACCACTCGCAACACACACACACAATTACACACGGACACATGTGCAGAGATCACTCACAAAGGGTCCTATGAAATCACCAAGGCTTTTTGACATGTACCATTAATATGATATTTTATACCATGGTAGATTTAAGTACTATGGTATAACAAATGAGAATGGTATTAGCATGTTATTTTTTTTAATAAGACCATGTTATTATAATGTTTTAGGACATTATTAAAACAGAATGAATGTTGCTATTGTTAACTAAAACCATTAAAAAAAATTGTGTTAATTTAAATAAATCTGAAATAAAATATCAATATTAGATGAAAATATTAAACTAAGTGAAAAAATAGTTATAAATGAAGTACTAAAATTACCAAATAAATGAAAGCTAAAAAGAAAAAAACACACAATTAGAAGATTAGCTCAAATAAATATTAAAAAAATAATAAATACTTCAATAAATAATACTATAATAACACTGGCAGAATGATATTTCTATTTCATGACATTATACCATACCATTTTTTTTCTATGCATCATAGTAATACAAAAAGTATATTCTATCCCTTACAGAAAACAATGCACTAGTTGGCATCAGATAGTAATACTATGGTGGTACTTTGAAATAGCCTGGATGCCAGCCGAATTTAGCCCTTTAGAAACCTCAACCAATTAAATTGTCAGGGCGGGCTTTAGACGATGATGGACAGATGATAAACAGTAACGTAATCATCCACGTCATCAAAGGCGCTTGGGTTGAATTTGCTATTATCCTAAAAGGAGAACTTGTTCGTATATGCATTCACCTTCACTATTTCTCTCAGAAATGATGATCGTGTTGGTAAGTACTCTGTGTATCCTTAAATTCTTTGTTTACAACACTGGCAAAGATCGTTTACACTCATCTTTTTCTTCTAACGTTACTTAATCCAGCGTGCGTGCAGACAGGGTTGCCATTTTTTTTTGCAATGTCACGCAATTGCTACTCAAAACTATAGCCCAAAACAATAGCTTTCCAGGGGGTTCTACGGAAAAAAATTGCGTTTGGTTGGCAAAATTTTGGCACGGTTGCCTGCTAAAATTCGCATTCCTGGGTCTATGTATCACATAATTGGGGTCGCTTCAACCTGCGGGAAAAACACGAACTTGGCAACAGTGCAGTTGAGTTCTGTTGACATTTGACAACTAACGTTACGCGTCGCTCTGTTGCTCTGATTGGTTGTGGGTCTATCCAATTGAGGTCTTATCTGGCTCGGTTGAAACACGCCCCATAATCACAGCCCAATGGAGCGGTTTCAGACTCATATTCTGACTAGAATTGAGTATGACCACGTCAGGCTAACTTTGAAATACACCTGGGTACTAAAATGAATGTATCAAGGAATTCACGTGGTACGTTCCAGGTACATTTTGGTACTTTTTTGTAAGTGATATATCAATAATAGCATGGCATCATCATAAGGATTTTGACGTGTACCATGGTGTAAATAATTATATAGTAATCTTGGTTAAACTTTATTTTAAGGTATCACTGTTACAATGTAATTATATATTTAAGTAATGAGTACTATTTAGTAACCAGGTGTACTTACTATAGGGTTAGGGTAGGATTAGGGTTTGGTTGAGGGTTAGTTACATGTAATTATGCATAATTTACTGTTATTACTATGGTAAGTACATGTAACATATGTAACAAGGACACTGTAAAATAAAGTGTTACCGTAATATTATAGTATCAAAATGCCACGGTATTACCATGACATTTTAGTATTATGACTTTTTTACAAGCAATGTAAAAAAGTGCTGCGTTATCTGATATCAGTACTGTACACTGACACCGCCACAGTACTTCTTTGTAAGAGATGCCCCACTGCCCTCAACACAAAACACACACAAACACAGTCTGTTCCATAAACATTCCACCACTGGAAACACACAGCCACACGCGCGCAAACAGACGCATGCAAATCCATAAGCCGCGCGTGCACACAAACACGAGGGACACAATGAAAAGCATTCAAATCTGCTCCCCGGGCTAAGATTCAGCCAGCGCTGTGGGAGCGCTTCCTCTGAACGCCAAGCCAGAGGAAAGAGCAAGACAAACGATAGCTGTGACGCGCAACGTGGGGAGGAGAAGATCCAGCCGTCCTCTAATCACCTTATCTGATCGTGCATGGCAGCTGAGAAAACATGAGCCGCGAGTTCAGGTGGAAATACTTCGCTTTCCAACCCACACACTTGCTCTATCCTCAAGAGCAAGACCGGGCGCCGTTCCTACAACCCCACCGCAGCATTTGGGGTCTCAAACCTGCTTCCCGGGGCTCAGAAAGTATTAAATGCATGGAAATCCCAGGTTTAGAAACATCCCGGGCAGCTGTAACATCCAACACAAAGAAAAGACTGTCTCCTTGCTGAGTATCCTTGCCAGGGTGGATCAAACCTCAATTAGAGGATCAAACCTCTATTAGAGGAATAAAATACAACGGGGAATGCCAGAAAGTGGGAGCAAGAAAAAAGGAGTGCACATGAGGTAACCCAAACAGCCAAAAGCAAGAAGGGAAGGAATTAAAGATCACAGGATAGGTTCTTCACACAAGTAAACACTTAAACATGCCACATCAAGTTCTTCATTGCATTCAAACACAGAAGCACGCTGCTTACACGGACCCGGTTGTGATGGATCTCCCCAGCAGAACTCCCCAGTCGTCCCTCCTCGCACCCGTGAAGGAAAGAATAGATGAAACCCACTGGAATAAAGGACGAAGGAGCTCCTCTCTTTGTGAGAAGGAGTGCACACTAGTTCTTTCTCTTTTCTCTGTGTCTCCCTGCTGAGGAAGGAGAAAAGAAGCTTCTCCCCAGAGATGTAACCCCCCCACCCCCTCCCTGAGGTTAATCCCTGCCGTGGTAGCCTCCGTCCCACTCCGCACTCCTTACTCTGTCCTGTGTCGCGGCTCCGGCACCAAACTCCAGCTTGGTGGCCCGGAAGAGAGGGAAAAGGAAGAAGAGAGAGAAAGAAGGAGGACGAGGAGAGAGAGAGAGGACAGACGGCAGTGCGAGCAGCAGCGTGAGAGCTGCCTCATGATGAAAGGCGATCCGCTGATCTCATCAAGCAGGGACACCAGGCAAACTGAGAGAGGGAGAACACGCCCCTTACCCAACCCCCGACTCATGCATCCTCCTCCCTATGGTCTTTCACGCTTTCGGCTCAGCCAATCAGCCGAGAGCTTCTCATAAACACACATGCTACGAGTCTCCAGCCTGTTACTTCCAGTGCTCGGATATCTGTTTTGAAAGATAATCTGACTCCAGTTTGAGTGGCAACAACGTTATGAGGTGGTGTAATCTATTTTTATTATGGCTGACATGAAATATTCAATTTTAACATAGCTAAGGAAAAATGTCCCTATTCAGGACTAGTTGACCCAGAAGAGGTCAGGACAGTCTGTGTTTCACAGATGTACTTTGTGATTTTAATCCTGTTCAAATAAAAAATGGTTTTGCCTCTGTAAAAATTAGGGAGCAAATTATATAAATGTTTTATGGCTAACTCAGGGAAATCTAATCCTGCCTGTGATTATGGTATTTTGCAAACTTCCTGAGTAAAACATGTTCAAAATTATACTGCTGGCATGCAATAACATAAAATGAAAATTAAATTAATTAAATCAGAGAGAATAAATAAGGGACTTTTTGTAATCATAAACACAGTTTTAATTATATCAAATATTTCAACCATGATATCAAATGAATGGAGTTTTGATATACAAATCATTGATTTCAGGTGTTCCAAACACTTCCATGGCAAAAGGTGTATAAAATCAAGCGTCTATGCATGCAGACTGCTTCTACAAACATGGATGAAAGAATGGGTCGCTCTCAGGAGCTCAGTGAATTCAAGCGTGGTACCGTGATAGGTTCCCACCTGTACAATAAGACCATTTCGTGGAATTTCCTCACTGCTAAATATTTCACTGTCAACTGTAAGTGGTATTATAACAGAGTGGAAGCAATTGGGTACAACAACAACTCAGCCATGAAGTGGTAGGCCACGTAAAATCACAGAACGGGGTCAGCACATGCTAAGGTGAACAATGCGTCAATGAGTCAATAGCTACAGACCTCCAAACTTCGTGTTGCCTTCAGATTAGCTCAAGAACAGTGTGTAGGCTTCATGGAATGGGTTTCCATGGTCGAGCAGCTCCATCCAAGCCTTACATCACTAAGTGAAATGCAAAGCATTGGATGCAGTGGTGTAAAGCACGCCACCGTCTTATCTGCAGTGGTGTAAAGCACGGGAGACATGTTATCTGGAGTGATGAATCACGCTTCTCTGTCTGGCAATCCGATGGACGAGTCTGGGTTTGGCGGTTGCCAGGAGAACGGTACTTGCCTGACTGCATTGTTCCAAGTGTAAAGTTTGGTGCATGGGAGGTTATGGTGTGAGGTTGTTTTTCAGGTGTTGGGCTTGGCTCCTTAGTTCCAGTGAAAGGATTTCTTAATGCTTCAGCATACCTGATACAAGAAATTTTGGACAATTTCATGCTCCCAATTTCACTTTGTGGTAATGGTTTCACATGGCTTCACTGTTCCAACATGACTGTGCACCAGTGCACAAATCTTTGACAATAAACTGATGCCTCGTTCTATTTATGACGTACCGACATAAAGGAAAAATGCTTTGGAACAGAGACTTGGTCACGTCCAGTGTAGACAGCTTCTAGACCAACTGTCGAGTCCGGTTTAGACACTTCGGTGTTATAGCTGCAAAGGGTTCGCCAACTCCATATTAAATCCTACAGATTAAGAATGGGATGTCATTAAAGTTCATGTGCATGTAAAGGCAGACGTCCCAAAACTTTTAACAATATAGTGTATTTCAATGCAATTACTATAAATGCCTGTGAATAAAAAAATATCCAATACAATAAAAAAATATATAAATTAATTAAAAAATGCAATAAATAAATGAACTCTATCTTTATTTTGTGCTTCCTCAAAAAAATGATCAAAATAATAACACAACGTAGTTATTTAGCATACATTTACATTTATTAATTTAGCAGATGCTTTTTCCCCAAGCATCTTAAAGCTATAGATATGCACTGCTGAGAAAAGATACTGTTTGAATAACTCTTCTCGACAACATTTTGGTATTCAGACTTGATCTTTCCCCACTGTGCTACACTAACCCCACATCTTTAGGTCAAACATTTAACAGGCACACTTCTCAGTCAAGCTCCAGATCTTGAATAAACACCATCTCCCGCCGCCCTGCAAGCCCTGTCAAACCCGAAACGCACTCAAATCCCTCTGAGACACCCTGAATGTACTCAGTCTTTCAGGGTGACGCGAGTTTCCTGACCATTTCCTCCAAGGCCACAAAAAAAAAAACGAAAGGTCTGCGGCAGTAAAGAGAGAGCAAGTCGCCTTTCGCTACCCCCCTCACCTTCTAGCTGAAAACTCAATTAGCCTTTTCAAACATACTGACCCCCTCTCTGAGGAATCTCAGTCTGAAGGAAGTGTGAGTTGCAGTGAAAACATACACAGTCGTGTAGGATCAACTGCACCAGACATACTTTAGGGCCGATTACCTTTCCTCTAAATATACAAGCCATCTTGTTTAACAAAAACAAAAAATCTTCTGCCAACTGGAAAATAACTACTGAATGCCCACAAAGAACGGTAGTGGGTGAAAATTAAAATGCGAATTAAAACCTATGCAAATTTGACCAGAATGCTATACTTAGTCTAAATATATAAAGCACGGTGCTGAATTTTGAAAGAACATACACAAAAATGTATGACATTTGCAAAACCAATTATATTTGCTTAATGGTTCAAGTTCCCACCCTCAAGTCTCCATGATATTCCCATAGGAATGACTTGGGTTTCTCTTTTTTGAAAGTCTATATGATATCATCTGCAAAGCATACGTCCTTTTACTGTGCATATTGAAAGCAACATATCACCAACAAGCCACACGATTTGACGTATCATTTATGCCTGACGCACAAATTGTGCAGGAAAGTTGTAACAGTCTTAAAGGAACACTCCACCATTTTTAGAAATAGGGCTTATTCAACATCTTTCCTACATTTAGATATGTGGGCAAATGCATTTTTGTCTCAGTGCATGCATTGTTTTAGTTTGGCAGGGTCGCCGCTAGTTTATCTTAGCATAATGAATGGAATCATATGTCGCCAGCTAGCATGTCCTGAGTAAAAGTGATCAAAAAACAACAAAAAAACACCTAATTTCTTCTTGTGGCCTGCGTATTCACAACGAATACAAATAGCGATGCAGATTAGGACTATAGGCGATTTCCTAGGCAGATATTGACTTGGGACTATATTATGGGGAAGCACAGGCGAAGCACTGCTACTTCGGCGCAGAGGATTGCCTAGTCTTAATCTGCATCGCTATTTGTATTTGTTGTGAATACGCTGGCCACAAGACGTAATTAGGTGTTTTTTTTTGCTCATCCTCCACTCACTCCATTTTGTCCTATCAAATACTCTCTATAACGAGAAAGACCATCCCCCCAATAACTTTTTTCACATGGAACTCCTGTTGAAAGCTATATTACCCATCTCCACCCATCAGAGATTTGAAATGAAAATAGAGAGATGGAGTTATGACATCACTTTGTAGGCCAAAACGCGGAAGCGAGTTAGCATTTTAGCACTTCAGGTTCCCTCGACCAGATTTTTTAAATTGTATTTTGGTTAAACAGCTGAAATAAAGTCTGTGGTGAACACAAGCTCAAGACACTTTAACATTTTCCTCTATAACATAAAATACATCAGTATTACCCCACATTTTGAAGCTGTTATGTGTGTCTTGAAATAGGCGGTTGCTAACAAGTGGCTAAATAGGACTACAGAATATAAATCACAGGGGTGCCACAATTAATCTCATTTACTTAATGTCTACACTGTCATAATGAGAGGATTTGCGAGCGTGCAGAACTCAGCACTGGAAAAGAACTCCGACTTTGAGCGGCGAGTGGATTCTAACTTAAACACCTTAGATTGGCCATTCCATTCAAAGAAACAACAGATATGTCTGTGATTGGCTACATTGCTCAACGCTGTAACAGCAAGTTGTAAATAGAAACCTTTGATGCTCTCCAGAGAGCAAACACAGATATGCATTGGATCGTTTGCCGAAGCGCCAATAAGCGATTGTTATGGGGAAAACTGGTCCTAGACAAGCAGTTATGAGCAGCTTTTCCCTCTAAAAGCAATCAGAAGCAACAGCAGGCAATACTTTGAGTGGGAAAATTCCACGCTAGTCTAAAGTCTATGGACAAGGGAAGCCTTGCCCAGCCATACACACACTCCGTCTATGATGACCTTATTGTTCTGTTTATTTGATTTATAAATGGATTTTGTTTTCATGAAACTGCCAGCTGACAATAAATCACATTTAACCAATCTTAATTGCCCAATTGTTTTTATCCCATGTATTGCAAAACAATGTAATTTGAGAGTTGGCGTTGAGGTCCACCCTATTTCACCAAGGTCCACCCACTTTAAAATGTCTGGCCTCACCACTGGATTGATCTAGCAAAGAGGGGTTTTATTTGTTAAGTAAAGTGTCACTTCAAATTGCAGTTTCTAACCAAACTCCTACCCATTACTCCAGCTTTATCTTTCATTGTCTCCTCTCTCTCTTCTTTGGCCAAGCGTTGTGGCCAGCTGTGTAAATTGCCTACTCGTTTTCTGCTTCAGGGCATTTTAACACTTTTGGGCCAGCATGTGGTGGAGGAAAAGGAGATATGGGAGGGACTTGTGCTAATCTACTGGACAATAGGGGAGACCCCCTTCCACAAAGAGATAATGGCCCAGTGGACCGGGAGGGGGGCTCCATCTGAGTGGTCTTCATATAATAGAGGGGCTTTGGAGTGGGAGGGGGGCCAGGCACACCTCCAGGCGACACACGTGTCACAAACAAAGCTTTGCAATTGTCAAAGCACCATTGCTGGAGGACGGAGAGGTGAGGGGTGGAAAGGAGGAGACTGGAGGGGAGTTCAAAAGCATGCTCATCTGGCAGTTTCAAAACTGCCCCAGGACAGATGGCAAACACGCAAGCGAAGAGAATGAGAGAATGAAAACGAAAGAAAGAGTGTGGGTCATGTGGTGACATATGATGACACACATTCATAAAGCAGACATTAACAAGCGCACAAGCTTCAGATTACAATTATAGATCACAGGTATAGCACACACGCACACAGATGGATGGATCCAGGAGGAAGCAACTGTTTCGCCCTGCTCTTTGTGTATGACACAATAGCCGCTTACATCAGTCTGTGGCGGCACATGGAAAACTCTACCACCCCCCTCTATTCGGGCACCTGGTGCAAACAGACCAGCTGGATCCACACTGATATCATTCACCGCAAAAAAAACACACACACAAAATGATCTGCACACAGAGAACTCAAAACACACACACGTTTTTCCAGATTAAAAATGTTGCTTTCAACATTTGCTTTCAACAAATGTATATTTGTATATTCATTTATAATTATAAATGAACATTATAATTTATTATATTAATAAATGCTGTAAAAGTGTAAAAAATGTGTTTATTGTTAGTTCAAGATGCCTAACACAACTAATGTTAACAAATTAAACCTTATTGTAATTTTTACCAACTAGCTTAAATTCCTTTCTATTTATGCTGCTAAACAATTAAAAATTGATGTCTGTACCTTTTTGTTTTTCATCAGTCATACTTCTATTGAACATGGTGTATTCCCTGTTGACAACAGCAATCCCTTGCCACTCATTTAGTAATGATGAATGTCTGCTGACCCTACAAAATATATACAGTATAATCAATAGTGGTTCACTTAAAAATTTATCAAAATTGGTTCAAATCCAAAACGGATTGCTTTGTCATCCATATTCGACTCATTAAATGAAGCATATGCCCCCCTTTTTATTCAGCCGTGTGTGCTGTACCATTATACACTTTAGAAAGTCAGCTTTAATAGTAGTGGAGATTTAGATTCATCCCAGAGACTCAAATCATTTCACTAAATAGATTTCTTTTTAAGTGAGTATCTTTTTGTGCATTAGTGAGCCGCCGAATCATTCATTAAACCATTTGAAAAACAAGCTATTCATGACCAAAACAATCTTATATTATAATTTTTTTTAAATGCATTTCCACCAGCACAGTAACAGAATCTTGTTTTCTTACATTTTATCTACAGCACGACATTAAGCTATAGAGAAAAGACAATAATTTTAGCCTACTATTAAGAGTTTCAATCCTCACATTATTTTATTTGCGTATGGTTGTCAGTTATTTTACACATTTGCATGTGTAACAAAGACTGTACGAAAATGATTAATTCACCTAAAAGATTCAAATCAAAACCACAGATTTGTTCACAAATAAATGAATCAACACTATTTCATATCAAAGCAAACTTAAAGTGAACTGGATCCAGTTTGCACAGCAATTTTCTAATGTGAAAGTCTCAATTTAATGTTCATATATCGCACTGGGTACTCAACCTGAGTGTCTGTGTAGTAGGGCTGGGCGATAAAACAATAACGATAAGTATCACGATAGACACGTAATCGATATCAATATAAAATGCGTTCCGAAAAAAGGGGGTTGCGAAGCAAGTTTGCTTACATGAACTAAAGGCACTCAATCAACGTAGGGAGTGATACGCTAACAGCCAATCATGTAACAGTATCAGTTTGGTTGTTCCATATCGTTGTCTCGTGATGGATTCTTTAGTAACAGAACGAGACACTCCTCGCTGCAGCCTGTAGCACGATGACGTAGCTGGATCAGATCCAATACGTACTGGATGGTGGTTCGTTATGGCTAGTGCATAGTTATAATGCGAGTAGTCTTGTTATAATGCGTGTCACTTAAGACCAGCGTATAAGCATTATAACTACACTGGTCAGAACATTATAACTACATAGGTTAGAACATCATCTATGTACAATATTGACCATGGTCAATATTGTATATGTGATTTTCTATCCTGTGTAGTAGTAGTAGCCTGCTGATAAATAATACGTAATTATTGATGAATAAGTAATCGTGATGCTGAAGTTATCCTAGTTTCTCTCTACATGCAAAACAGTTAAAATTGTAACATATTCTGGCCATACTTGCAGTTGAGTGGAAGCAAAATGAATCAAGTAGCCTATTCTCTGTAATTTTAATCCTCAAGGTAAAACCGGTACACATTCAAGGGGAAATGCAAACGTGTGTCCTGATTTCGTGAGCATGTTATTAATAAATTGTTTTTGCGCGAGCGGTTTGAGTATTTATCCAGTTCACAAATCTCTCAACTGCGCGTGCGCATGTGACGTCATCAAAATGTGAACGAAACCACCGCGCATGAGCGTACGTGCTGGATCTGATCCAGCTACGCCATCGTGCTTCAGGCTGCAGCGACTTCTTGAACAGAACTGGCGTGGAGTGATACGTGGAAAATGAGTGCCGCAGCGAGCGAGGAAACTGTTGATAAAACAGGAAAACAAGTCAGCTCGCCAATATGGCAGTTTTTTGGATTTTATAAATTTTACAAATTATGCAAGAGCGTCATCCCCACCAAGACTGGTAATACCACCTTAAGCCTTGTTTATACTTTCGTTTGGCTCCTCAGCGCAAGCACTTGCTGACTGCGCATGCACCTCGTCCATTTATAGTCTACGAGCTCGCCGTTGTGCTATTCTTTGAAACGACATGAAGAGTTACTCTGCATCAGTGCCTTATGATAAAGCATCTAAACGGTACAAAGAAATAACGGAGGCACTGCACCTTAATGCTAAGAGATAATTGTTAAGTGTTCATTGTGATTTTAGACTTATGTTTACATTTTAATTATTTGAGTGTTTTCCATGGCTATGTTGACATTTCTGCCTTTATAACTGAGGGGATTATAATCAGAGGAAGGTTAAGTTTAAAATAAAAATGTTTAAATTTAATATATTTTTCTTATGGTCCTTATTTTAAATAGGTCATACAAATGTGCAATAATTATCGATATCGACCAATATGAAACACTTATATCGTGATACAGTATTTAGCCATATCGCCCAGACCTACTGTGCAGAGGATGTTGTAACGAGTAGGAAAATAGTGTGGCCCCTTTAAGAGCGCTCGCCCCTGTTGGAGGGCCTGCGTTCTATGTGTGTGCGCACTGCGCCTCGAGCTCCCATGTGTGCGGATTATTTCCTGTTTTTCTGTTGCTAACATTCAGTTATCTCTGTTTTATTAAGTAATGCTGTGTACGGAAATGGAGTTTGTGACGCACTCTTGTGAGAGTTCTGCGGGGAATAAAGTGCGAGCTGTTTGATGTCTAACTTATCGCCTCCGTGTTTGCAGCAACTCCAGTTATTGAGCTATCCGTATTTTTCACCCGGACACGCAGCGTTACATAATGTATTTCGATTTCCCAGAAATCCCAAAGATACAAGGATAAAGACTTCCATACTTGTCCATGAGTGTCTGTTGACAAAATCTGACAGGATAAACATGCACAACATTTGCAGCCAACAATCCAACCACCATATAAAACACATTCCTAAAAACGGACTTCAAAACACACACTCCAGACAATAAACACAGGACATTCCAAATAAAACTTCTCAGTACACAATCAGAGAAACCAATACGACAGTCACACTCAAACCACAGACGGCACTCAAACACATGGCGTCACCTTCCAATTGCGAGAAACAAACTAACCTAAACTACTCATACAAACATTGGTCTGAGAGATCTGGCAACAAGCGGCAATGTTCCATTTGATGTCTCTCTTAGTTTCGATCTGAGCGTGATGATTCTCCAGCTTCTCATCAATGACGTCTGAATGTGCAGAGTACAGCGTCAGCCTATAAATTTGGAAGGGCACAGAATCAATGCCCTAAGTGGTGGAGAAGTGGCGCAGAGCTTAGCTAGAAGGATGGGGGATAAAACAAATGATGCATTTGGCAAGACAGCCTTCCGCCCTGCTAACATCTTTCCATCTCTTTCATTCGTTCCTTATATTTCAGTCTCACTTTAATCTTTCATTTCAGGTTAAGCTTATTTCCTACATGAGGGTATTCACTTTTCCACCTCTGCTATCTGAGATCTTATGCAGCCTACAAATGATGTCAGAATGATGATGAGACAAACACAAATGAACACCTCACTGGCATAATTATTAGCTGAGGTACACTAACCATTCAATTATTTTTCTTTTTTCTTATAATACTTCTATTAAGCAAGTCACTGTTCTATGAACAGAATGAGAGGCATTGAACAGGTTTTTGAACACTAAATAACTATGAAATTTGTAAAACACAATGAATCAATCATACATTTAAAGAACAAAGACTCACTGACAGACTGAGCGAGAGTGGGTAAGTTGTTCGTTCTTGTTCATAAGGACATAAAGGGGGAGATGATTATGAATAGACCTATATAAAAACCATTAATGATGTATACAATTGGAATGATGCGAGGACATAATTGCAACATTTAAGCTATTATATATATTTTACATATAGCTTGATAAATGCCATGTCCAGCAGTTAATGGAGGGATGAAAATACAGAAGTGCATTAGAAGATTAGACAAAGGATAAAAATACTTGTTTCAGTCACAGATAGGTTTTATATGTGACTTAGTTGAGAGGATTGCGTGCAAAAAGAGTCCTCTTTTTTGGTGACTTTCTGTGTTTAGGCAAGGCAAGGCACTTTTAATGCTAAAGCATGTTTAAAACAGCCACTGCTGACCAAAGAGCTATACAATCTAACAAAATTAGACAATACATAATAAATGCATCAACTGACAAGAGAATAAAATACATAAACTGACAAGAATTAATAAGACTACCTTAATCCAAATGATGTTTTATTAATAAAGTTCGGGAGGAACACATTCAAATGATCTATCCTATCGTTATGTCATTCCAACCAGCTGTCAGCAATCAGTAATCAGGTCTACCCAATCAGCAAAAGTGGAGGCTCATATAAATACCCAGTCAACTCACAAAAGTTCCTTGACCGTTTTTCAGCATCCCTCTTCCACCCCGTCTTACTCACACTCACCTGGTTACTTTCCTTACCAGAGATACGGGGGGAGTACTCTAGGTTCGGGCCAAATACCAAGCTCAGAGCCCTTTCCTCGGACAGCACGCCAAAAACATATACTATTACGCATACTATTTATTTGATTATTTGTAAGTGTGTAACTCTTGAAATGCCAGATAAAAAATATATGTCTTCAGTAAGGTAATCATTCCACAGACGTGTAGAAGCAACAGAAAAGGCATGATCACCTTTTAACTTCAAACGAGATCTTGACACAGTCAACATCAACTTGTTTGAAGGCCTTAAGGGCCTAGAACATTTCCGGTGGAGAAGATGATCTCCAATATATTGTAGAGCTTGGCAATTTAACCCCTTATACACATAAAATAGAACAATAAATTTAACACTGTATTCGACCGGCAACCAGTGAAGTGAAGCCAGAACAGGCTAAATTTGTTTGCCACTTTCTAGTTCCAGTAAGAAGCCCAGCAGCAGCGTTTTGTACCAATTGAAAGTGGGATAAAGAGGACTGAGCCACACCAAGGTACAGTGATTTACAGTAACCTAGATGAAATAAAAGCATGAATGACTGTCTAATCCTTTACTGATAAAAACGCTTTCTGTTTTGCAAGGGATCTGAGATGATAAAAGCTGCTCTTCTCCACTGAATTGATTTGTTTATCGAATTCAAGACTGTTATCAAAAATCCCTCCCAATGTTTTTGCATGAGCATGAATTCACATATAAAGGACCCAGATGGTTATTTATCTGTATAACAGAAGCTGGTGGTCCAAAAACTACAATTTCAGTTTTAGATTCATTCAGTGTTAGAAAATTGGCTGCCAGCCAGCATCTTCCTTTCACAAGACAGTTTAAAAGAGAGTGCATGTCATAATGTTCCCCATGTTTTAAACATAAACCTAGGCATCATCGGCATAAAAATCACGAGGAATGTTATGCTTCCGAAAAATCAAACCTAAAGGGAGCAAATACAACGAAAACAAACAACGAGCCCAAAATCGATCCCTGAGGTACACCACAAGTTTGTGGTACCATAGAGAAAGAAAAAATCCTAACCTCCACCGAAAATGTTTTATCAGAAAGATAAGAGTTAAACAAATTCAATGCGGTACCTTGAATTCCTACACGCTTAACCAACCGTTCAAGCAAGATCAGGACAGTGGTCCAGGAGAACCAGAATCGTTTCCCGAATCCACAGCTAACAAAAAATCATTCAACATCTTCAGCAAAGCTAACGCTGTACTGTGATGTTGTCTAAAACCAGACTGAAACGTATGAATGGTAAACCGTAAATGGACAGCATTATATAGCGCTATTAACAGACACATGGCCATCCAAAGCGCTTTACATCTTGCCTCACATTCACCCATTCACTCATTCATTCATACACCGACGGCGGTGTCAGCCATGCAAGGTGCCATCCAGCTCGTTGGGAGCAGCTGGGGTTAGGTGTCTTGCTCATGGACACCTCGACACTTGGTCAGGTGGAACCGGGGATTGAAGAACCAACCTTCCGGTTTGTAGACAACCTACATGAACCACTGCCGCCCCTTTTCTAATAAGTTATGTTCACTTAAAAATACAGAGAATTGATGGAATACATCCTTTTCAAATACGTTGGATAAAAATGGTCATTTTAAAATGGGATGATAGCTATCCAAAATATAAGGATCTAAGCTGACCTTTTTTCAAAGTGTATTCACCAAGGTACATTTCAGGATTGATGGAGCAGTGCCTTGAGATAGGCTAGTATTTATTATTGTTAAAAACAAAAGGGTTCAATGACACCCAGCACTTCCAAAAGGAGACGAGAAGGCACCAAATCCAAGGAGTTTTTGTAGTATGAGCATGTTCAACACTGACTCTGTATTTCCGCCTACGGCAAGCGTGACCTTTTCAACGTAACTGCGTATTATGTGACGTCACGTACACATATCACAGAACAGAGCAAGGTGAGCATTTGTGCTTATAAAACTTAAACTTTTGATTTTTTTTTTTTTAAATGACCGATTGTTTCATTAGATAAGACCCTTATTCATCGTCTGGTATGGTTTAAAGCCCTTTGAAGCTGCACTGAAACTGTCATTCGGACCTTGAACCGTTTGGGGTCCATTGCCTCCATTCAGGGGCGTAGCCATCATTTCAAAAGTGAGGGGGACAGAATGTCAAGCGATATCAGTTTTTTCTGACTTGCGTCTAATTGACTGGTTTTATTTTTAATGTTATATCTTTTTGCTTAATTGGCTTAATATGCTATTTATGTTAAAGCAATAAGCCTCCTTCTACAACAGTCAACCCTAAGTCTGATGCTCTCTGTTCTGTCTATAAAAAATTACAAATTAGTCCGATTAGTAGCAGAAATATTTAAATTGTTGCTAAATATTTTGTACATTCCATTCAGTTTGCAAATGCATACGATAAAAGGTACACAACAACAAAAGACCCATTTTTTTGGTTCCCAAATCTAAGCCAAATCCTAAGAGACTTGATTTTAGTTATAACTTTAGTAATAACTTTTCACAAACGGAGTAGTTACTTTGTTTTGCTTATGCAAGGCAGTGTAGACATAAAACACATAATGATTGTTTAATGGAAAAAAACTAAACTTATTCCATTAATTATCTTATTCCAGTCGTTGTTTTTCCTCACCTCTGAAGCCTCCTCAAAACTTTCTGCCTCATCCTCTCTCAACTTTGAATTAACTTCTGGCTCTGTCTATTGACAATAAAAGTGTAGTTTGAACTACGTACATACAGGGAATTATGACATACAGAAGAAAGGATGTACACTGCTAGACAATAGCCAATCATTTGTATCCTAAATTATCTTTCCTATATTTTCCTAATGACAATTTTATGATTGGTCTATATGGTACTACGAATATTGGTTGAACATTAAGCATAGATGTATAGAAAAATTGTACAATGTATATAAAACATTTTTTAAAAGCCACTCTATCACTTCGTTCTCCCCTGTGACATTTCTTTTGTTTGTGTGTCATCCTGTTTCTGACCTGATAACCCTAAACTGCCTGTGCCTTGTTCAATCTTGACAACACAGAAAGAAAGTTAAATTACTTTCAAAATTGCATTTTAAACGATAAAAGAAAGAGAAAACTATCAATTAAGACCTATGTTAGAACGTTAATGCATACAATTGAATACTGCATTGCTAATGAATTGTATAATTTAATAAAAATTATAAATAAAATAAAATATAATAAAAAAACCTGAATTCAACATTAAAAATCACATCTATATTCTAATTTTAAGAGCTTTGATAACATATATATGAAAATAAAAGACGTTACAAAAGAAAATACACTGAAAATAAGTGCACGTTTGTGCGGAGAGCAAATATTTTCAATTTCCAGCAAAACCTGCTAACGTAATTATTCAACAAGAGAAAAGGGCAGTTATTCATCGTTGTGCAACACAATTCGGATACATGCCAACTTACTGTGCTTGACTTTTTCGTAAAAAAGGAGTGAATCGTTTTGCCGTTTTGAACTCATCGCGACCTCTATGAAAATGATGATTACAGCGCGGGTGCGAGCATGGGCGTGCGGCGGCCGTGACACGTGAGGGACTGATTACCATGGAAACGTGAAAGGCACACGTATGTAGATAGATCTCGTCTCTTTGAATTTTTACTTTTAAATCTGGATTTATACACATTGCCTCGTGAAAACATCAACTGAACACAGTTTGCCGAATGCAAAAGTGAGGGGGACGAATTTACATTTTATATAAAGTGGGGGGGACACGTCCCCCGCGTAATCTACGCCTATGCCTCCATTATAATGAGAAATGTTTGCATCAAAAACCTTAATTTATTTTCGACTAAAGAAAGAAAGACATGGACATCTTGGATGACATGGGGGTGAGTAAATTATCAGCAAAAGTTTTTTTAAATGTGAACTAATCCTTTAAGACGAGGTTGCCTTCCTAGCTTGGGCTTCTTAATTTTAAATGGAGCCACAGAGACCAAAATATTTAATTGTAAAATTTTACACTAATAAATACACAAAGTTTACACTGAGCTTTCTATGTTTGTTAGGAAGTCAACAATAGAGAATGAATTATAATAATGCCAAATACAAATTTTGTTCCAAATTTTATCATCACATAATACGGTTTCGAACTCACAACTTTCCAGGAAGAACTAAAGGCAGTATTAGTCTTTAAATTTGTGTAGCCTTTAGCTCTTTAACCTTTCACTTCCTGCCTCAGGTCAGTTGACAGGGTGTATTTCTGTACAGACAAATAGATCTTATAGTTTACAGCGTTTCCTCCATGCCCTTTCATTTGAGGTCATGTCCTGTCTAATCTAAGTATCTTTGTGTGTAATAATGTCCTTCTTCTCTTATTGAGGTCCAGGCTTTTAGCACAACAGTGACAGCCCACAGAAGCAGTGGGGTCTCTGTCTCGGTGACTCTTTGTGAGGTCAGGGGAGGGCTAAGGGGTCAGGGTTTAATCAGCCTAATGGCCCCTCGTTCATCTCTTTTCCCCACCACTGTGACCCCCATGGCAGCTGTTGATCTGTGTGTGACCCTAAAACCACCCATAATCAGATGATCCACCCCATCCTATTGCCACCTTCACTGGCCCCAATACCTCAACAGACACACATTTGTGTTAATTACTGTATAAAGATAATGCTTACAAAGCCCCACAGGCACTCATGTGGAATGGATGAGATTGGCATACAGTAACAGTATGTTTCTATCCAATTTAATTCATGCAAATGAACTGAATATCACAAAGACAATTTGCAAATACATCCATCTCATATATTCAAAAAACATGACAGTTTCAGGGAAAACTGATGCAAATTAAAAACAGAAACTGAGGTACTAGCCACTAGAGAAAAGACTGTGGCTATTGTTTTTATAAATGTAATAAAACAATACTATTTTTCAAAAATAAATTCTAAATAAATACATATTTTTATTCAAGGATGCATTTAATTGTTATTATTTTATTTAAAAGAAAGGCTTTTCTTTTGAACTTTCTATTCATCCAAGAATCCTGAAAAATGTGTCATGGTTCCTAAAAAAATATTAAGCAGTGCAACTGTACTTCATGATAATAAGAAATGATTCTTGGGAATCCAATTTTTTTTTGTGTGTGGAAAATTCAGCTTTGACATCACAGGAATACAATTCATTTTAATATATATTAATATAGAAAACAGTTATTTTAAATTTTAACAATATTTCACAATATTACTGTTTTAATGTATTTTTTATGCATTAGAAGGCAGTCGATTAGCTTTTGGAAGATGTTTTATGTTGGGAGTGCGCCTACAATCCATTAAACGGCTACCTCAGTAGGCAGCTCATTAGGTTTTAGCAAAGAGAAACTCTGTGCCCCCTTCATAACCTTGCAATAACATTAATTTAACTTAAGAACAGAAACAAACATTCTGTTCCAGTCAGGCATTGTTAAGGGCTTATCAGACCACTGAACAGAACCTGGCTAATTAGGTGAATGTGTGTGTGTTTGTGTTTTTCCACTCGCCTTTCTTTTTGTGTTATCACCACAAAGGCTCTGTTCTTTTTAAGCCAAATAGCCGCCATGTGTTGTGGGTGCCGGCCCCTTGTAATTCAAACCTTGGGCCTTGACATACAGAGAGTTGCGGATGGGATGGCTGATTTGCTAATTCATTCTGCTGCTACTTCTCTCGCTGTCTTTCTCTGAAATATTCAGAGACACACGGGCTCCTGTTACCTGCCTGGCCGGCAGACGAGGGCCAGCGGATCCGCTTTCCGACCACAGCATCTCCAAGGGCAACAAGTACGGAGTGTGTGTCCGCATGTAAGAAAAAGCTCACATTTGTTTGCAACGGAATATGCATATGCAGAAGGTGTAGTTTCCTCTCCCTCTCTTACGATTGGGTGCGTGTGTGGTCACTGCCGGACATTCTTAGAGCCCTTTGCATTATTTATTGTGCTGCTCTAGGTCCGTATAATCAAAAGGCGCCGGTATGTTCAGCTTACACGATAAGCAACCATTTTGAAGGACACGCGGCCTCATTTGGTCTCATCTGGCTTTTATAAAGCAACACTCATCAGAGGGAACAAAGGGACATACTGAAGGGTCGCCACTCCTAACCTGACTCCAAATATTACTCTAGACACAAGATAAATAAACCCAGACAGAGTTGACGGGAAAAAAAAGTAGAGGGTGAGGAATAACTTAAGTATGCCATTCTGATCGTCTACCTAAATAGCTCCGCCCAGCTGCATTTCATTAATTAATGAATAAAACAAAGTCATGGTCTTATGTGATCCACAGCTTCAACTTTTTCAAGAGACCACATGTAAAGATCTCTTTACTTCAAGTCTTCACCACTTTCTGATAAGAAAATAAGGAAATAAATGTTTAAAAGAACTTCTGGAATCTACATTCCCTCCAGAAATCTGTCAACCATGTGGTTCCAAAACACAAAAGCGTCCCTGAAAGGTGGAATCATACTCCACCTTCACAAAACACTTGAAACATGAACAGCCACCATGGAGATCAAATGCTATTCAAAAGATTCTGATAAGGGGGGAAAGGTTAAAATATTAATGATGCACAAACATCACATTGAATACACGCCCGCTTATTGGACACAGTGAAGCATAAAAGGCCTGATGTAGACTGAGCTCATCATTGTCAGCCTTTACTTTTAATTCAATGTCTCTTTTATTGGTCGTGCGAATCAGGGTTGCCAGGTTTGTGCAACAAAAGTAGCCCAATGCCCAGTCAAAAGCAGCCCAAAAATAGCCCAATGCGTTTTTCACCATCGGACGGCCAAATTCTCCATTGAATTTGTACATATGGGGGGTGATATGGGATGTCAGAGTGCTGAAATCGTACCTACGGGGGTGGAAATCAACCCACGGAAAAAAAAAGTACCCTCAGCAACGACTTGAAAAAACAACTGGGAAAAACCTGACTTGGCAACACTGGTGCAAATGCATGTTCACCTGGAAATGGATGAGAGCACAGTGACTGTCACAGAATCAATCGTGAGCAGCAAGGCTGGGCCGTCTGCCGTGTCTGAGCCAGGCACATAATCCATCATGGTGAAAGGAATGCATACGTAAACAACCAAACACAGATCAGAGATCACCAGAGGTCACATGCCTTCATACAGGTCAGGTCTAAAGTAGTCTCAGCCTCAGACGTCACGCCCACGGACCTCTGGCTGAACGTCTGATGCATATGGCACACTTAACTGGATTTTCGGTTTAATTCTAGTCCGGGATACGTGTGTGTCGCGGTGCGCCTGAAAACAAAGATGTTGTGACGACAAACCCCCTCATGGAAGAAAGATATATTTACAACTCTTAAAATGAGTGCTTATCATGATCAACTAAATACTGGATTTTCCAATGTCAAGTTTACGACATAGGCTCTTTAAAATACGTCCAAGATTTTTACACACTGGTCTCTTATTGTATGGACATCGATGTCAAATTTTTACGCCCCTAAACATGACGCGGAACAAAACTTACTGTGATTGATTGCTTTTCATGTCAGTCAGATGGCCTCTGGGTGGTCCTTGAGCAATGAAAGCTGCTTTGGAGTCCAGACTTTCTGCCTGAAGGTCTGGCTATGCGAGACTAGGTCTAAAGTGGAGAGAAAACATTTATGTAGACATGTTAGTATTTGCACCGGGGTGATTCTAGGACTTCAGTCTTAAACAAATGTGTCTGAGTGTATTTATTGCCTTAAGGGAGTGTGTGGGTTTGATGTTGTCAAATCAGTGTTGTTATTGATAACTAAAACTATTACAAATTATTTTCTCACATGCTAAATACTGATATATCTTCAAAATTTAAAAGGTTTAAACATCTGAAGGTAATTTACTCCTTATGCTTTGGAATTTTCCGGTATTGAATGACTTTTGGGAATATATAATTGATGTATCTTCAAAGGTTATAGGTATCCCAATTAGTAATGAGCCTTGAATTTGGATATTAGTGGTCAAGACCACCTAAACTGAGACCAAGTTGAGACCAAGACCAGCGTGTGCCGAGACCAAGACTTTGTGGGGTTGAGACCAAGACAAGACCAAGACAGGAGGAGACCGAGTCAAGACCAAGACCAGACCAGCACTCCTTAAATATCCATATCTACTGTCTGAGAAATGACTTATATTTAATGAATAAATACAATTAGAATAGTAAGACACTATAGCGCTGTTACTAATCAAATCACTGACGATAAAATGAATGGCAAAGAAGTTGCATCTTGGTACAATTACACCTGCATAAATAATGTTCAGATTAATTTAACATTAAAACATTAACATTATTTAACATTCACAGAATCAATTATTCAACCGATTTGTTCAAAGCAGCTGATTCATTTAATAATTAATTGCTGCAGAATTAGCAAAGACACAGTTTAAAATGTCATAATATTAACTTCTGGTTCATTGAACGTTTGTTTAAATCAATATCCTTTGCAATCAGGCTTATATTCATGAAAACAGCTCTTTTGCTCTTGTGATATTGCTTAATTATTTGCACAATTGCATATTGTGATAAAAGTTCTTTATTTTCCATAATGTAATGATACAAATTAAACTTTCATATATTTTAGATTCATTGCACACCAAATGAAATATTTCAGGTCTTTTATTGTTTTAATACTGATGATTTTGGCATACAGCTCATGAAAACCCAATATTTCATCCGACCAATAAAAGAAAAGTGTTTTTAATACAAAAACCTTCAAATAATTATGTTCAGTTATGCACTCAATACTTGGTCGGGAATCCTTTTGCAGAAATGACTGCTTCAATGCGGCGTGGCATGGAGGCAATCAGCCTGTGGCACTGCTGAGGTGTTATGGAGGCCCAGGATGCTTCGATAGCGGCCTTAAGCTCATCCAGAGTGTTGGGTCTTGCGTCTCTCAACTTTCTCTTCACAATATCCCACAGATTCTCTATGGGGTTCAGGTCAGGAGAGTTGGCAGTCCAATTGAGCACAGTAATACCATGGTCAGTAAACCATTTACCAGTGGTTTTGGCACTGTGAGCAGGTGCCAGGTCGTGCTGAAAAACGAAATCTTTATATCCATAAAGCTTTTCAGCAGATGGAAGCATGAAGTGCTCCAAAATCTCCTGATAGCTAGCTGCATTGACCCTGCCCTTGATAAAACACAGTGGACCAACACCAGCAGCTGACATGGCACCCCAGACCATCACTGACTGTGGGTACTTGACACTGGACTTCAGGCATTTTGGCATTTCCTTCTCCCCAGTCTTCCTCCAGACTCTGGCACCTTGATTTCCGAATGACATGCTAAATTTGAGCGACAGTCCAGTGATGCTTCTCTGTAGCCCGGGTCAGGCGCTTCTGCCGCTGTTTCTGGTTCAAAAGTGACTTGACCTGGGGAATGCGGCACCTGTAGCCCATTTCCTGCACACGCCTGTGCACGGTGGCTCTGGATGTTTCTACCCAGACTCAGTCCAGTGCTTCCGCAGGTCCCCAAGGTCTGGAATCGGTCCTTCTCCACAATCTTCCTCAGGGTCCGTCACCTCTTCTCGTTGTGAAGCGTTTTTTGCCACACTTTTTCCTTCCCACAGACTTCCCACTGAGGTGCCTTGATACAGCACTCTGGGAACAGCCTATTCGTTCAGAAATTTCTTTCTGTGTCTTACCCTCTCGCTTGAGGGTGTCAATGATGGCCTTCTGGACAGCAGTCAGGTCGGCAGTCTTACCCATGATTGCGGTTTTGAGTAATGAACCAGGCTGGGAGTTTTTAAAAGCCTCAGGGATTTTTTTTCAGTTTCAGTTTTCAGTGTTTAGAGTTAATTAGTTGATTCAGATGATTAGGTTAATAGCTCGTTTAGAGAACCTTTTCATGATATGCAAATTTTTTGAGATAGGAATTTTGGGTTTTCATGAGCTGTATGCCAAAATCAGCAGTATTAAAACAATAAAAGACCTGAAATATTTCAGTTGGTGTGCAATGAATGTAAAATATATGAAAGTTTAATTTTTGTCATTACATTATGGAAAATAATGAACTTTTATCACAATATGCAAATTTTTTGAGAAGGACCTGTATTCTATGTTATATATATATATAAAAAAACAAAATCTTTTTAGCCATTTATATTAATTTTAGGCATTTTTGAGACCATGCTGCATTGCTTTTGAACCCGGCAGCACAGTAACAAAAGAAATCACATTACAAAGAAGTTATTGATTGCATTTTAAGCAGTACGTTTTACATCAAGTTACATTAATGATGTTAAATCAGACAATGCACCAGCAATTTAGTGATATCTTTGCAGTAGTGGTCTTGACTGATCTTGAGATAAAATCCTGAGTCCTCTAAGTCCGAGACCAAGACAAGACCAAGTACAAATGCGTTCGAGACCAAGACCTTCAAAAAATGGTCTTAGGACCGGTCTTGAGTACTACAACACAATCGGATATTAGGGGGTACTGACTTATTAGGTTCCTCTCATCATAAAAAGTATTTCACGCTTTTGACCTGAACTGGAGGGTGGGGGTGGGGGTTCCATCCTCCATAAAGAAAACAGTGAATCAACAAACTCATTTCATATCGCACAGCTCCACACGGCTTCGGGGGGTTCTTCTGAAGCGAAGCGATGCGCTTGTGTAAGAAAAATATCCATATTACTTCGCCTTCCGTCTGAAGCGCGTACTGGTGTGCAATGTCGTAAGACATTAAGCATTGTAAGCATTTTGAACTGTGAGAGGCACTGCACTTTTTCCTTAAGTTGAATACGGAAGGCGATTCGCCGGAAGCTAGATCATTTACATGTTTTAATATGGATATTTTTCTTACACAAATGCATTGCTTCGCTTCAAAAGGCCTTTATTAACCCCTCGGAGAAGTGTGGAGCAGTTTTATGAAGTACACATGCACTTTTATGGACTTGATGAATAACTACCCAACAGTAACTGCCATTATAAAGCTTGGAAGAGCCGGGACATTTTTAATATAACTCTGATTGTGTTTGTCTGAAAGAAGAATGTCATATACACCACCTATATGATGGCTTGAGGGTGAGTAAATCATGGGATAATTTTCATTTTTGGGTGAACTAACCCTTTAATAAAGCTAAAATAAAAATATTGGGTGGAAGAATTTTATAATAGAAATAGAAATGTTGCCATCTAACTGAAATAAAATAAGTTGAAGTTGAAGAACCAAAATTACTAAAACTGAAATAAAACATGAATTACAGCTGAATAAAAAAATAAATAAAAAAAACCCCACCAAAAATGTAATAAAAACTGAACATAAAAATAAGTAATACTACATTAATACTATAATATTATCCAAAACATACTTAAATTACATTGTGCCAATTGAACTTTTCTTTTAAAAATAAAAATCGAACTGTTTGTCAGTAGATAATAATCGATAATGGTGCTGTATTTGGATGTGATTTATTTTGCCATTTCATTGAGGGGGCAAACATTGCCACAGTCTAGATTCATTAGCAATGGTAATGGGATAATTTTACACCACTTTGTAAATTCATAAAAAAGCAGCAAGGGTGCATTGTAAAATGATTTAAAGGAGTCAGTATGAAAGGGCTCCACACTTTTGTGTTGGTCTAAATTTTAATGTAATCTACCTTGATAGCAAACTGAATGGTATTGAGCTATTTATCTATAATTTGTTTTGTAAACAGGAATGGCATTTGCAAGGAAACACGTGCAGGTAAACAAAACGAAATCATTAGGCTCATAAGTAAGGGCTAGTCAATATGTTCAAAAATCATACAAAATTCCACGCTGAAGAGAAAGGACGGAAAATAAAAGATCTTGTTTCCATCATGACCCTGAAACCTTTGCACAAACAATTTTTTTATGTTTCCATGACAACTGTGAAATTATGGCATGGATAGATAGTAGCACCACCATGCACAGCGAGAATGGCTTCCATGATATAGTGTGGTGGAGAGACAGCGAGACAGCAGAGAGAGAAGTATGAAGACCAGAGGCAGAAAAGTAGGGCAAAGAAGGGCTAGGTATAATAAGTGCGCTACAGACGTCTCATGTCGCCCCACAATGGCAGCACTCCCCGCCAAACAGGTCTGTCAATTCACTGTTAAATTTCCCAAGGGGCTTTGCAACAGCGCTCGGCACTTCCAGGCCCCTGGTGTGTGGAGCGCTGGGGGTTTGTGCGTCGTCTGCTCTACCTGAATTTACCAATGACGAGCACTGTGCAAACTAGGTCACTGGGTACGGTCAACGACGTAGGAGCGCTGATGTCTCCCCTGATAGTAAGACTGGTTTAAAAATGCAGGTTTTGTGGCAGCTTGATAGCTGTGTTTCTAACCTCTTGTCAACCCATTGTAAGAATTTCCTATTTTGCTGTGCATTATATACTCAAGAGGTGTCAAAAGCAGTATAATGCTGAAATGTAAGAAAGCTCTGTCAAAGAGCCACAGCACTTGTGGAAATCAAATACAATGTAGCACAAATGAACATTTGGACCAGATTTTCAAGTTCACTCATGAGGGAGGGTTACTTTAAAAATGTATACTACTATTCAAATGTTTGGGGTTAGTAAACATTTTTTATTTAATAATTGTATTTAATAAAATAGAAATTAAAGGGTAAGTTCACCCAAAAATGATATTTCTGTCATTAATTATACTCACCCTCGTTCCAAACTTGTAGGACCAATGAAGATACTGTATTTTGGGTGACCTAACCCTTAAATACTTTTATGCAGCAAAGATGTATTAAATTGATCAAAACTTTTATCAAAATATTAGTAGTCTAATCGATTAATGGCATGTAAAATAAAAGTTTGTGTTTACATAATATGTGTACCGTGTATAATTATTATGTTTTTAGAAATAGATACACATGCATGTATATATTTAAGATTTTTTTGTATTTATATATAAAATATGTATATATATATATATATATATATATATATATATATATATATATATATATATATATATATATAATATAAATTATATAAATATTAGTGCTGTAATCAATCGCATCCAAAATAAAAGTTTGTTCACATAATGTGTTCTGTGTATAATTATGATGTATATATATATAAATACACATATATGCATGTATATATTTAAGAACATTTGTATTTATATATATATATATATATATATATATATATATATATATATATATATATATATATATATATATATATATATATATGTATATATATATATATATATATATACTGTATATAATTATACACATATATTATGTAAACACAAACTTTTATTTTGGATGTAATTGATGGATTTGACAGCACTACAAAATATTAATTAATTACAAATTGCTGAAAAAATGCATCATGATTTCCACAAAATATTAAGACATAAATTAATTCCTGAGCACCGAATCAGTACATTAAAATGATTTTCGAAGGATCATGTGACACTGAAGACTGGAGTAATGATACTGAAAATTCAGCTTTGCATCACAGAAATAAATTGCATTTTAAAATATTAAAATAGAAAACAGTTGCTTTAAATTGTAACAATGTGTCAAAATATTAGAGTTTGTACTGTATTTTTGATTAAGTAATGCAGCCTTAAAGGGATAGTTCACCCAAAAATGAAAATTGTATGTTTATCTGCTTACCCCCAGTGCATCCAACATGTAGGTGTCTTTGTTTCTACAGTAGAACACAAATGAAGATTTTTAACTTCAACCGTTGCAGTCTGCCAGTCATAATGCATGTGAATGGGTAACATTTAAAAAAAAAAAAACATGCTTAGAAATGCACAAAGAGCCCTGTGTCTCATGACGACACATTGATATCTTAAGACACAAAACGATCAGTTTGTGTGAGAGAGAAACCGTATTTATATATTTTTTTACCTCAAATACAACGCTTTATCCAACAGCCTGGAAAGCGCTTCACTTCCGGCAAAGAAGGTCATTATATACGCTCTGGCATCGTGTACGTGAAAAGACATCACTTCCGGTATACACGACCTGGTGTAGTTTACGCCAACGCCAGAAGTGATCTTGTGTATAATGACCTTCTTTGCCGAAGTGAAGCCTGTTCCAGGCTGTTGGATATAAGCATATATGTAATTAATATAACTGAATTACTTTTAATTGAATTAAGACAATTAAGATTTCCTTAAGACAAGACGACCTATACTTGAAGACGAAGTATGTAATTTCCTACCTCACTAATGGCAGCAAACAAAATACTCCATCCATCCTGCCGCAAAACTCGTGAAAGGTTCAATAAGTGTGTTCACACGTAAGTTACAACAACACATATAAAAAAATAGCTCATTATGAAATCCAGACAACAATTTACATCTGGGGTTTTCTTGGTTTTGTCGTCAACAAGGCTATCAAGGATAACTGGTGTATGATCGCAAATGTAAAACAGAGCGTCACAGAGCCAAAAATATCAAATGAATGGATTTCTTGAAGTTACATTACATTAAACAGGGACAGGAAAAGTATAAATGCTGCAAATCACTTTCAAAGAGTGTTATTGGAGACAGAAAGGAGAGTGTGTAAATCCCTGTTCATCGCTAGAAAGGTGGAAAAAAAGAACAATAGACAAATGTGCTGCCTATGCAGTTTCCCATGTAGCCTTTGACAAAATCTCACACTGGTGTCTCAAGAGTACTTTATTTCTTTCCTAGTATTTTTCATGAAATGTACAGGTAACCTGATTGAATCCTTTTTTTATCTAACTGTAACAGAATACAATAACCTTTTTAAATTACATTTCGTCATTTCAAGTATTCTGTTCCTTCCTAAGTCTGGGTTCATCACATTGTTGAATGTATCAAATAACACCTTCCTGAGAACTACACTGTAAATGCCTGACCATAATATCTAAGATACCATTTTACTCATGAACTAGCAGGGTGGCTAGCAGATAACATTATAATCGTAATTCTCCATGACATTTTTCGCATCTTCTGCAAAGTAAAAAAAAGACTTGATGAGGGTTATTCAGCGATGGAATGACACAGCCAGAAATTTTCCTTGGATGTGGTGGATAATACTGCTCCTGTTTGTACTTACTACAGACATAGCATATTAGCGTAACTTTGACTTGAACTCTACTGACTGAACCGACTACACTTTGTGTCTTTTTTAATAAGCACTATGTAATATATTTTACTCATAGGAGCATGAATACTTCATTTAAATTAATTCAGTGACTGAAAGTAACAGGAAATGGTTGTATGCAAAGGGAACGGAGCGTGAAATTCTGCTCTTTCCTTTCTTTCGATAGCTTTCATAAGCTCTCCATATCTCTCGAGCTCTCTTCTCGATCTCTTTTACCTGCTTGATCTTCACACAAACTGACAGCTATCTTCTCTCTTACTTCCCTGAAGCTCAGTAGCGTGTTGCTAAAGGTGACCCAGCCTGAAATCAATAGGTGCTGCCTGAATTAGTCAGAGACATATGAGGTGGAGCGTAAACCGAGATTCAGCAAAGCTATCTGCACAAACAAATGCCGTGATCGTTCTCTCATCCTCTCGTTTTCTGTGTACGGGAAACCAATGAATAATGGCATCAAAAACTTGAGCTTAAAGGGATACTCCACACAAAAATGAAAAAATCTGTTTACTCACCCTTGTGTCGTTTCAAAGCCGTATGGCTTCCTTTCTTCTGAAAATATTTTGAAAAATTATGGATGGACATATGGACTTATTGATGGATGGATGAATTATCTGGATGGATAAACTATCTGGATGGATGGATAAACTATCTGGGATGAATGGATGGATGGATGAATGAACGAACGAACGAATGAACTATCTGGATGGATGGATGGACTGACTATCTGGATGGATGGATGGATGGATGGACCGACTATCTGGATGGATGGATGTACTGACTTTTTTGGATGGATGGATGTACTGACTTTTTTGGATGGATGGATGGATGTACTGACTATCTGAATGGATGGATGTACTATCTTGATGGACTGACTATCTGGATGGATGGATGGATGGATGGATGCTATGAAAATAGCTTGAATCTGAATCGCAACAGCTTATTTACCACCATAAATTATATGCTGCTATTTGCAGGTGCATTTTAATGAACACAACACACACACACACACACACACACACATTTCAGGCTGCAGAGATGAGAGGCAGTCATTTGTACATTGTTTTGAAGAGACTGGTTCATTTCAGATTACTGCCTTGCCTTCTGTACTTCTTGTATCACTTTTCTTTTTGCTCTAAATGAGGGGTAAAGGTTGTAATCCTTCTTACCCTTACATAAAACCATTTAAGAGTCAAATTCACCTTAGTTAGTCAGTAAAGAGCCTCAGTGGCAAATACTTGGAGTAGACCAAGTTTATATAGACAAAACAAGACAATACCTTTGTAGATATCTAATTTGAATAACTGCAAAAAGATCTGCACAACACATCAGTCGGTCTTGGCATAAAGGCACAAGGGGTTTTGACCCAGTTTAGTTTCCCCAAATGTGTAGAAAAATGAATGAATAAATAAATAAGGGAAAGGGGGCTGTGCTGTGTTTGGTGAACTCTGCTCACAGCATTGTTAATGATTAATGCCTCCTCTTAAAGGCAGCGGCTTCCTGTGCGTGATATCACTCCGGTACTGTATACAAGTGACGCAAGTGCAACTCAATTACACACAGAACAACAAACTCTCAAACGCACACACCACACGGCACACATTTATTGAAATAAAATCAAGACCTGGCAAAAATAAAAATAAATTGAAGCAGTCAATAACACAAACAGACAAGAACACACATATAAAGACGCTCAAAGACATCTGAAAAGTGAGCCATCAACGAGGCAAGCAATCACTTGTGACCTTGTAGCAAATGAAAGCTTTGCTCTCTTTATTTGACAGAAAGCAAGCTCAGGAATCGCAGGGGTATCACATACTCCAAATAGACCAAATCTCATTCAACAACTATTACACAAAAATTAACCTCTCCTTCACCGACACACTGACTTGCTATTTTACAGCATGCAGTATATCACACTAAACAATATTTATCTGGACACCAGCAGTAAAACGTCACCCCACTGTCATCTAAATGTAAATAAGACCACATCTGCCAGCATCTGCTCTCACTGAAGTAATAAATGAACAAAAGGTGGGTCATATAATGGAAAATCTCTTTTTTTTTTCTATGATAAACAGTTTTTTATCTTTTGAAATCGTCTGAAATCTGTGATTTTATTTTGACTCAATTATGAATACATTAACAAAAGATCGACCACGTTTAGAAGTAATAACCACATATTTGGTGTTCAGCCGTGGAAAGGTAATGAGAAGGAAGAAGGAGAGATGCTATAATTAATAAAAATCTAAAAAAGAATATTACTATTAGTCCAGGCTGCATACATATAAGTAAAGATAAGTGTGCCTGTTTACATCCTAACGTTAAACTTCATTTAATGCAGACACACAAACTGATAATAATAACTGTTACTCTTTTCACATTTTACATACAACAGCAGCTGTTTAAAATAAATGCTGTTTCATATATACTGAGCTTTTTCGCGTATGGGTCTGCGTGACGTCAACAAGGGCAGAATTTCTTTGTACGGGCCATACAGGCATTTGTCCCGGAAGGGCGCACGCACGACCAGAGCGAGAAAGCAAATGCACGCCCATGCTTTGCTCAGCTTTAGGGAAGCCAGCTGTGCTGCAGTCACAGGACTTCACAAAATCAACAATGTCACCAAAGAAGTGTGTTTTTGGTTGTCAGGGCAGGACAACCCTGTACAGCTTCACAAAGAACCCAGCGTTAATGGGACAGTGGATGGAGTTTGTTTTTCCAGGGCAGACACGGAGTTGTGCAAGTGTTTTTGTTTGTTCCCTGCATTTCGGCGACGACTGTTTTATAAACAAGGCCCAGTTCGACTCCGGATTTGTAGATTGTCTAATGGTGAAAGATGGAGCGGTCCCAACGATAAATGTTCACGGTCGTGCGTTGGAAGCAGGTGCTGAGTAAAACTGCTTCAAATGTCTTTGTGTTGTTGGCTATCGGCGCGCAAGTAAACAACATGAATGTATAACTTAGTCAATTTATCAATGGAGTATGCAATGTATGGTGTGTGTTTAAATACATAGCTGAGGTGTCTGTTTGTTTATTGTAAAACCACTCCAAACAACAATACACAAAGAGTTGGAAAATATGTTGAACTAAATTAATTATATTAAACCTAGTGGCTGTTCACACAAAGCGCGCTTCTTCATTCAAATGTGCTACTATTCCATTGTTTTCTATGTAAACACTAGTTTGACATGCAAAACCGTTTGGCTTGCTATACTGTTAACATTTAGTCACATACAATAGCCCATAAACCAAATCATGTCCTTATAAACCATTTTTGTAAAATTTGCGCATGGCATGACAAGCTGCTAAGCAAATATATACAGTTACAGTACATACCACGTTTAAGGATGTCACAGCTCCGCCCACATGATATGCCTCCTGTCGCTTTCATTTGGAAAAACTTGGTACAAACGCGTGCGCCATGAGTCATGGATGTGTTTTGGGCATAATGGGCAATAAACCAATCAGAGTCTCATCTCCCATTCCCTTTAAAAGCCAGCTGCACCTGAGGATTCGCTATTTACGTGGCGGAATTTGCAAGCGGAAAGACTGAATGCTTCTCCAGAGAGGAATCCTTATCAATCAAAATAGCAACGTGCCACACATTGTGCATGAGTGTTAACTTTTAATGAGCATTAGATATGGGAAAATGGCGGAAATTAACATGCACAATTAAAATAACATTAAATTAATTTAACACGCACAATTAAATTAACAAGATTACATTTCGACAGTGTTATTAAAATTATGAGTGTTAACTTTAAGAAAGCATTGGATAGGGGAAAATGGGGGACATTAACATGCACAATTAAAATAACAAGATTACATTTTGACAGTGTTATTAAAATTATGAGTGTTAACATTAAGAAAACATTAGATTAGGGAAAATGGGGGAAATTAACAAGCACAATTAAATATCCAATAAAAGAAAAAACATACTGTAACCAATACTGACGATACCAATAGATGGAAGAAAAAGAAAAAAAAACAGCTGATAAACCATATGGTATCAATATATTGTGCATCTCTGAAAGGTACAGTAGCAAAAAATGGCACATTACGTAGAGGATGGAAATAATGCTTGGGCCACCTTGTCAAGCCACCGAAATCCAGCCAATCCTCAACCAACCACAATGATTAGGCACATTGATGTAGAATGCAGTATGTAGATCAAATGATATTATGAAGATGAATAACCTCACCAACTTGACATAACAACTGAACAAATCAGATCTATTCCTGAGGCGACTTGCTCCTTTTGGGGCCTGACGCAGTTATTTAAATATAGTTCAGGTGAGTCTGTGCCATGTCGCGGTGGATGTGGACAGGTTTTGTCAGGCGTGGTATGTTATGTGCTTGGTACTTTTCAAGTGTCAGAGCCACAATGTATGTCAGCATTCGGCTCCCAGGGGGTGAGCCAGAAGAATGCTGAATGGCGTTGTTTGTGAGACTGGATGGGTGGGATTGGAGGGCAAATGTGTGTGTGCCGAAGGCTGTGTGGTGCCGTGGACTCTTGCTGAGTCTGCATCCCCCACTGTGCCTGACAGCGGTAGCTCAAACTATGCCTGCTTGATGAGTGAAAACAGAGAGTTGAAAAAGCACAGAAAGAAACCAGAGAGAGAAAGACTGAAGCAAATTAAAAATATCTAGCCCTTTTCGCTGGCATGGTTGAATATTTCATAGAGAGAGCCTGCAGCATTGTTAGGTACAACATAAGCACCTATGTAAAACACACGTGTGACAATGCCGTAACATTCGATCTGAGAAGCGCAGAACAGGCAAGCGATCGCTTTGTTTTCATCACAAAGACCAGCCATCCTCTCACCCATCCTGTTCTGTCGTTACGCCTCAAACATATTTAGCGCAGCCGGAAGGAAAGAAGAGCCAGCAGTATCATTTTCCAACCAGTGTGTAATTCAGAGACCCTTTTATGCGTTGTGCTTTGCTTTACTCCACTGGAGAGAGAGAGAGAGAGAGAGAGAGAGAGAGAGAGAGAGAGAGAGAGAGAGAGAGAGAGAGAGAGAGAGAGAGAGAGAGAGACTTTATATTGAGAGCCCATCTGTCAGTCTCGTTTCTGAATATGTCCATATAATTCTATTTTATTACTCCCAAAGGGAAAAAAGGATGAAAGAGAAAAAAGAGAGTGCAAGCTTGAAGGAAAAAGGACTGAAAGGAAATCAGCGCAAGTGTGAAACCTTAATGAAAGAATGAGATGAAAAGAGGAATGTTTGCTAATAAGTACATGGATAACTGACAAGGGACTGAAAAAAAGGAGAAACACAGGAACAAAGTATAGACGTAGATTAAAAGGATAGACGTAGATTAAAATGAACTTGTAAAAGGTAAGTTGTCTAACACAATTGAAAATTACCTTTGAGTCATAGGCCACAGTTGTTAGCACATATCATTGTTAAAGAAAACTAGATGAAAATATTTTTGATACCTGAAATAAAAATTGAAACCTAAGAACTAACTGAAACTAAAATATGTTTTTAAAGTAAAATTTCAACAAAATAAATGTAATTGAATTTTTTATATATACAGTCAAACCAAAAATGATTCAGACACCAGATATAATTTTTACTAGTGGGTGCAGGGCACTATAGTTCATTTATGTAAGTGAGGATAGCAAAATGAAGTAAAATGTGACTGTAACTGTGATATTATACCCCAAAATTCTTCATACAGTGGACTACTACAAGAATTTGAGACTAAAATTATTTAGACACTTTGACCTGACCCTGTTTTGCTTAAGTGTTTTTTCTTTAATTGTTAATGCGACCTTTTACATCACAGACTGAACAAAATGAAGCATATGCTTGGTAATTGGTTGACTTAAATTTGTATGATCTAATTATGTACTTTAATTTAACAGGTGACAGCTGATTGGTTGATTGTAATCCATTACATACCTTTCTATCAAAGTTATCTGACATTATCAAGATGAATTAGTTCTGACAGTTTAACTCTGAGTTCTTGTCATATATTATTACCATTTTCTAAACTATAGCGATTAAACTGATGTGAGCAACTGTTCAAAGTGTCTGAATAAATTTTGGTTTGATTGTATAAATAAATAAATAAATTATATATATTTTTTCCTGTCCTTTCTGCTCTATCTTAATAAATGCTCCAAAAGGCCAAGATGAGAAATGTAAAAAAAGAGACAAGAGAAACACACTGCAGTTTTACCAGCTGCCATAATATAACCGGACTCTAGTAGTGACTGCTCTGTCTGTTCAGGCAGACAGATAAATGGGCACTGTCACAATAGTGCAGCTTGCCTCCACCCCTTATGACAGTGCATCCGTCAGCCTCACAGAGGCCGACATCAAATTATCCAAATTAAAACGGGCTTAGCGTGGCATCTGGCCTCATCCCTAAGGACCCCAGAACAGCTGAGCTCAAAGCAGACCTTCAAAAAGACGCCATGTCCACCTCCTAAAGCTATGGCCACATCACACTAAACTATGGAACGCTGATGCCCATCCTAGATCAATCAGGGTTACAGGTCAAAAGTCAAATTAGTTCACATGGCTTATTCAGATCAGCTTGAATATCTTATGATGGTCTATATCAGGGCTTTGCAAGGTGTATTTGATCCAAGACACACACATGTGCAGGAAAACGTTACACGTAAACTTAAGGGAGACGGTGATGGTCAGCTCTGAAAACATAATAAGCCTATAGCCTATTTGTGCTCACTTTCATCCCCTATATGTGATAAGTATTTTCCAAAATGACAACAGTTATCATGACAATGGGCTGTATTTGGGAAGCCATTTCACTGAACACCAGCTACCCTTTTCAAAGAAGGTCCGCTTAGAGAGAGAGAGAGAGAGAGAGAGAGAGAGAGAGAGAGAGAGAGAGAGAGAGAGAGAGAGAGAGAGAGAGAGAGAGAGAGAGAGCTCTTACCTCTCACTGAAGTAGCTGGCTCCAAACATAATGGGGTCTTGATAATTTTAACAAACATAAACGCGAGGAATCCCCCTTAATCTCATTGAAATCCGCCGCGTCACATTCCCCTGAAGGGAAATAGCTACATTTGCATTTTCATAAGAACTCGATACTCATCCAACCGACACAATTATCTGTAAATGGAGAGGGAATGGGAAGCGAAATAGATAACATGACGGGAGGAATCCATCTGTTAAACTCTCCATAAGCTTACACGGGGGGACTGTATGCTTGTAAGGCAGAATTGTGATATGGGAATACGTGGGAGAACTGGAGTAAATTCCAGCAATTTCCACTAAAATAACAACAGCGGTTTAAAATAATAAGTAAAATATGATTTCACAACGACGATGGGAATCGATGCTTAACGCAAACTATTCTATTTCTATTTGCATGCGTCTTGTTCATGAGAAATCACGTGCTCAAACGCTGTGTCCATCATACAGTACACTCACAAACCACGTGCACGCGCGAACGCAGGGTCGAAAGATAAGAAACCATTGGCACGCGATTGACAAACAGAGCTTCTTCTTAGCATCTAATATATATTTATATAAATCATATTTATAAATTATATAAAAATAATAGTTATTTGTGTAGACACACACACACAGTATGAACCTATAGGTCCTCAAGTATCTCATGACATGTGATACTCATATCGCAAGTTATGTAATTAGAGGTGATACTGTATCCTTAAATGGGCAGGAACATAATACAACTCAGACAGTTTTTTTTACTATATCACAATATGACTCAAACCAATTGTACGTTGCTTTAGTTTTCAATTTTACAGGGTTTTTTTTTTTAATCCTGTGAATCATGTAAATTATGAACATTTACCCAGAGGTCAGCGGCCTTCTCACAGCATGCCATGTCACTTTTAGATGGTGAATTGAGTCCAGACTTTTAAGGTAGTCTGGCTTTGTGTGACTGTCAGGTGAACGACCTTGCAAATGAACTTAAAATCGACCTTTCTGTGGAGAAAAGAAAGTGGAAATCAATGACATTATACTGTTATGAACTAAATTGATGATTTTCAGTGTGTTGGCGAATTGAAAATCTGTCATACTGAATGTCCTCATAAGTGGATCGTGATCATAAAAGACATATTCCATACTTGTCTTTTTGCATATTATTTTATAGTGACATTTTCTAATAATAATAATAATTTGTTACATTTATATAGCGCTTGTGCACTCAAAGCACATATAGAAAGGGGGAATCTCCTCAACCACCACCAATGTGCAGCATCCACCTGGATGATGCAACGGCAGCCATATTGCTCCAGAACGCCCACCACACACCAGCTGATAGGTGGTGATGAAGCCAATCGGTATATGGGATGATTAGGAAGCCATGATGGACAGAGGCCAATGGGCAAATTTGACCAGGATTTTAGGGGTTACACCCCTACTCTTTTCCGAAGGACATCCTGTGATTTTTAACAACCACAGAGAGTCAGGACCTCCGAAGGACGGTGCTTGTTACAGTATAGTGTCCCCATCACTATACTGGGGTGTTAGGACCCACACAGACCACAGGGTGAGCACCCCCTGCTGGCCTCACTAACACCTCTACCAGCAGCTACCTAGTTTTCCCAGGCGGTCTTTCATCCAGGTTCTGACCAGGCTCAGGCCTGTTTAGCTTCAGTGGGAAACCAGTCTTGGGTTACAGGTGATTTTTTTCTGGATACATTTTTCTGTGTATTTTAATGGTGAATTGCAGGTGCTTGTCATGTAAGGTAATTTACAGTACACTCATTAGCAACAACATCCCCCCTAAAGAAACCTGACTTTGAGTGCTTTACACAAATGGCTATAATCCACATGGATTAAAGCCTACACACACACACACACACACACACACACACACACACACACACACACACACACACACACACACACACACACACACACACACACACACACACACACACACATCTTTATGTGTTCTGCAATCATGTTTGCACAGATGTTTGCCAGTCTGCTGTGGCAACTCAAGGTTTTTGTTTGTAGGATATTGGAGTTTTCCCTCATGTAAATCTAATTTCAGTTGACTGAGAAGTTCAACAAGGGCATTTTTAACTGTGCTGTGAACTGTTCGTAGCAGCTTTGAACACGGTCATATGGTTATGGATGGTTGAGTTAACTTCTTTTATATTTAGGCTTTGCTGCCATCCCCTGGTAGCACCCAGAAGCACTAAAGACAACATGAACATTTCTATTTTTACACGTACACTGTGATTCTAAAGTTTGGGTCCGTTTTTTTTAACATGATAGGATTTCATTCAGTAAGGATGCATCAAACGGATCAAAAGTTACCGAAAATAAATTTTAAATGTAACAAAAGATTTTTCTATTACTATTTTTTTATATAATTATTTTCATGAAAAATGTACCACGATTTCCTGTTTTCAACATCGATAATAAATGTTTGTTGAGCACTAAATCAGCATATTATAATTATTTCTGTAGGGTCATGTGACACTGAAGACTAGAGTAACGATGCTGAACATTCAGCTTTGCCATCACAGGAATACATTCGTCTATATTTTAAAATAAGGCATTTATCTTAAATTGTAATACTTTTAAATGCAATTTTAATTGTAATAATCAAGCTGCAAAACTACTTGTTTGATGTGACGTCACACGGGCAAAACCCTTTGCATATGTCGATGTTTTTAAATCGTAGCATATCCCAATTGTTTATGCATTTTTTGTAGATTATATTGCAAACAAATGATTGTGATATTCACGATGATCCTGTAATGAGAAATCCATGTTGTGTTCATTTTCCTCAGGATATTTTGATGAATAGAACGTTCAAAACAACAGACCAAATGATAGGTGGACATTTACCTTAAATTGTGAATTTATGTCATTTTAATTCTTCAATTAAACAGACGAGAGAGAGAGAGAGAGAGAGAGAGAGAGAGAGAGAGAGAGAGAGAGAGAGAGAGAGAGAGAGAGAGAGAGAGAGAGAGAGAGAGAGAGAGAGAGAGAGAGAGAGAGAGAGAGAGAGAGAGAGAGAGAGAGAGAGAGAGAGAGAGAGAGAGAGAGAGAGAGATCCATCCTAATTCATCTACACAGCAAAAGACCTTCAGCGGATACCAAATAGCCCGACATGTATTTTTATTTTGGTCTATAAAAACTCAGCCTTTAAAAGAGACTAAAGACAACGTGGGTTTTGCATTGTTTTTTTTTTTTTTTATTGACCGTTTGTACAAAAAAAGAGGTATGATAAATCACATAACCAGCAAAGAATAGGCCACATTTACCATAAAAACAACTAGACTTAAAAAGAAAAAAAAGAAAAGAAAAAGTTAACTGAAATGAAACAGCTGTTGACAAACAATTTGTTAGTGTTGGTCATGTTAGATTGCGCAATACAGACACCACACATGAAACTGCTGAATATGCCATTAAATGTGAAGATGAAATAATTAATCTAGAGTATCATTTTTCAATATTTCTTTCAATCTGTTAAGCTCAGTTAATAGAATGTTCACGTCTGCCCATTCAGTCCAACATTGACAACTGAAAATTCCAACATCACATCTTTTTTTTTTTAAATGCCTTTTTAAATATCTTTGTAATGCCATTTGTCTCGGTGAGACTGTGTTACAAGAGCATTTGTTGAATGCAAACTTAAAGCATCATACATAGATGTTCGATCACTTTCTAACACAAGGGCATTACATCTTTAGATACAACACAAGTATTTTACTAGGAACCCATCAACGATAGTCTAACTATTCTAATCACACGAAAACATCTGAAAAAACTTTTGTTTTCCGAAAACAAATGCTTTTTGCTCATCAATTAGAGCAATATTTAGCAAATCGCCCACTGAGATGATCACATTAGCTGTGACGAGTCCAGCGCCAATTGCATAATATTGGATGATGTTGTGTGCATAATAAATGTGTGTTGATGATCATTACAGAACTCCAGAGCTTCATCAGCAGCATTACACATATTGATGACTTGAAAATGGACTTGAACTGGACAGAGAAGACACTGAAATGCATGAAAACACTAGTATGTGAAAACATACTTGATGGAAGCTACCATGTTTTTGCAGTTTGAAATAAAATACTGTTACTAAGATGCTACTGTTTTTAAGACGCTTACAGAAACCCTAGAGGCTCTTTAAGGGATCTACGAACATGAGGCTTAATATAATTACCTTAAATTATAACTTCAAGCCCACGTTCTGGTAACAAACTGTCTGGAAATGATGTGGATAATGTCTAAATCACTAACATGGACAGTTTAATTTCCTTCATATCATGTTGGTGTGAAAGTACAGACAACAGTAATGTAAACAAAGAAGCGAGATGAAAACTCTTGGGGTGTGGGGTGGGGATTATGACTACATTTCAAGCAGCGAGTCCAGGGCCAGAATGAGAAGTGAAAAAAAAAAAAAAGATAATATAAAAAAAATAACATTCAACAAAACGAGTTTCACAATATCCTTTTGTGATAGATCTATCAAACAAATGCAGCCATTCAAATAATACTACTGCATAATCAGAGGACTTAAGTTATGAACACTGGATATTTGATATGCATACATACAGTATATACACATACAAGAATATCCTTCACTAAAGTTTAGTACACTGAACTGTACAATAACTTCCAAAGGGAACTGTTCAGCAAAACACTGTCTTGCTTACATAGTAATACTATGTTTTACAATACAAGATTAAAATTGTCCCAAACATGAAAAAAAAAGTTTGCGCAAGCCCAGACAGGCCACAAAGTGCATATACGCTCAGTTAGAAGCCACTGTTAGAGGAATCCAGAGGGTGGGACACAATTCTGCAGCTTGAATTCCCACTCAAAAGTGGGAAAATGACTATTGCATTACGACGAATAATGTCGTCACAACACGGCATGTTGTTTGTAGGCAACATGCTCAGGGTTAGCATTAGCCACTACCATTTCGCCTTCGGCAAATTCATCTCTGGCTCTGGGATTCAAGTAGAGGCTTTTGCAGCAGTGAACTGCGGTGATAAATTCGAGAACGCTCCATTTTAGTTAAAAAAAGGCCCAGTGATGCAAGCAGGACGACATCTCCCAATTCAAAAATACCACCCAGAGCATATACTATACTGATATTAGGACAACGGTATGATCATCGCAAACACACACAAAGTAAGTATGGTTAAACTTAACATGAACCTAACGAAAAAACACTTCAGTTTGAAGCACATGAGGGGCCACGTACCACGTGACCGTCAATTCGACGACAGCAAATGGACTTTTGTGCGTGGACAACCATCTGCCTGGCAAGCTTGGAAAGAGTGGAAGGTGACATCTAGAGGAGAATGCTTGAAAGGCCAAATGAAATCTTTAAGAAATGGTGAACTAAAAAAGAAAACACCTTTTACAGTAGTGCCATTGAGCCACATCTGAAAACTCTTTCTTGTGCTTTTTTTTTTACTTTCCTCAAAGACCTTCAGTCACTTCCGATCTTGACAGGCCTGTTTTTCTTTTCTTTTTTATAAAGCAATGGCTCAGATAAAATGATTTTTGAAATGAAACGGCTGTGAAATGATGTTTTTTTTTTCTTCTTGAATGTGAAGGAAGTCTGCCAATTCAGGCTTTTGCATTTTCTTCAAGCATTCCCCTCTCTGATTGTCCTTTCAGAACGGACTTCTCGTAAAACATTTCAAATGGACAGACTGCTTTAGCATGTCTGTTCGCCATCGGCCTTTCTTTTTTGAAACGCTCTCCAGTCTGACAGGCTCAAAACCTTCTTGTTCTCGGAGACTACAGTCCCCTTTGGGGGTCCGGGTTAACAATGCGTTTCTAGGATTTGTTCTACTTCCTTTGGTGTAAAAGCCAGGGACAATCACTCTCTTGGTCTCCATCTAGCTTTCGCTTTCTCACCCTGTTCGTTTCTCTCTCTCTCCCTCTCTTTCCTGGTCTCTCACCATCTGTTAACCATTGAGCAGGTAGACCACCAGCTCATAGGTGCACATCATAATAGCAGTGTTAGGGATCTGTCGGACCAGATGAGTGGTGAGGCCTCTGTACAGTGCTCTGTAACCCTCCTCCCGAACCACCATATTTAGAGTTTGGAAGAACGAACGATACTTGCTGCCCTCCTCGCGTAGTCTGGTACGAATAACCTCTGTTAGAGAAAGAGAAAGACCAAAAAAACAGTTATTTGTTAGATGGAAAAAAACTTGACGTCTGATACTACAAAAAATAGCGATGTGCAAGACTATTCGACTAGTTGATTAAACAATACTGCTGCTGCTAGTCAACTTTTAAATACCATTTTTTTGCACATTTAATATTTTGCTTTACACCGATCAGGCATAACATTATGACTAATATTGTGTCGGTCCCCCTTTTGCTGCCAAACCAGCCCTGACCCGTCAAGGCATGGACTCCACTAGACCCCTGAAGGTGTGCTGTGGTATCTGACACCAAGATGTTTACAGCAGATCCTTTAAATCCAGTAAGTTGCGAGGTGGGGCCTCCATGGATCGGACTTGTTTTTTTCAGCACATCCCACAGATGCTCCATTGGAAGTCAACACCTCAAACTCGTTTTTATGCTCCTCAAACCATTCCTGAACCATTTTTGCTTTGTGGCAGGTCACATTATCCTGCCGAAAGAGGCCACAGCCACCAGGGAACACCGTTTCCATGAAAGGGTGTACATGGTCTGCAACAATGCTTAGGTATCACATTGCCTCTGCTGACTTGCCTTCTTCCCATAGTGCATCCTGTTGCCATGTGTTCCCCAGGTAAGCGACGCACACACACCTAGCCATCCATGTGATGTAAAAGAAAACATGAATCATCAGACCAGGTCACCTTTTTCCATTACTCCGTGGTCCAGTTCTGATACTCACGTGCCCACTGTTGGCACTTCAGTGGTGGACAGGGGTCAGCGTGGGCACCCTGACTGCTCTGCAGCTATAGGCAACAAACTGCGATGCACTGTGTATTCTGACACCTTTTTTATCATAACCAGCATTAACTTCTTGAGCAATTTAAGCTACAGTAGCTCATGTTTTATCGGACCACACAGGCCAGCCGTTGCTCTCCACGTGCATCAATGAACCTTGGCCGCCCATGACCCTGTCGCCGGTTCACCACTGTTCCTTCCTAGAGCCACTTTTGATAGATACTGACCACTGCAGACCGGGAACACCCCACAAGAGCTGCAGTTTTAGCGATACTCTGACCCAGTGGTCTAGCCATCACAATTAGGCCCTTATCAAACTCGCTCAAATCCTTACGCTTGCCCATTTTTCCTGCTAACACCTCAATTTTTAGGACAAAATGTCCACTTGCTGCCTAATATATTCCACCCGCTAACAGGTGTTGTGATGAAGAGATAATCAGTGTTATTCACTTCACCTATCATAATCATAATGTTATGCCTGATCCGTGTATGTGTTCTTTGTCATGTCAAACTAGCATATAACAATTAAGCTTGCTTATAGGCTTGTTATACTACCAATAATGAGGGAGCATATGGCATGAAATGTTATATTGGATTAAAGCAAAAACATTATGAATGAAACTTGAGACAACAGTTACTATATCAACATCCTAACGATCCTCAAGCGTCGATTTTGCAGCTGTCATGTAAACAGATACTTTTCATATGCAAGCACGTTCAAAGGACAACCGAGTGGTTGCCGTGATAGCAAACAACAATACCATAACGTGCTGACTTGTGTGGGCTAACGTTTATTTGATTAGGTTTGGTCCTGAGCTGCCTACTGATTCATTTGATTTGAATAAATATGTCTATAATGGCTAACGTTGCTTAAGTGAACGCTTAAGTTTAATATACAATTATCATAATGGAAGGCACATCGCATGTCTCTGACCTATTTTTAGCAGCATTTAGACGAGTCGGTTGCAAAATGTAAACGTTTTAAACATTTATGAAATTAGTCGTTGTGCACATCCCTAACAAAAAAGTGCTATGCATTTTTATTTAATACAAATGCTTTCATTATGAATTCTATCATACAAATATATTAAAGGGTTAGTTCACCCAAAAATGTAAATTCTGCCATAATTTACTCACCCTCATGTTGTTCCAAACCCATAAGACGTTCATCTTTGAAACACAAATTATGATATTTTTAATTAAATCTGAGCCAGGCAGGTCTGTACAGAACTTTATGAAGCATCAAAGTTGTTTTGCTGTCAATGGAGGCACAAAAATCGCTCAGATTTTATTAAACATACGTTTATTGGAAGATGAACGAAAGTCTTGCGGGTTTGGAACGACATGAGGGTGAGTAAGTCATGACAGAATTTTTCCTTTTTAAGTGAACTAACCCTTTAAGTTATATCATACATATAAATTAAGCGGAAAATTTTACTGAAAATCTTTTTTACTTTACCGGTATTTATTTTTACAAATGTACTTGTATTTACTATACAGAATAGAAGTCTTACAGAATAATATTTCTTCATTTTGCAACACATTTTTATTTTATTTTTGTTCATTTTCTGGTTTAAATGTATTAAATTTTTGCTACATTTTAAATGTAAAAAAAAAAAAAGCCTGATGGAGATTGAAGGAGGCTTATCTTTGAAAACAGGTTGCAAGTCAGGATTTCAAAGACATTAATGGATTATTACAATAAAAAAACACTCACCATGAGGATATGCAATTGATGTGGCACAGGTCTTGGATGTGGCAGCAGCCAGCATCATTCCAACAAAGTCTGAAGCGTCTTTTACAGTTTCATCTTCATCATCCATGTTAGCGTTGGCCTTAGACTCAATGAGTTTGCGTTTAATGCTTTCATAGATGACAAAGTGGATGACAGTCTCTGATATGCCAGCATAAGAAGCGGACATGCCCCTGTAGAATCCCCGTAACCCATCTGACTGATAGACACGCCGGACACACTCAAATGCACTCATGCGCCGTTCTCCACGGTTCCTAAAGAAAGACAAACGTTTGATAAATGTCAAAAACCTCCTTTAATGTCCCCATAACACATTCGTTTCAATGAGTGACGTTCCAAAACGCAAAAATGCAAGAAATCAAGCATGCTAGCTAAAAATGCAGTACCATTCAAAAGGATAAAACCCCCTCCCAAAAAAACATGAATATTTCTATTCGGCAAAGATGCATTAAATTGATCAAAAGTGAAAGTTAAAGACATTTATAATATTATGAAAGTTTTCTCTTTTAAATAAATTCTATGAACATTCTATTCAGCAAAGAGTCATGAAAAGATCATTTCCCCCCAAAAAATTATATATATAAAGCAGCACAAATGTTTTGAACATTGACAATAAGAAATGTTTCTTGAGCACTAATCAGCATATTAGAGTGATTTCTGAAGGATCAGGTGACACTGAAGACTGTACAATAATGGAATATTGCACAATATTACTGTATTTTTTATCAAATAAATGCAACCTTGGTGAGCATAAGAGACTTCTTATCAACCTCAAACTTTTGAACAGAACTTTTTGAACAAATAGTATTACTTACCTGGCATCAAGCTGCAATCGAGTCTTTATAAGCCAGATCGGGTTGGTTGCTGTGATGGCAGTGAACCCTGGGAAAAAGAGGTGTTCCAGATTAGGATTGGAAGTGATATTGTCAAAGTAACTCAGAGCACAGGACATTCAGCAGGTCTAATGACTCTAGAACAACAAACTTTCCCTAAAGAAACTCCACACATCAAAAAAGTGCTGTGGACCTCTGTAAAATATGCTTATGGCCTGTTTATTTCGGTTTAAAATGTAGAATATTAATCTTGTTAAAAAAAAGAATATCAATCTTGTTAACCTCTTATTTCATCATATCAGGACATGTCACACCAACCTCAAACACCAGCATTGTGATATGGACTACATCCCCTTAGGAATGCCCAGCATCATTAACAGCGATTACTATCTGATGTCAGGAAAACCATTACAGATCCACTAGGCACTTATTTAATATTTTAGGTAAAAGAGCCATAAGCACATCTTAAAGTGGCCACAACAGTAAGTAAGGCTTTTTAGCTAAAGCATTAAGCAGTTTTTCCATCTATAACAGGACTCTAAAACCAATGTAGCTTTACGTCATTAATATTTAGCCCTATCCTTACAGAATTAAACTGTATTTTATGGATCGAGTGGAAGCTAAATGAGATAAACATCTTGAGAAAAGAGTTATAAGATAAAAAGAACCACTATCCAGTTACATAACTGCATCCAAATGACAAAAACTGTTATTTACTGTTAAATGACTGTTCTTCACAGCATGGGCAGTGAATTATACCACCGCTGTGATGTTGTTGAAAGGCATGCCATGTGAGTACTATGCTAGCAAGATTGACAAAATATTAGTAAATGAGATTTTGCACAACAGCGACTACGTTTACATGTGCACCAATAATGCGATTTTTTTTTTTCAATAATCAGATGCATTGAGATGTTTGCGCAACAAGAGCAAAACTTTTCACTCACGTTTACATGCAATTCTCATTATTCTGATTATTCCCTAAGAGTGTGGTTATTTTATCGCCATTCTTCGGATACCCCAATGTAAACCACCAGCATTTGACATTAACACCCACCAAATGGAGGTGGATTTACTGTAACAGTCACTCCTACTAGCCACTTTGGCGAGCTTAATATTATATATATATATATATAATATATAAATATTTTAAATGTAATCTTTTAAAAAGGTATCTGAATTGATAAACTTCAGTGTAATGTAGTGTTGTCAAAAATATAGAATTTTTCGATACATATCAATCCTGAAATATCTGAAACGTTTCCAATACTCATTTTCTGCTGAATAGATACACAACACCAGCTGCGCTTTCTCGCTCCCTCATCTCTCCGACAGCGAGTATACATTTCTCCTCCCCTCAACCATCATTCAATTTTCTCGGGATGAATATTGTTGGTGTTAGGCCTAGTCCACACGTACATGGGTATATTTATAAACATCGCATCCACATGAAAACGCAAAACACGCTATGAACGCACTGTCACGTGGTTCATGAAGTGCTCAATACTTCTAGCGCTGTGTCAATGCATTTGAATGGCTTAAGCGGATACACAAGTTTCACTATACAGATGTTTGCAGAAAGTTTTGGTAAACAGTACAGAATAGTGTGCATTGATTATTCAGTCAACCACATTTACAGGATCGTTTTATCATGGAGAGTGATAGAGTTGCAACACTGTTAACATTAATGCTATTCTTGTATTTAGCCCTAAGTTATTAATTGTTTACACTCATACTCATTGATGGTCAAATGTGACCATATACCGTAACTGTTTTTCAATTAAATAAATGTTCTATATTTTAGTTCTATAAGAATTCAACACTTTACATACATCTGTTATTTTGTCTTCTTAGTTATGTTTAGTTGATAAAGTCTGGTGCCTTTAGTCTCTTCAAGGAAGGTATTAGGTGGAAAGTATACAGTTTATAATTAATTCAACAATAGTATCGGATCGGTATCGGGTATCGACAGATACACAAAGCTCAGACATCGGTATCGGTATCGGGACTGAAAAAGTTGGATCGGTGCAACCCTAGTGTCAATAGGATCCGTGCATTAGGTCTATTTGTGACATTCATTTTTGCTAAAACTGCTGGTCACTTTCAGAAGTTTTAAAGATGCTTTCTTTTCCTAGAAAGAATGTGAAACACATCAATTCTCATTTTAAATATAATTTTAAATCGAATTTACACAATAATAGCAATATTGTATCGCATATCGAATATCGCATTATATAACAAGGTATTGCATATCACATTTTTCTTCAATATCGCACAGCACTAATTGTGATTAAAATTGGTGTACGCCACATAGTTTAAAGCAATTAAATTTACCACGGTTATGAGTTTAATTGCATTCGTTTTATCGAAGTTAAGTCGCAATATTGCCAAAATCTCATGATAATCACATTATGAGGGTGCATGTGAACGTAGTCATTGTCCAAATTGATTCCTGTTTGCCGTTAAGGTATGTGTATGCAAATTAAGGTTACGTGCATCTTAAAAGTGCTAGCATTATTAACAGCATTAAAAGCAACGGCAAAAATATTCTGCCTGATGTTGGTGGGAACAATTAGTTTATCTGTTCAACTGCAAAATGAAGCACAAAGCCTGTGCTTGGTGTTGTGGGTGCACAAAATATCCCCGAACAAAAAAACAAAAGAGAGCATAAGACAATGGCAACTGGAGATGAAGGTATTCATGTGCATTTCTAACAGAACAGTGTAAAACATCAGTGTTTTCTTAGGCTAAACAAACCAAAAGAAATCTATTGAGCTAGAGTAGAAGCTCTAGAGAGGGTAAGAGGCCTAAGGCAACTGACTGGTGAAGGGGAGGGGGATGACAGATCGGTACAAGAGAGTAAGAGAGAGAGAGTGTGTCTCTGACGAGTACTCACAGGGGAGGGGCAAAGCTCCTCTCCTCACAGCTGCAGGACGAAGCCTGCAGATATGGGGGGCAGAGCAGGCTGGCTCACAGACCCTCACGCAGGGTGAAAGCTACAGTAAAGGCCTAAAATAGACACAGGCTTTTCTGTACCACAGTCACAAGCAGCAGTCCACATGCCCCTCAGAGTCAAGTCAAACCCATGAGGGAGTGGAACACGTCAATAAACCCTGCCCACCTCCCATTAAGCCCCACCCACCTCCCCATCCCAGCCCCGCCAATCATTAACATCAAACAATGACCATTCCATCCCGCCCACCACCCATTTAAACAATTAAGAGAGTGCTTTCATTTTCCTTTCCTTTTTTATGGATAGAGACAGAGAAAGATGGTTAGAGAGAGAGAGAGAGAGAGAGAGAAAGAGAGAGAGAGAGAGAGAGAGAGAGAGAGAGAGAGAGAGAGAGAGAGAGAGAGAGAGAGAGAGAGAGAGAGAGAGAGAGAGAGAGAGAGAGAGAGAGAGAGAGAGATTTTTTGAGTTTTAAAGGACATCATTATACCAGTGTTTTTCCATTTTAAAAGTAAAGGTACAGAACAGAGTTGATCCTGCTGCAGTAACACTATTTATCTTGATCATATATGAGCTTTATCAATGCTGGGTCATATAAACAGCTACAGAATCAAACTAGGATCAAAGTTTATATAAACAATAACTTTAAGGAGGGTCAGAAGCAGTGCATGTAAAAGTCCAATGCTAACCTTGTCAATCCTGCTGGCAAAATCATTGCCGAACGCAATTTTGAATCCGATATTCTGTTGAGATTAAAATTAGGTTCTGCTGTTTGGAAAATACTTCTTGCGCAAAAAAATAAATGCTGAATATGTTGGTTCATATAAAAAGACATTTCTTTTCTTTTTTTTTCATCAATAAAGATATGTTGGGTCTGACCATTTTCTAATGAATTTTATTCATAACAAATTATATGATTGGGATATCCATTGGAGTGAAAAGTACTGAAAAATGAAGGAAAACTTAAATGAAAAAAAAGGTGTTTAGTAGAAAGGAGGTGAAATCCTCAATGTCACATTTCTTTTTTGATTAGAAATTACCGTTTTTTTGGGGACAGCACAATTTCTAAATGTTTTTGAAATAGTTAATGTTTTGTATTTTAATATCTTTTTATGATGGCAAAGCTGAACTTTGAGCAGCCATTACTCCTGTGTTCAGGCACACGATCATTCTAAAAAGCTTATTTAGAGCTCAAGAGAGCTTATTTTGAAAACAGTACTGCTTCATATTTGTTTGGAAATCATGATACTTTTTTCATGATTCTTTGATAAATATAAAGTTCAAAAGAACAACATTTATTTGAAATATTAAAAATGTTTTTACTGTGTTTCGATCAATCCTTCCTAAATAGCAGTAACAATTTCATTAAAACAAAAACATAGTTCAGGTTCAAACTAGATTCATTTAGAGTTTTCAGTTTTCATAGTTTGTATTCCTCTGTATGAGTGCACCATTTCATTTTTTATTGGTTTTGATCTTAGAGGCTTTGCTGTGACTGTTTAATCACAGCCATGACTTTATCTAGCTCTATATGACTTAGTCATAACCCAACCACAGTGATGAACAATGTGTGGGCCATACGTGACATGCATCAGGTTGCAAGAACTGAGCTAGCGGCAACTGTAAACTGATGCCAATAGAAAGAGCCATTAAGAGAGGCAAAAAAGTCACCTATGCTTTTGAGAAGAGAGAACTTCACATGTAATGAATATTTCATTGGCCTGTCCCTTATCGGATGCCAATTTTCCATCGCAGGCCTTCAGGGACCTATATTTAACCACTTTTGTAATGCAAGGGCTATCTGTAGGGTTTATCAGGCCGTGTGGCCCCTCTTATCAACAACGAACAGACAGAAAACGCTAGGAATTTTTACGCTGTCACGCAAAATAAGGCATAGCCTACATACTGCAATCGAATGACAAGGTTAGCATTCAGTATTGAAATTAAATGACAAAAAAAGAAAGAAGTGCAAGTAGTTTTTCACTGAATTTACCTTTAAAGGGAGTTACAGGCTGGCAAGGGGGCCATGTGTCAAAACTGTATAATCACAAGGAAGTGAAAAAAAAGAAAGAAAAGACCTGCAAGCCAGCTACAGTGGCTACATTAAATTAAATAACCATTATTAATCATCATTATCATTAGGAGAATCATGATCATACCGGTGAGTAGAGACGTGACTACCTGAGGCGTCCCGATCCCGCCCGTGTCAGTCGCGAGGACCGCTGCCCACCGCGCATGGCACTCTACATGTTAGCGTAGCGCCCTGCTTAGCGGCCGCTACTACACACAGCACAGACAGCGTGTGAAGCCAGACTTTTTAGTAGCACACTGGCATGTAATGACTTATGTCCTCCAGCCCTCAAAAGGTAGAAAAAAACAAAAAAAGGAAAAAAAGAAACTGGGAAAGGAAAGCACAATCCAAACTTTGAGGATCTTGTATTGCTAACAAGCTTTCAAGTAGATATAACATGCTTGAAAGATAGCCTATGCGTTTTAGAAATGCTCTAAAATGCTATTTATATCTTTCTAGATTCTTCCAGTGTTGCTTACATTCTGTAAATTAATCTTTTAATTGATCAAAATGAGACTAAGAGAGTAGACAAAGAGATAAAACTAATATTTTCAAAATGATTAGCTTTAAATATGTCTGATTCAAAGAGAGTATTTTGATCCTGAAAGTCTTTAATTGTGCTTTCGGTCTAGATGCTGTCATACCTTGAAAAAGGTCATTCAAAACACGAAGCAAATACCATGGCTAAATTCCCCTAGTTGTACTAGATGGTCACTAGGATAAAACATGTTATCGTAATAAGGCTGTAATTGCTAAAATCAAAAGCGACTGACAAACATCAGTTATAAACACCCCAATGATGCATTCTCTTGTTTGTGCACACTAAGAGGTGAGTATTATTTTAGTTCAGTGTGTGAAATACAACCAAAAAAGAGCCAATGCAAACTTAAGTCAAATAATGCATCTACGTGAAAGATGTTGCTGGGACTCTTACCTGCTAAACCAGCGGACAGCATGTGCACCTGTGTGGAGTCAGGATCAAGCACATTGTTCAGCTTCTCTTTGGTTGTGGAGTAGGCAGCAAAATATATTGCTCTGTGGACAAAACAGAAATGAACAACATAAATTGCTATTGAGAATTTCAATATTTCAGTGTTTATTAGAAGTGGACGGACAAAAATCGTTATTTATTTAAAGAAGAAATATTTTTAGTTATGTTTTTCACATGAATATTTTGGGGGTAGTGTTGTCTGCACACTGCCCATGTGGTGTAATTTTCATCATCGGGGAGTCCACGGACATCTGCGCAGACGCTGTGTGTACAACAGTGCATTCGCAAGGTGAATTTTGAGACAGTAGAGGCCCCTAGGTGGCAATACGCACATTTGAGATGTACTGTGCAGTAGTCAAAGAAGAGAGGGGAAAAAGTGATACAAAACAGTAAAACAATGTAACATTTACAATTCCTACAAAATCATGTTATGATAAATGCTGTTTCAACTACGGCTGTTTTAACAACTACATCCCAAATGGCACCCTAAACCCTCACGGTCTTCCTCTGAGTCCACACTTTCATGATGTAATGCCGCTTTGACTGCCGTCTAAAGTCTTCTGCGTAGCTCGCAAACTTGCGGGCTCAGCTGAAGTGCGCATAACAGTCGCAAAGCTCCCGAGCACTAGCCTGGATGCCAGACGAATTAAGCCCCGCCCACAACATTTTTGCTGTGAAACATTGAAACTGTTCGGACCAATTAAATTGTCAGGGCGGGCTTCAGACGATGATGGACAGATGATAAACAGCAATGTAATCATCCACGTCATCAAAGGCGCTTGGGTTGCATTTGCTCTTATCCTAAACGGAGAACTTGTTCGTATATGCATTCACCTTCACTATTTCTCTTAGAAATGATGATCGTGTTGGTAAGTACTCTGTGTATCCTTAAATTCTTTTTTTACAACACTGGCAAAGATCGTTTACACTCATCTTTTTATTCTAACGTTACTTATTCCAGCGTGCGTGCAGATAGGGTTGCCAAGTTTTTTTGCAATGTCGCACAATTGCTACTCAAAACTATAGCCAAAAACAATCCCATAGCTCTCCGGGGCGAAAAAAAGGCGTTTGGGGGGCAAAATATGCTGTTGCCTGCTAAAATTCGCATTCCTGGGGCTATATCACATAATTGGGGTCGCTTCAACCTGCGGACATGGAGAACAACCCGCGGGAAAATCACGGACTTGGCAACACCGTGCAGTTGAGTTCTGTTGACATTTGACAACTAATGTTACACGTCGCTCCGTTGCTCTGATTGGTTGTAGGTTTATCCAATTGAGTTCTTTCCTGGTTCGGTTGAAACACGCCCCATAATCACAGCCCAATGGAGCAGTTTCAGACTCATATTCTGACTAGAATTGAGTATGACCACGCTAGGCTACCCGAGCACCCTTCTGAAGCCTAAAATGATGAACGGAGCACCCTTTGGTCTCGTGGACTTAACGGACACGAACGTGGCAGCCATTTTCAGCCCACAAGATCAAAAGTGCAAAGAAGTGTGTCATTTGGGATTCAGCCTATGTTATAATGACCATTTATGCCTGTATTAGTTAGTTTATATACTAGCATAGCATACAGATAAGAGATTAGCCTGATAGATTAGTTTATACACACATTTGCACTTTCCCTAAATATATTCTCAATCATCTTGTAATTATGTGTTAAATTAAGTGTAAAGTGTCCAAATTATTTAAACGGATTTATTATGCACTAATGTGCTTTCATATGCATTATATAGTAAGCTATGCATATTTTAAATTAATATAATTTGTATATACTTAGGATAATCATTAAGTGACAGTTTGGGGAGACCCGATTTCAAGGGAGGACCCGATTTGTCAGGATAGCATTATGCTACTTTACTTCTTCTATCCTTCTGAGCAAATGTCCTGTAAATGACACGACTCAGTGCTGCCCTCTGTCGTCTGATACGGTATAAAAAAGCAATTGTACTGCGCATGTGTCAAACTCGTCCATCTGCGGTCGAGTATACTTTGAAAGATGTGACGCAACTGTGTGAGACGGAGCGGAACATGGAAAATTAAGTATACCCGGGCCTTTAAGGTGACAATGTCTTCATCCTGTAGGGGTATTTTCTGAGAATGACTGGCTGACGGTCCAGCCCCCTTACAACAGCTTCAAACAAAACAAAATTACTGATGTGCATATGCTCTATACTGCTCTACTTTGCATATGACAAAGCTAATGGGGGTGATGTGGCAGAGGTATGTCATGCTCATCAGATCAAATGTCCTGTATTAGCTACCAGATTTATTTTCAAAGACAGGGCAAATGTTGAAAGAAAGAAAAAAAGGGGAAAAAAAAAAATCAACGGATTATGAAAATGAAAATTTCCGATGTACGATTTAAGCCTTCCTGAGTGGGGAGGTTTTTTCCTTTGCTTTAATCTAGGTTACATAATTCACTCACACACACAATGCATTTTAAGGCCTCACTGAGTGACCTGCCAACAAGCCAAGCAGCCATTTTTTTCCTGATGAGATGCATGAACACATGCTTCTTCCCGCCTCTTCAAAAAGACAGCCAATCAGATCCCAGTCTAAACGTTTGCCAATCCTGTGTGAGTAATAATGCTGTATTTTGGTGCACGGCTTAATTTGGCCATCTCAATAAAATAACGTGACCTTCACGGGAGGATGTTACATAACCTCAAATTGGATTTTGGTTCAAAAAGCTGGACTTAATAATGGTTTAAAATCTAAAGTGTACAAGTAATGTCAGTACATGAACATAAGCACATACCAAGCCAACCAAGTTATTTCTACCTATGCGTGCTTTTAATTTTTATGTAATGCAAATGGTCACGAGGCAGCCATTCCAGCTGTGATGGCAGAGGACACACAGGACAGAAATGCTGAGAAACACATGCACAGATGGGGAGAAACACACACACACGCACGCACGCACGCACCTCCTACAGCATGAAAAGGGTGCTAACACTGAAATACAGATATTTTAAGTGGTTTAGCTGCAACACCATCTCCCACATACCAATATAAATGTGATTAAACTGCACAGACATGCACATAAAGCTCAAGTGAATGAGGGCATGAGTGCAGCTAGTCTGTAGCATAATGATGACACACTGCAGTCAATGAACAAACTGATTCATAAGGGAGAGAGGGAATATTAATGAGTCGATACACTCATACAGAGCAGAGAATGCAAATACTTCCACATACACTACTGAGCATAGTAGCGATTTTCCAAAACAGTGAAATGTTGCGTCCAAAGGCAGCTCACTGGGCTTTTGGAACAGATCTACTAAGCGCTATAGCTTTTGGAATCCACTCACTACACAAACTACAGTTGAGTTACAAGATAATAACTGTCAGAGTGAGTAACTAAGTGAGCAGTGTGAAAGCAGAGGACCCATAGCCAGTTTAGTATGTAATAAGACAGTGACATGCTCCCCTGATGATGATACACTGAGATTAGAGCAATGAGACATGATCATCAGGCCCTTATGTAACAGTTCGAGGGGGAAAAAACTTTTTTTTTCTCTTCCATCTTGACTGCAAATCCCAACAGGAAACAGTGAGGAACACGAACCCAAAAACAAACACTTATTATTCCAAGACTGAAATTAAAAATTTAATGAGTCAAAACATACGTTTGCGACAGAAAATGAGAGTTGCAGCTAATATTTTCTGATGGACTTACTTGCAAACTCAGATTTCCATTAATCTATAGTATCACACTTTAATATTAATATTATTTATTATATTATCCTTTTAAGCATATCATGATTAATAGGCAGAAGCAAAATTCACACACAAAGACACAATAATGTACATTATTGTTTTGTAAATAAAAATCCCATTAATTTTCTCCATAGGGAAATAGATTTTGAACGATAACTTATAGCTAAACCTTTAAAGGGAGGGCTAGGAAGAATGTGTATTTAAACTGGGTCATTTATGTAGTAGAAATGTGAAATTATTTTTGAATTTGGAGCCTTCTAAACTGAGAAAATCCAGAAAATTTATTTTTGTGGATGAAAGACAACAACTCCCAGAATGCACTTGCTTCGCTGACCTACGAGGCCACTCCCAAAGCCACTGCTACTGGTTCATTGGATCACTTGCCCACCGCAGCAGCGCCCTGACTGTAGTTTTCATTTACATAATAATAAAATCATATAGTTTAGTTAGAGAACATGAGAGAACAATTAAAAACTGAACATGTCTGTTCATTATAATGTGATAGAGCCGAGCGAGTGTCACAGCACAAACGCAGGAGTCAGATTACATTCATCACGAGAGCGAAGAGCTGAGGAAAGCACGGGCGTGGCATACATTCACGGCGTGTGTTCAGTCTGGCATCTTCAGATCATGCCTATGGAAGCTTAACTTTCATAGGAATTCATTTGAACAGTTGAAACACTCGCTTTGCTCAGCACAGCTCCGAACACGAATGCCCGCAGCTGCCCGAGCCGGGCACTGTGAGTGAGATCCCACCCCCACGGGCGGGTTGAAAGCATGCGGAACTAGCGCCTGCTACTGGCTGTAGTCTTTAGCCTCTGGCCAAAAAATCCTCTGATGATGCAAAATGATGATATTTGCTTTATCGGAGGATTTTTTTCCAGACTTAAAATACATAATATGAGGGGAGGGGAAGCACGATCATTCGTATATACTACCGGATTTCTACTGATACAAAGCTTAATGCTAAATCGCTGAAATTACCCTTTAAAGACATTAGACAACAATTACATTGAAATACGAAGTTGTAACATGCTTTTGTTTAAGCCATCAGCCCACATTTTTTAAACTTATTTTTTAAATATTCATGTGGAATTTCAGGTGAAAAGCTACATTTATCGTGATTCTGACAGACAGACAGACAGACAGACAGACAGATAAATAGATAAATAGATAAATAGATAGATAGATAGATAGATAGATAGATAGATAGATAGATAGATAGATAGATAGATAGATAGATAGATAGATAGATAGATAGATAGATAGATAGATTTTCAGATAGATAGCATTCATTTTTGTCCAAGATCTTGTGTTGACAATGGGTGAGTGGGACTGCTCTGTAAAGTCTACTCCAGCAAATTAACCATTCTTTCACAATTTGAGCCAGATTAATCTTGGCCATGGAATATGTTTCCTGAAATGGGTGTTTAAGAAATAAAAAGCTACACACTGCATCAGTAATGTTGTGTTTTGTCTTGTAGCTAGACATTTTATGTCAATTTTGTTGGGAAGAATGAATGGGAAAAACACTTCCAGAACCAGGGCAGCTGAAAAATTGGGCAGCCATTGTTGCACTCTATAACATTTGTGTTTTTGTATATGGGTCATACCTGGATGGAGCCACTCCCACCAAGTTGGGCCCCAGGCCCCTAAAGAGCGAGCGAGGACCTTCTTTCTCCAGTATTAGCCTAAGAAAGATAGAGAGAGTTAAAAAATAAACATAACTGTGTAGCAAACTTGCCATTATGGTAATCATTAAAAGTGAAAGAATTAACAATGTAACATGTTGTTGCCATAATATTAACACTTGCTGCACCATCTTCAATAAGTTATCCAGACCAACCAAAGGGTTTGAGACTAAGTAGGTAATTGGGAGAACCAATGCCAAGTTGTACCTTAATCAGTGCTATCTGCTGTGTGTAATTGCATATGTGGTGGTTTAAACTATACAGACAGCAGTCAAATAGGGCTCTGAACGTGTAATTCAGAACAACCGGAAAAAAAGGTTGAGAACATTCAATAAATCCGGAGGCAGTGTTGGTCTGACCAGCATTATACAAACTAGGTGAAAAGCCAGTGTTTTGCTTTTGGAATTGCATGTCATGTTCAGACTCTTCTAGAATTCCTCTTTCAAAAGTATTTTAAAAAACACTGCATCTGTAACTCATTTTCTTCTGACCTACTTTTTCCCTCTGATTCTGGAGTAATACAATAGGCCTGTATACAACTGCTTGCCAGAGGCCAAGAAAATCCTGGAAAAGACAGCAAGGCTACACCCAGAAACCTTAGCATTGCAAAATTTTGCCAGATTAGCAAAATACTACCAAATGTGGCTTGCAGAGCACTACCAACTACCAAGACTACTCTCAGAGAGCTAAATAATAGAAACAGAATGTACTCGCCGTCCATAAAATATCTGAGTTTAGTATATAACTTCTTTATCTATTCATTTAATAGCCATTATGTCAATGGGACTGACTATACAAAGCCTTTTGTAAAATGTTTTTCAACATAATAACAGTTATGAAAGCAATTCAACTGGCCTTTATGGTAGGCCAGCCACCATTTTAATAGAACACATGTATGATCTGAAGATATTAAGGTATGATGCTGGTGAGGTATGATGATCTTTCTCTCTTCATTCTGACACTCTTGCCTCTACGGTAACTACAGAATAGATGTTGACCGATATATCACTTTTGCAGATTCATTGGCAATAATCCACACAAATAGTTTTTCCTAGTTGCGTCCATTGCGGGAGCAACTGAGAAGGGTCCGCTGTCATTACACAGTACGAGAGCGGCCTCTAGAAATTAAATAAAAACCATCATGCCTTGTGGTGTTTGTTTTGACAGCGGAATACATCAGATACCGATTAATGAAAAGGTATGTATAAAGTACACTACATAACATGTTGGCATTTTTAAATTGATTAATTTGTTGACTAGATGCTGCATTAGTAGAGAAAAGCAGTATGTTTGCCGACAAGGCTGAGAGGATGTTAACATTAGTAGTACCTCAAGCGATTGGAACAATATGACAAAAATGTCATGATTGTTACGATCTATTTGTATTAGTTTATATCCAACTAGACATGTCTATGCATTTGTTAGCCATTTAAGTTGCATATTTAAAGCTAGTGATGTGAGAACGCTGGTACTGCAGGGGTTGCTAAGCACCCTAAATCGAAAGCAAGGACACCCTCAGTTAAAAATGAATAATATCATATTGGTGAAACAGATTTGGCAAACGCTCCAGTGTGTATTTGTGCTCTGGAGACCATCAAAGGTTTCTATTTACAAAGTGTTTTTGCAGCATTGAGTAATGTACAAATCACAGACATGTCTGTTGATCCCTTGAACGCAACGGCCAATCAGAGGCGTTTAATTTGGTCAGAATACACCCAGTGCTCAAAACAGCATACATTTTGTTCAGTGCTAAGTTCTGCATGATCGCAAATCCTCTCATTATAATAGACAAAGTATATACATAATGCAAATAAGGGATTTATTGTGCAGTCAGTGTAGATTATAACAAAACTTTGTAAGATCGTGATGAACTGAGATGAGTGACTGTTTTTTAATGATCTTTGTGTGCTTTATATACAGTATAATCTATTCAGAATTTGAATAAAAGTTTAGCTTGTCATGGCCAACAGCCAGTTTCAGATGTGACATCCACATATAAATGTGCTATTTACTTGCAAAATTGCAATGATTGATATGATATGATCTGTCATAACAGATTTGACATGCATTAAGATTATACTGCATTAAGCAATGTAAACACAGATTAATAGATTAATTTAAAAAAAATTGAATTTCCAAATATCAATCCAATACCGGTAAAATCCAATATCAATCGACCTCTAATACAGATGGTTGCAGACCCAAAGAGAAACTAAACAGAGAACAGCTTTGATTGCAAGTTCAAAGTCTAGAATACTGTTGATGATCAAGCTCCTTTAAACAAAAGATTTGTAGTATGTTACCAGCAAGTGTTATGTTCTATTGAAACATGCTGCAGTGTTTTTGCCAGTTTCACATATTGTTTTTGAAACAATCGCAACACTGGTTTAAATGCCCTGGAGCAGAGGTCTTCAAGAGGACCCACTGTCCTGCAAAGTTTATTTCCAACCTGCTTCAGCACACAGGCCTGTGCATTTTCAACAAGTGATCCTGAAGAGCTTGATAAGCTTCACCTGTCTTTGATTAAGGTTGGAGCTAAACTCTGCAGGACAGTGGGTGCCCAGGAGCAGGGTTGAAGAACTCTGGCCTGGAGATAAACCAGGTTTTGCAAGGTTGGGTTTTGAAGTACTCACTTGAGACAGTGCAGAGGCCCCGGCGGGGCCACACGGGCCACACTGGCCCCATTCACAGTGCTGAGCTGAACCTCAGAGATGTAAAGAGTCACCGAAGAAGATTGCAGCCTTGTCTTCACCACCTCCAATGGACATGTCAATATTGCACCTACAGTGCCACCACAGCTAGAGAGAGAGAAAGAGAGGAAAATTATTTATTATCCACTTTTATTTACGCAAGATAATTTTTACTCATCATCATCTTCCCATCATTTTTCCCACTCACTTGCAGGTTTAAGGTCGGATGCCTTTCCTGACACAACCCAGCACTGAGATTGCTGGGACACATTCACACTCACACACAATCCTAAATTTTGGCATATCCAATCTACCTAACCTGCGTGTCTTTGGACTGTGTGGGGAAACCGGAGCACCCGGAGGAAACCCACGCTGACACGGGGAGAACATGCAAACTCCACACAGAAAGGACTCCTGGCTCAACCGGGGCTCGAACCTTCTTGCTGTGAGGCAACAGTGCTACCAACTGAGCCACCAACGCAATACAATTTGCACTGAAAAACTGAAAATACAGTTTTCTTCTGTCAAAAAACACAACAGGATCCAAAAAAGGCAAAAAAGCATCAATGAAAAATAAGCTGCTAGCATAAACTGTGTTGCACTTTAAGTGTCGTCGGAGCATTTTTCCTTCCGCTGACAAGCACAATGATTAGATTTGTTAGTCAAGTCTGCATTCTGCATTCACATCTGTATGTGGGTCAAACTTAACATGTATTTGCCTGTGTGCATAAACACAGCAGGGAGAGCTGAAAAAGGCCCACAAACAAGACCTAAAACAACTTAAATGCCATAGCGTATAAACCACAGACACTTCTCTGTTGATAGGTTTTCCCTAATTAACTTTGAAAACCATCAAAATGTACTACAAACAAGATGCCTACAATTATGCAGCTAAATGTCAAATGTCTGACAAGACACCGGTCAATAAAACTAACAGAGCAATCCTCAAACACATTTCCAGCTTTTATTACGTGTGCATAAAGTTGACAAAGGAAGCACTTCATGTTGATGACATGCTAAACCTGCTGTCCTCAAAACTGAATTCTTGTGTTCTAAACCTCTGCAGGTCTATTTTTTGTGCCGCCTTCCAAAAGACACACATACAGGGAGCAGCTGTGAACTTTGTCCCAGATATGCAGCCCTCTGGTTTGTTGCTGCTAAGGTTTACACACTGACTCTCTCACTCACTCTCTCTCTCTCTGGCTGGCCAATGAACAGAAGGATCATGCCGACTTCACGAGCAAAGCCCATTTGCCACTCCTACTAAAAAGCACTGTAGAGGCCTATTAGAAAAAATCCACTAGATTTTTTTTAATTTTTTATTATTCACAGTTACTTATGGAATTCTACACTTGTTTTTGAAAAAAGGGGAAGTGGGCTAGGAAAAGAGGAAAGTAATTGCTTTTAATTTCTTCAGAAATGCAAGACCAAATAAGCAAATTCACCAAAGTGAATTCCCCTGGTCAATGATTAGTTTAGTTTTGGAGCAACAAAAAAAAGTTGAACTTGAGGTTTACACAGCAGTGTTCAAAGGGCTGAAACTCACAGGTGTAAACTAACAAGTCTTGCTAAAGTAACCAGACCCACACAAACAGGACCTGAACCAAATTGAAACTCAAGCGCACTCAAAAGATCCAAAAGATACTATCATCTGACCAAACTGGTCTAATGGGTCCATAGACCCAATGATAATTATTTTCATTAACATCCAGCAGCAAATACTATACAAGAACCTAAGCTACATTGTCAAACTATAAATTGTTTATATGTAAAGTGATGAAAGTCTGAAAATAGTGTTTGAATAGGGGTTTTTGCACCGGGTAGTTATAAGAACCAACTTATAGGAACTAGCCAGTAGGGCAGTCCCCAGAGAACTAAATGTTCCCCTAGGACCATTTGTGGTTGTGTTCGCACTGCCATTTTGAACTTTAAAGTGACGCAAACCATCACTTACGTCCTGCCACTCTGGTTGTTGTGTGGGACTTTTATTTTGACAACGCTGAGAAGGACTTAACCAGAGAGCCTGAGCACACAGGCAGCGCTCCCGTTCTTTGTCTTCATTAGTTTACGATCTGTTTAACTGTCAAATCGTATAGAACTGTTAAACAAAAAAAGTAAACGGTATACGATAAACTATAATGCCGTTTATTGTGTGGTTGATGCCCAGTGTCGCTAGCTGAGCAGAAATACATAATCATGTTTCGCTTGGTCACTTTAAAGTCGCGTTAGAGTTTCTTCTTAGTTTTAAGGTAGAGAAGTGCCTGGACTTAAGCGTTTGTACATCTATCGCTGTTTTCCAAGTTTGTGAAGTAAATATATAGGCTATTAACTGTGTTTACTTACACTGCTTTTTAAAAATGCCAGGGGGCAGTGTTTCGCATGGGTTCGTTCAATCAACTTACACTCGCGTTACTTGAAGTTCTTATTGTGCTGGGTTAGACCCTACTCTTAAGTAGGAACTAATTTTGTTCGCTTAAAGGGCGTTCCTAGAACTAAAATCATTCCCAGTTCCTGTGGTGTGAAACTGCGAACACGCCAAAAAGCGGACCAATAGTTATAGAAACTATAAACATGTTTCTCCGGTGCAAGGGTTAAATCTGTCAAAATCTATCACTGTTAAGTTAGTGCCAAAATAACTTTAAAATAGGGGAAAGAGTTCAATTAAATAACCAGTATTTGATGACAAAATAGCCAATACTGTCAGATAACAAAAATGATGCTGTCAAATCTAAAATAGGCTTTCCCTATTTTTTTTACCATTAAGGTCAGTGTTATTGGATTCTTTTTAATGTTTTATCTTCTGTCAGTGGTTTATAAAAACTGTCATTGCTATGTACTGACAAGGGATTTTCATTTACACTGCTGAGTAATTATCTATATCATAGATTTGTTTATCATGGTTCCAGTGGCAGGTGATCTATCCATTTATACATATAGATACAATACAACTCACCACAAGTTATACTGACAAGCCACAGACAATATATTAATGACCTAATTTTAAAACATTCCCACTAACATTATATGCAACAAAATGCTTTAAACTCGTTGTAGGAATATGATCACAGATAGCACATTACGCTGTTGTTAGAAGCTTCTTGTTAGACCTCTTATCACCCTCCAGGGTCGAAGTCATCAAATGACCTTCAGAGATATAAGCTTGTTAAAGAGCAATATACTCCCCTCATTCCTGATTATGAAAATTGGCGAAACAGCAACCTTTGATTCAAAGAGAATTATGTTTCTACGGGCCTAGCAGTGCAAAAGAGCAGCCGGGGACATGCAGGAATGAGAATGGAGTCAAAAATAGCTGAATTATACTAGAGAGATCCCTGTCAAACATCCAGCATCAAGCTGACAGTTGAAACCACAGGCCTACGACGAAGCCTCTGATTTGCTACAGGAAACGGTGATATGCTTCACATTCATGCAGCCTCGAGTTTTTCCTGTCTCTAATCTCATTCTGCAAGGCAAAAAGCATGAGTGAAAAGCATCAAAGCAAAAGCACTTCCTGCAAAACATAAAACGGCCATGTCTGGAGAGTTCCAGATGATTCTGTGACAACACCAGAAGAGATTATGCATCTGTTGCATGACCTTGCATTCACAAATAAATGAAGACATGCTGACAAGCTAGATGGTTTACAGCAATGCTGAATGAACGTCTAAGTTATCTGACGTTTTATAAGGGTCGACCTGTGATGAATGTATCTCATGCTATATTTTAAGAACAATCAAGCCCAACTATAACGGATAAATGTCAAAGAGACAGGTTGACAGCAGTGATAGATCGGTCTGTATCAGACTCGCTACTCACCCTCCAGCAAAGAGATGAACCAGTGTGTCCCTCTGACTCATCCTTTAGCATTCTCCGCACCCACACCCAGGCCTGCAGTGCGAGCAAGAGCCGGACAGCTCCGCCGAACCCGCTGCGATTCTGCTGTACAGTCTCAGTTTAATGGATGTGGATGAGGGTTATAATGCACACAGTTATTAAGCCCGACGTCTAGCGGGCGAGATGCGTCGCGCGATGCGGCTAGCTCAGCCCGCTAACGGCTGCCGATGTGCGCAGATGCCTCTTTTTGCCCCTGGCGGGTTCGCTTTTAATTGATCGCGTCCTGTTCTTTTAAACAACACAGACAGCTATCTGATTTCGATGTTGTGGTTGCAGGGGACGCGGTTTTTGTGGAGCTATATCCGTGTAGAATCTGTAGTGCCAGTGATTCAGAGGCTGAAGTGCTGACTGAGATGGACACCAGAGTCGCTATTTACGAGCCAATCAGAGACCGCAAAACAGAGGCCGCGATTGGTCGGTTTGCGTCGTGACGTAATTCTCCCCGCCCCATCATGCTCCTTTCACATGATCTTGGAATTGATAAATCGTAAATATTGATTTATCCCGTTTTTTTAGAGGTTAAGACATATATTTGAACGTTTGTTTTAAAGGGCGAATTTAACCATGATGCTATTAGTTGCCCTGAAACGTTAGCTGAGATTAGTTTAACAGCACAGCGTCATATTTACATCCGAAAATGAATGAGGACATTCATAGTGGGCTATTCAGAAATATTTTTTTCGTGGTGTATTGTGATGATAGACATCAATGTGAATTTATGCACAGTGGGTTTGCACGTACTTGGTTCCCCTCACATGGAAAATATTGTATGTCCTCCCATTCAAATGGAACACAGATTGATTGTTGTATCTGTTAGACACAAAACCTACTTCTTCCTTTTTTTAATTTGAGTAGGCCTATTGATATCAGGTGTAAGAAACTAGAAATACCAGGGAATTATCAAAATGTGATTAAAATCGGGTTAATCGGATTAAAATCTTTAAATTGCATAATTTATATGCTGCTTTTCCCCACTATTATGCTCAGTTCTACAAAATGTATTTGACTAGATGTGCAATCTCTATAAAATGTTTTTTTATTTTTTTTTATTTTAATAAAAACCCTTATCTAGTACATCACAAATGCATGAAAAAAAGTTCAGGAATGCGTGTGTCAAAAGGAATGGGAACACTGTAATATGTAAATGAATGAAGACCCGTGTCCGTCAGCTGACAAGAGTTACAGCATCCCTTATAAGAAGATCTGGTTTCCTAACTAAATAGCTGAATAAAATGCACACGCCTCTTGGTTTCAAGATTAGAGCTACAATTGTACAAGCTCAGATCATGTGCATGGGAAATCTAATTTCTCTTGGCATGCCAACCTAATGAAATACAATGAAAAGTGGTTCAGACAGGGTCTCTGAACCCTTTATAGAGTTAAAATAGTTTAGATGGCTGACTTATGACTGCTTTTTTTCTTTTATAGATAATTCGCAAGACGAAAAATGCAACTAGAACAATGACCTCAAATTAGGATGTCCTGATAAGGTCATCAGTCAATGATCTCATAAGAATGAGCAAAATGACAGTAAAGAGATGAAGATAGACAAAACATGGAGAGGAAAGCACCAGTAAATGGAACAAGCTGGATTGTCTTTCCCACCAACTGGCAAAATTGTCCTATTAGTCGAATAAATATGTTATCTTCATGCCATTTCTATCTCATGCCAGGAGCAGGGTCACAAGTAAGCTGCAATAAAATTAAAGTTTGATGCGCAGCACCTTGGAATCCATTAGAACTTACATAACTACTCTCATTCAATGGGCCTAAACTGGTGCTGGAAAGAACAGGTCCATGATTAATTGTGCCGCACATTATTCCACCCAATTACCAAAGGGAACAAAGTTCACCATCAAACAGTACAGTATGTGCAGTTCATTTCCATTTACCTAGCTATTGTCATACACGCTGTGAAATTGTTTTGAAATGCAGTGTCGAAATCTTTAATGTATTGCATTTACCGTAACTACATCGTGACTTAAATCAGCTTAATATTAAACCACGATAGAAACATCTGGAGAGCAATGGTCAGCAGAAGAACTTTGTTTAACATAGATAAGAATTCTAAAATTAGATTGATCTGTAGGTTCAGTCACTCCAAACACCACAAGAAGAAAACTTATTTGACCTAGTCTGAGCAATTTTTCTTTAATTATTTGATTTATGTTTTTTTGTAACTATACTTATTCTTGTTAAAAATGTGTCTAACTTTTATAGAAAAACTGTTAGTACAAAAATCCAAACTGATCACCCTTGTAACGCAGTCATTCTTTCAAAACCTGATCCCATTATTTCATTACAGTTATACACATTTTCAGTCCACATAATCATTGGGCAATAATATGTTTCAATCATCCTTGTTGCTGAAATAATTACAGTTAAGGCTACAGATGCCACATTAGAAAATACACTTATATTACCAAACTTACGTGATATAAAATCCATAATGTTTGGAATAGCATCTATCTAGTGTGTTATCAACAGTTGTGATGAAGTTATGAAACTGCCTTGAGATTTTGTGCCAGAACAGAGTTTGTTGCCAATACAATAAATGCTCTCACTGTACCATTTGACTAAATTTATACAATAGTTGATCTTTATAAGGGTGAGCTACAGTAATGTGGCAGTCTCTACCATTGTAATCTTTTACAGTATCACATGATATACTGCAGTGTTAAATGATGTATTTGATGCCACCTGTCTCCCTTCTACTGATGCATAGCTGATCAGTCTGATGTTAATGTTTCCTCTCCTTTGTATATTCTGCTTTATGTTCACAAATTGTCGCAAACACACACACACACACACACACACACACACACACACACACACACACACACACACACACACACACACACACACACACACACACACACACACACACACACACACACACACACACACACACATGTTGTGTTTCCATGTTTTATGGGGACATTCCATAGGCGTAATGCATTTTTACTGTACAAACCGTATTTTCTATCCCCTACACCGCCCCTGCCCCTAAACCTACCCATCACAGGAGACATGCTGTATTTTTACATTTTCAAAAACATCACTTATTGTGATTTATAAGATGTTTTCCTCATGGGGACCAAAAATGTCCCCACAAGGACAAGGATTTTGGACATTGCCATCTTTGTGGGGACATTTTGTCCCAGTAACGTAGGGATTACCAGTCCACACACACACACACAAACACACAAACACACACACACACGCACGCACACACACACACACACACACACACACACACACACACACACACACACACACACACACACACACACACACACCCACATGTTGTGTTTCCATGTTTTATGGGGACATTCCATAGGCGTAATGCATGTTATACCGTATATTCTATCCCCCTACACTGCCCCTGCCCCTAAACCTACCCATCACAGGAGACATGCTGCATTTTTACTTTTTCAAAAACATCACTTAGTGTGATTTATAAGATGTTTTCCTCATGGGGACCAAAAATGTCCCCACAAGGACAAAAATTTGGATATTGCCATCTTTGTGGGGACATTTTGTCCCCATACAGATTACCAGTCCACACACACACACACACACACACACACACACACACGTTGTATTTTCATGTTTTATGGGGACATTCCATAGATTCCAATGATTTGTATATTGTATAGAGACTGTATCTTCTATCCCCCTACACTTACCAAGCCCCTAAACCTACCCATCACAGAAAACGTTCTGCATTTTTACATTTTCAAAAACTGCATGATTCACTGTATGATTCATAAGCTGTTTTCCTCACAGGGACCAACAAATGTCCCCACAAGGACAAGGATTTTGGATATTGCCATAGGGTTTACCAGGACACACACACTAGTTTTTATACTGTGCAAACTGTATTCTACCCCACTACACTAACCCTATACCCCTGCACCTACCAATCACAGAAAACGTTCTGCTAGTTTAGATAAAAAAATAAAAAGATCATCCAGGGCTGCGTTTCCCAAAACATCAAGTTGATCACAGAACAATTGCCACCATGCTTTTGGAACAAGGACACACACACACACACACACACACACACACGCACACACGCACGCACGCACGCACGCACACGCACACACACACACACACACACACACACACACACACACACACACACACTTTGAAAATAGTGGTTATAAAATAAGATAAATTGCTTGAAATATAAAAATAATGCATTACACTTGGTTATCGACATCGGAAATTGCAAACAAGTAGAAACTATAGAATATGTATCTATAGGTGTACCAAATGATTTGTTGATTAAACATTAAGATCAGTTGGATTAAATAATAGACAAATAAACTGAACAAAAAGAGATGCAAATGAAAAGTTTGACAGTAATAGCATTATGAATGAAATGTTTATATAAATGAAACACTTATGCTTCGTAATAAAAAGGATACTTTCTGATTTTGTGTAATGTAGGTTATATAATGCAATTGTAATGCCAAAATGCTGAAATGTTTGAAAAAAGTACACTTTTGTGTAAAATCTATCTTTCGCTTTTGATGATGTCATGATATTACTAGTTTTGAAAATGTAACCTTTGCTTATGAAAATTGTGCCAAAGCAAAAATAAAAAAGAAACTTTGTAAACTGCTTCAAAAATGTGAGTAGGTTCTGAAACCGGGCTTTTGTTACTAAACCAGACCCAAATAAAGACACGAGATGGCTGCAAGATTACCATAATACACATCCCGTGTTTCCCACACAGATAATGAGAGTCCTGTCTAGGTCTCATGACGTTAAGGCTGGGTCTGGTGCGAGTTGTCTTCTAATAGAGTGCACGTTTTTCAGCTCATATGACTCGTATGAGTCCTGAGTGAAACCCTTCGATGTTCAGTTACAGTATCTGATCAACTAATCTGTCATTCTGGGGCTCACATGACAGACAGCAACCTGGGCCAAAGCAGAGGAGGTCAGTCAAAGCCTTACATGTTGCTGGTAAAATAAGCTGATTGATTATTTAATTGGATAAAGGTGTTAAATGAGTATTGTCCAACATCTTCTCAATCATCTTTTTGGTTACTTATGTGAACATTAGGTTTTATGTGCTAAAGATCTATATAAGTTTAATGTATTTTTATTACCAAATATTGTGTGATTGCTTGTGCATTTACAGTTCAAATAAGTGAAGCCAGTTTGGTGTTACTGGGAAAATGAATGTCAACCTCAAGGTTTTTCGATGACTATAGGATATCACGTTTTTTGGTGTTGTATGTTTGTTTGCCTGTTTTAGACTTTGGCATGATGATGATAACAACCAAAATGTGAGGACAGAACACAAAGTGAAGCAAAGGTCAGAGTCAAATTAAGTTGACATATGCACAGTCCGTTATGTAGGTCAGTCTAACAAAGTTTACCGATCTTTCTCTGGTTAAATTTTAGACAAAATGAAATGTTGACATCAAAAAATGAGTGGGGCTGAAAGATGTGATTTGATTTTGACTTATTTACACATTTCAACATAAAATGAGATACAACTTCGACTTGATAAATCATATTGTGTTATGCAAAAATATTTTATTGATCTAATCAGACTTATCAGATTTATTTATTTTGTTTTGTTTATATGAATATAATTTTTTTTTAAATGTTTGTCGCTTTATTTAATGTAATTAGAGTTATTGATGTTAAAAGCTATTTTGGAAATACAAAAATTGCTGCAAAGTGATTCCAAGGTCAATGCTTTCAGGACGAATACACTTTTCAAAAGTGCCCATGGTGAGTTAACAAACACATAAAAAAACAAAACAAATCCTTACTTCATGAAATATTTTAATGATGATCATTTAAAGAGTGTGACAGTAGGACCATTGGCCTGAAAATTATATCAAACATTATACATATTTTTGTATAAACTTCAAGCCAAAGGTTGTTGCACATTCATAAAGTCCAGAATCGTCTCCAATCTTACAGATAAATTCAGTGAGGCTAGCAAGTTCTGCTCACTACATGGATAAAGCTTCATAATCTCCAGCAGATGTCGCCAAATCTCATCAAAACTCAGTTCAAGTCAGTTTTGTTTTGTTCCATAAAAGCTGATGGCAAATATTATTACTTAGCGTATACTTTATTTGTTACCATTATTGTTATTATTAATATTTTAAAAAAGGTTTATAGGATTATAACACCAGTGATAAGTTCCCTTAAAAAATATATTTTTCTAAAAAGCCATTTTCTGAGATAAATTTTCTCTCAAAACACACACCCATTGAATAGGCTTAACTATCATTATTAACCTCCTGAGACCCAGCGTCCTCATATGAGGACATTACATTCTTGCCTCTTGACACAATGATAGTCAATTTTGTTGGCCACAATTAGGGATACTGCCCAAACAATCTTGTGGTGATATCACATTACACCACTGTCAGTGAGAACAAAATGGCTGGAATATCAGGAAAAAACTTCTACCCCAGTTCCCAAAGGAAAAATGACCCAGGTAAAAAATCTATTCAAATTATATGAATGAAACAAATGTGTTTATGTAAAATACTGTCTCTATCATCATATTGGGATTAAAATTTGACATATTTTAGTAATAGTAGCAAACTAGGACGTCAATAAATGTGAAGTACTCGTTTGAGGACATTGGGACTACATAACGTGATTTTAATTCTACCATGTTATTATCTAAACATGGGAATATTTAGATGGATTGCATTAGCATTGAAAAAACAACAACATTTGTCTGTGTGTGTGTGTGTGTGTGTGTGTGTGTGTGTGTGTGTGTGTGTGTGTGTGTGTGTGTGTGTGTGTGTGTGTGTGTGTGTGTGTGTGTGTGTGTGTGTGTGTGTGTGTGTGTGTGTGAGCACGTGTGTGTGTGAACAGAGTAAATCATAGTAAATAATACTACAATATGGTTTATCAAGGTGAATCGTGCTAGAATCCTGGTAAGTCATTCTAGTAAATAATACTTATTGTATTAAGCTGAAATTTGGCCCCAACACCAAATAATATGTATTTTAATTATGATAGACCCACTGTCCTCACATGAGGACATCTTTTTCTGCAAAAACTACTTCCTGTACAAAAACAAATTTTAGGTATTGTACTTATTAGGTCCTACATATCCCAAATAGCAAGAACAATTATAAAATGCACACTAGGCAAACTTCCGGGTTTCAGGAGGCTAAAAGTGTAGTGTGTAGTATTTATGAGGATCTATTGACAGAAATTCAATATAATATACATAACTATGTTTTTAGTGTATAAACCCTTACATAATGAACTGTTATGTTTTTATTACCTTAGAATGAGTCATTTCTATCTTCATACATCACGGGTCCCAATAAAAGAAAGTTGTCATTTTGCGCCGCCATGTTTCTACAGTAGCCCTAAACGGACCAACTGCTTTACAGAGCGCTAGCTACACTCTGCTGTCTCAGGCGACGACATTTTTGTCATGTGTCGGCCACCGTAGCTTCTCTATGTGCTTCTAAAAGGAGGGGTGAACGGTAGACGGTTGCAATTCACAACCTCACCACTAGATGCCGCTAAAATTTACACAGTGCACCTTTAAACACTGTTTTGGGGTAATAAAAAAACCTCATTCTGTATTAATTGAGCTTGTTTCCTCATGGGGACATACATTTTGTCACAGTTATGTTCAGTTTGTTTTAGTTTATTTAGTTTGAATTCATCAGTCACATGTGCTCCTTTGTTCAATTTTCCCGCCACAATCTGGCACCATGGACACTAACCTCATTCATTACAGCTGTTCTTTGTTTTAGTTCATCATCTGTGTATTTAAGTCCCTGCTTGTTTTCAGTTCAGTGTCCGGTACTCTTCATGTCTGCATGCTGTTGCGCATGTTGCCTATTGATTTGGATTGTTCTATATTAAACACTGTCATCATCATCATCATCATCATCATCATCATCATCATCATCATCATCATCATCATCTACCTTGAACCAGAGCGTTACAAATTTAGGTCCCAATGGTAACACTAGTCCCCATGAATCAGTGTGCATTCAGGTTGAAGTCCCCACTGGGATAGAAAAACATCCTGTCACCTCATCACATTCGCTTTCCCCCATATATATATATATATATATATATATATATATATATATATATATATATATATATATATATATATATATATATATATACACCGATCAGGCATAACATTATGACTAATAATGACTAATATTGTGTTTGACCCCCTTTTTCCCCTTTTTTCTACAGCCCTGACCAGTCGAAGCATGGACTCCACTAGACCCCTGAAGGTGGGCTGTGGTATCTGGCACCAAGATGTTAGCAGAAGATCCTTTAAGGGTTCCTCAGACCTGGTGTTCAGCACATACCACAGATGCTCGATTGGATTGAGATCTGGGGAATTTGGAGGCCAAGTCAACACCAAACTCGTTGTTGTGCTCCTCAAACCATTCCTGAACCATTTTGCTTTGTGGCAGGGCTCATTATCCTGCTGAAAGAGGCCACAGCCACCAGGGAACACCGTTGCCATATAAGGGTGTACATGGTCTGCAACAATGCTTAGGTGGTACGTGTCAAAGTGACATCCACATGGATGGCAGGACCCAAGGTTTCCCAGCAGAACATCGCCTAAAGCATCACACTGCCTCTGCCGGCTTGCCTTCTTCCCATATAGTGCATCCTGGTGCCATGTGTTCCCCAGTTAAGCGACACACACGCACCCGGCCATCCACGTGATGTAAAAGAAAAACGTGATTCATCAGACCAGGCCACCTTCTTCCATTGCTCTGTGGTCCAGTGGAATGCTCACGTGCCCACTGTTAGAGCATTCAGGCGGTTGTCAGGGGTCAGCATGGGCACCCTGACTGGTCTGTGGCTATGCAGCCTCATACGCAACAAACTGCGATGCACTGTGTATTCTGACACCTTTCTATCAGAACCAGCATTAACTTCTTTAGACAGTAGATCGTAGTGCATCAATGAGCCTTGGCTGCACATGACCCTGTCGCCGGTTCACCACTGTTCCTTCTTTGGAGCACTTTTGATAGACACTGACCACTGCAGACTGGGAACACCCGACAAGAGCTGCAGTTTTGGAGATTCTCTGACCCAGTCGTCTAGCCATCACAATTTGGCCCTTATCAAACTCGCTCAAATCCTTACGCTTACCCATTTTTCCTGCTTCTTATACACACCAACTTTATCATCAATATATAATATTTTTAGACTAGCAAAGCAGAATTATTTATTTATTTATTTTTTATTAGTAGTAGTAGTAGTTGTTGTAGTATATGCGCCATTTTCTTTATTCCGTTTTCTTCAATGGGAACACTATAGGCAGTTGTGTTTTGTTTGGTTCAAGATGAAAGTTTTATTTTTTTTCTCTATAATGTAATGATAATATATGAAGAAGCCTACTCCACAGAGACACTTTTTTTCACTAGCTCCTTGTTTTCTTTTTTTTCTGTAACATTTCATATTTCATGCTTGCAGTGTGCCTGAAGCTGTGCATAATAACTCATTATGTTACAGACAGATCATTACAGCTTGGGACTTCCACAGGATCTCTCAGCAAGCAGCTGCACATTCAGAACTTCCTCTTCCTCACTGGGATGGAGACGGTTTAAATGTGTCATAGAACACATTTTAGTTTTAAAGGCCTCATGAAGTAAATTATAGTTTTCTTAAATTAGAGTTTTCGATGTCTGTTATGTTTGAAATCTATATGCTATTGTACACCTACATGGCAGAACTTGCTTTTTTGCAGATATAGGCGATTTATTTAGAATCGACATCAATTATGCAGATTTTTGTCCATTCAAAATGCTCACTCCTGAATGCAAATTGCAACTGATTATAAAGTAGCAAATCATGATTCATGGCTGTGAAGTACAAAAGACAACTGGCAATTTACAAAAAAAGTTAAAAAAAAAAAAATTATTTGATTGTTTATTAAATATAAGCTCATATAGATTCACATAGATATTGGGCTGTATAGCTAAATCATGCTTTCAAAATTGAATATACTTTATTAATTGCTGAAATGGTTAAACTAATCATTTTTAAATAATACTTTTTCAAATAATTTAAAATAATATCCTTAGTCCATTTTTCTTTATACGAAATGTCCTCTCTGGCCACCAGATGTCGCCACCTGATCGTCGATTTAAAGTGTTTCGCTTCAGTTGAGCAAATATTTCTTGTCACATTGGGGACTACATCTTTTTACCCTTGGTGGAAAAAAAAAGATATTTGTGACAAAAGAATGATGGTGAGGTTCATTTGGGAGTACAGCAGGTTTACAATAGGACAATCTAACCGTATGAAATACAATATGTTATATCATCCCACATACAAAATCAAGTCCGGAGATTGTGATTTATTTATGATTGAATGTTAACTAGTAATATTTCAGCTGACCTTGTGCATTTTACAGATTAATTATGTAAAAAGAGTGTTTATATGTGAAAATATGAGAACTGTTTTGCCTCTTTAGTCTTCTTTTCTTCTTTTTTGTGTTGCCTGTATCCCTCATCTCATTCTCTTTTTTTCATCCACCCCTCCCTCATTCTCTCTCTCTCTCTGTCCTCTGTAAACTGGGTCAGACTCGGTTCTCTCAGATCTAAGTGTCTTAGTAGGAAGCACCCTATCCCACCTCCCCCTTCTGCTGCAGAGAGTGTCATAACCACAGGAGAGAGGGGTTTCTGAAGGAGGAGAGGAGAGTCCACACTCACTGAAGTTTTCCACTCCCACCACTCTGGTTCTCACCGTTCTGTACATCTTCATTGAGATTAGCATTCTAGCTGATTAACTGCTTGCTAGCCATCTTCTGTGTCTTTTGAAGTGGAAGGCCTGTTTGTTAAGGTGTTAATACATTTTTTTTTTTTGTGATTTTCAGATTTTCATGAGTGTTGTTGTTTATGGCTCTTATTGCTGTTTAGATATGCACTCTGATTATATTAAAATAATATTTTATTTCATTTTCTTTTATTCTAATATGGAGCATGTTCATACACTGTTACAAATCACATCTGTTACCAAAGAGATAAATACACTAACAAAATGTAGCCTTTTCCTTGCATGTAAATGCACCAAAAAAACTGATGACTCATCCTGAACTTCACATTTTTGTCCAATCATATGCCCCCTAGAATGAGATAGTCCCTCCCTCTAAAACTAGTTAGCAAGGCTGTCAATATTCCTTGCCTAAAATGTCTGACTCAGTCAGAAATATGGCAAGGACCAAAAGGAGATAAAAAGCTTGTCAAGAGATTTAGCGTTTTATCAGTATATCCATTGAGGAGTCAAAGTCTGTCAGAAACTCTTTTGAAATGCGCCTGGTTGTTTTTTATGAGTCCGCTGGGTGTGATATTTGCTGTGTGATGTTGACCTGCATGAGGTAAAATAGCAAAACTTCCTCTTTGTCAAATACTTCCTGACCTCAGTGAATGGCACACTGCTTTAGTTGGCTTTTTCTAATAGGCTGATGACGTTTCTTCCCTGTTGGCGCCATGCAGAATGTGTGTTTGCACGTGTGCGTGAGTGTGCATGCACAAGTCTTGTGTAAGCGCTGTGCAGGCAGACGCTCTGGTGAGACAGGGCTTTTTGGAAATTAAAATCTGAATTTTACATGAAGATACTCGAAGATCACAGCAGCCCTTCTTAAGCTAAAACTCCTTTAATGTTTATATCACACTTTTTTTTCCCTCCCAAATTCTTCGTGTATAATTGATAACATGCTGATACACTCTTGATACATACTGCAGAACTTTGATCTGTTGTGACTGCAACATCTTTGAGGCACAGGGTGTATATTTCAGTTCACATACTACTTCTGCATACTGAAAGTTTGCACTTAGCTGGCGGTAGGAAAGTGTGTACTTTTAAATATGTAGTAAGCTAGTACATATTTTGCAATATTTTGCTTGTACTACTTCCTAAAATGTGCGCCTTGTTACATCAGACTGTTTTGTCACAGACTGTTGGCACATTAGCATTAGCATCTAGCTCATTCCTTTAAAAGCCACACAAAATCAGAACTCACCCAAAAGCAGATGTACCTGGCCTTATTGTGAATAATTTAGCGCATACGTACAAATGGAGCTGTTTAATCAAAATGTCATAACTTTCTCTGAGTCTGAAACAAATTTACTTGATACCTATATAATAATAATAATAATAATAATAACCTTATTTTTCACTACCTTGTTAACGGATCCTTGTCAAAAAAAGATAGGGTGACCAAACGTCCTGTTTTCCCAGGACATGTCCTGTTTTCAAGTCCTGTCCTGGCCGTCCTGGCTGTTTTTTATAAAGTGATGAAAATGTCCAGGTTTTCATTATTTTCCATTGGGACATTAAACTGACAGGCACTCGAGTATCATTTAAGTATCTCATTGCCGGGCCGAGTGTCCTGGTTTTCGGTAATCAAAATATGGTCACCCTAAAAAAAAGAGACATTTAATAGCCCTATCAATACCCCTAAACTTACCATAACTTATCCCTAAAATCAGAGTGAAATCAGAGGGAAACGATAACATAAAAATTCTTCTCAATATTAAAGAATAGCATCGTTCACACCACAGTTATAAAGATAACGGCACGGAGAAATGATATCATTGCAACTTTCAGAACTATTTTTTCCAGATGATGAACGATAAAAGCATTGACAGCCAATCAGAATCTAATCTGCTGTAACAAGCATGAGCATTTAAAGCGACAGACAAGTACGCACTTAGAAAAAAACAGAATGATATCGTCCTCTGGTGTGGATGCTTAACATTATCTTTATAGTTAGCGTTCTTGGTGTGAACAGTTCTCAAACGTGACATAAACTGTAAACTTGACCCTCAAATCTGATTGTAATGTTGTTACATGTTGTAACCTACTTGGTGAAATCGTGTTCACCATAAAAGACCCAGGATGGCATGCACACATGATCTTTGGGTTTTAGTCTCTTAATGAGTCATTTTGGGCGTAACATATAAATGGTTTATAACAATAAACCAATCAAAGTCTCATCTCCCATTCCCTTTAAAAGCCGGTTGTGCTTGCACCATGGCGGATTCACTATTTACAGTACATGGCGGAATTTGCAAGCAGAAAGACTGAAGGCTTCTCCAGAGAGGAATCCTTTTATTTTAATATTTAAAAATGTTTGTCTGCTGCTACGCATCCCTGTGTGCCGTACACCCGCTTATAAGTGCATATTACTCACACGCTCTTTAAATAAAAAAATTACTATCGATTTTAGCTGCCTCAAAATAGCAACATACTAACAATGCACCTGGACACCTCATTTTTAGGCCAGCACGCCCAGGGGTGCACAAATGGGCGCAAATGCATTTGCTTTTTAACCAACCTGCCGCAGGACGTGAAAATGATAACTGTGGCTGAAACTAGCAAAAAACGAATGCGTCGTGCTTGGTGCCTCTTTGCACCGGGTGTATGATAGGACCCTTAGCTTCATAGATAAATAAAAAAAAACTGTGGATATGCATCACATTTTCATTCATAAATACGGGATGATCGACTACTTTACGAGACGGATGGAACCCCTACCTACAAAAGATATGGATTTTAGATGACTTCAAGATGCGTGTCTTGAATAATATAGGGAACGCTCGTATGGGTCGTATTTAAAGGTAGTGACAAACAACCTATGTGGATTGGAGGACTTGTTGGGTAATTTTGTGCAACTGAACTAGAAATGTCACAAATATTTATTTTTGGGGTTTGAGCTGAACTCCCCTGGACACCCCATATACTAAGGGGGTTTCAAAGTGATGCCATTGAAGAACCTTCTTTGGTTCCCCAAACCTTTCAGTGAACAGTTCTTAAAATAAAATGTTTTCCCCCTAGTGTGAAGAACATTTAAAAAAATCGAAAGGACATTTTTTCAAAGAAACTTCTGTGCAATGGAAAGTTTCCATGGATGTCAGAGGTTCTTAATGGAGCCATTGATGCCAAAAAATAACCTATTTTAAAGAGTGTACCATCCAGGGGCTTTTGATGCACTATATTTCAGTGTACTATGATTTGGGATACTCTAATCCTCAACTTGCTGACTATATAGAATTGCAAATTGGGATGCGCCCACAGACATTAACTGCTAACCTAAAATAATTGGACATAATGGTGCGCTCAGATTTTGGAAATGAACACTACATCGTTATTCGTTTCTTGAAACCTTATGCCCTCTTTTTCACCATCCACTGCTTCTCTCCATCACACCGTGTGTCTTTTTTTCTCTGCCCAAACACAAACACACAGGAACCTTGATCTCAGGCGGTAACACATACACACACACAGACACCCTCTCCATCGACATGAAAGCATCCCCTCAGCTCTTTTGATGCCGTGCATCTTGGCTGATGCATCGCCGAAATAAAATGTCTGCTCTCGAATCAATACGACTCAATTCAGAGGGCTGTCGGGCCTCTCACATACACACACAGATGCACAAACGGATGGTGACCAAGTGAGGATTAGAGAGAAAGGCAGAGGGGAGGGAAAAATAAGAATAAATGGTGGAAGAGATAAAAGCAGAAAGAATACTAGATATAGAGAGAGGAAGAAATCCATATTTCCGTTTCATATTTTTGACTGTGTTCTTTTTTTCACCCACCTGCCTCTGCTGAGCGGGTGGGGAAGAAAAGAGTAATGAAAAATAAAATCGATGTTAGCTGGTAATAAGAGAGAAAGATGGTGCAGATTCTATAGACTGCTGCTGTTTATTTATCTGGGTGTGAGGGAATGTGCTCCTCATCGGACCGAGTCGTGTGTTTTATGCCAAATTCTACCTCCATGCAGCAATACGAGGGTTGGGAACTGCCTGCCAGCTATTGTCCTCCTTCCAATGAAAACTTCATCCCCCACTGTTTGACTGGATCTGTATTAGCTGTCAATCAACGGCACTGTCCAAAGTCTCGGTTACATATCCTTAAGGGATTTCTTTTCTTTTGGGCAGGTTTGATGATTTTCAGTGTGCTGTTTGTTGGAATGCAAAGGAAAAGTTGCTTCTAAAATATACACATTAAGCATGCGTTATTCATCACACCCTGTTTCACTGTTTCTTGGTTCAACTTTCCCTGAACTTTTGTCCAAATCATTTTGTCCAAGTTGATCTTGATACTACAAGAGATTGAAATGCCATGGGTCAGTGGTGGAATGAGATGTTAATGCTGTGGTATTTGTATATATTTCTCAGAGTGTGTTTGTTCCCAGGAAAAAAAAAAAAGACAGTTCATTAATCACACAATAGAATGGCAGGCCATGTTGCCACACTATATGAGTGAGTTGTCAAGTCAAGCCAAGTCACCTTAAGTGATTGTCAGGCTGCATTAACTAGGTCAGCCGGAACCGGCAACACTTCCCATAACACCTGATGTACTCGCTACATCATCAGAAGAATGACATCTACGCTAATGATAGTCTCTCTGTTTTACTCTGAGGTCTACTGCAGTCAACCGGATCTGGGCCGTATCCAGATCAGATGGTGGACCTGCACCCAGACATGACCAACGCATGACCCTGAAGTGTCTGCAGAGAACGTGCCAATTAGACTCCCCTGAAACTGCCTCATCGACACGACATCCTCAATAAACCTGCCTCCGATCTTTCGAATATTACACTTTAATAATTGTTTCATCAATACGGCATCCTCAAAAAAAACCTGTATCCGACGTGATGACTCCGATATTTCGGAGTTTTTTTATTGTAATCTATTATGACCTCTGACCTGTAAAGTTGCCAGAATAATAATCATACGCTGTTTGTTAATTGACCAGAGGAGAACTGGCACCCCGACTGAGCTTGGTTTCTCCCAAGGTTTATTTTTCTCCATTAGGTCACCTGATGGGGTTTTGGTTTCCTTGCCACTGTCGCCTCTGGCTTGGCTTGCTCAGTTGGGGACACTACATTTTTCAACTAAATATCCAAATAGATCTAATTATTAAATTAATTAACCATATAAACTAAATTACTGATCTATTTACTGATCTAAAGCCCACATTGTCATTGTATGATAATTGAAATATATTCTGTTGCATTAGTTTCCTGTTTAACACTGTGAAGCTGCTTTGAAACAATCTGCATTGTTAAAAGTGCTTTATAAATAAAGTTGACTTGACTTGACTTTGTTTATATAGCACTTAATGTAGATTGTTTCAAAGCAGCTTCACAGTGATCAACGTGAAAATAATTATTCAACGATGCAAACTAAATTCAATTCTGCTGTAAAGCAGCTCTAAAAATTAGACAGTCATTGTTCAGTTGAAACCAGTTCAGTGTTGATTAAATTTGGTTCAATAACTGTGTAAAATACATCAATTATGAAATTTGTTCAGTTCAGCTATAAAGCATCTCTGCAGAAAACAGTGATGTCTCCATCCAGCTAAGTTGAGTTCTCATTCAGTAGCGTCAGTAATATCGCTGAATATTAAGTGTTGTCAAAAGGAACCATTCATTTAACAGCCTTGTAAAACTAAACGCTTTAAAACAGGAAAACATTTATGAAACATAAAATGATTTATAAAAACTATAAGGTATAGCTAAAACAATTTTAGTTAACAAAATGCTGTATATTGCGACAAAAATAATATTGAAAAAAAAATCATAAAAAACGTGGCAACTTGCCCCAAGCTGTTTTTCATGAAAATGACCCTTGTCCTGAAAACACAGTTGAATCATTCAGTTAAAACCTGAATACACTATCATTCAAAAGTTCAAGATTGGTAAGATTCTGATGTTTTCGAAAGGAAGTCTTTTATACTCGCCAAGGCTGTATTTATTTGGTCAAAAATACAGATAAAAACAGCAATATTATGTAATATTATTACAAATGAAAAATGTTTACATTTATAAATGAATTGTCGTTAATTGTAATAATCCAGTGAGATTTCTGTATGCATAAAGAGTCTGACAATAGTCTCTATGCTCCACATGGAGATCTGATCTCATCTTCAATGAGACTGTCTGGGATTGCATGAAGAAACATAAAAAACTGAGATGGACTAAATCCAGAAGAACTGTGGCAACGTCTCCAAGACACTTCCTGCAAAACTACATGAAAAACTATGCAGGTGACAAAAGCCGTTTTAAACACAAAGGGTGGTCACCCCAAATATCCATTTGATTTAGTTAATAGAAGTTAATTCATAATAAAAGCTATGTTATTATTTTTGACAGCATTCTCACTTTAAAGCATTCTGACAAGTGCCTAAACTTTTCCCAGTACTGTAGTTTTGCAGGAAGGTTTCCTCAAGTGTCTGGGAGACGTTGCCTTGGTTTTTGTATCAGTTTTTTTTTTCTGTTTCTTCATGTAATCACAGACACGATGATGGTGAGATCAGATCATACCGGCTGGTATCAGACTTCTTGTGCATAAAAAAAAATCTCCGGATTATTACAATTAATTGCAAAATGAATGTTTGGAAATGTAAACTGATATTTCCTACTGACACTAAAATATATAAATAACTGGCGTGAAAACATTATTTTGTGTGAAAATACCAACGTGCCTAAGACTTTTGCACAGTACTGTATTTGAGTTATAACTCACTAGTCCCTGCACGTTTTACTATACTTTACTGTAAGGTACTTCGCTATTTCCCTTTTTTTGTGTGAACTTGCATTGGAACAGTTTGTATTTTAGTTTTACAAATAAATGTGTATTGGATCGAATTGCAGTGTCCAAAAAACATGGCATTACTGTTTTTCAATAGCAGATTTTTATTGTAAAACCATAGTACTTTTCTCTAAGGGCCTGTGTACTTTCAGAAACGGTGGTATTATGATATAATGAAAAGACAAAGCAAGAAGCAGCGATCGAGGGGTGTAGGGGTGCTGGGGAACGAGAGGAAGAGACAGATGAAGGTTTCGGTGCCGGTGTGAGCCGGTGCCCTCTGTGTGTGTGGGAATGCCATTCAGGGTGATAACTCAACCCTGACAGCCCATGATGGAATTCATGATTGATGGGGCTCAATAGCTGCCAGTTCAATTTTCTCCTGTAATGAAAACAAGATTCACCTTTTTCTCCCTCTCTGCCTGCTAAAATCTATGTGAGAAACATGCCCGCCCGACTCTTACGAGAGCCTGGTGTGGTCCGCTAATGTATTTTTCTATCTGTTTGTCTTTGTCTGTCTCCCTCTCTCCATCCATTGGGCAAGAGGTAATGAATAGCTTGCTTGCGGCAGACGTGAAGACGGATTGTGGGAGTGAGTTGTTACTACTCTTTGATTGTTATCGTAACATGGCGCAGAGCCTTAAGGAATGTTCTGCAAATGTTCACGCCATATCTCAGTTTAACTCTCTACTCTATGTAATATACAAGCGCCGAGCTGTACCTCCTCCTCGCTTTTTTGATTGAATAAGTGTAAATAAACATTTCTCAGACATATTGAGCCCCTCTGCGTGGTTTTACATCCTCCTCCAGATGTAAAAAAGTCGAGAAGGAGCTTCTGGAAGCGTACCAGAAGACATCTGCAGAAATAATGATCGCATTGGATTTTGCTTCCGTGTTTTACCTTAGTGAAACGTTAATATTGGCCTCTTAGCGTTCGATGAAATACATATTCTTTCTTAATATAGAGAAAAATCTGTTTTCTAATTCACAAACCTTATTCGTGACTGCAAGGAAAGAAACACTGTGAATCATGTAACTCCAAGGCTCTTCGTGTTGAAAATGACACATTCCACCTAACAGGGTGGACTTTGTGCATGAGCGATCTGCGGTCTGGACTAGCTCAGTTGTTAAGTTGCCATGCCGAGACTTTACTGCCATATTTTCTGAGAGATCTTTCATTTTGACTAATATTGCCTGACTCTCTACACCTTGTTAAAGCTTTGTTAAAGAGGAAAAACATAAGCAGAACTCTGAAAGGTTTAAGAGCGTTTCTCCTCGATAACGTTAAAACTCTACATAAAACGTTTTTTTCTCTCTCTGTGGATTGAAACTGTGACCGGCAGATGTATACGAGATATATTGGCGCCTGGGAGCAGTGAAATGGTAGACATTTTACATAAAATGTTGGTTATGAGGGAGGCTGATTTATTGAAAACGACCAGAGGAACATTGCATTTTATGCCAGATATTATAATGGAGAATGAAATAGCACCACAACAGCAAAGCAAACTTTTTTAAATGTCTATAATCCAGAAAACACAATCAAATTATGCAATAATTTGTAATGCACCTTGTACGCTAGTCCAAAACGAAAGAAAATTTTCTCATATTGATCCAAACATAACTTTGGCAGGACCTGCAATGATGGAGGGGGAAAACTAGGGAGAAATGATGGATGACTACGACGGAGGTTTTTAAACTTATATAATTGAAAATAATACGTTGCAGTGAGTCAATGAAGGAAAGGCAGTTTCACAAAAGACGTCTTGTAACCCCGCAAACACGGAGCCAAATAAGAAATGCTTGTATGTCAGACTCTGACCTTGACCTCGGAGTCTCTCAGGAAGACCTTATAGCTCCATTTTCGCGAAGCTAAACGTGTAAACACCAAACAGATGTGGCTGGATGACAGGTCTCTGAAAAATGCCCAGCGATCTTTGTGCGATGGCAGAGATCAGATCATTTTTAGCTCGCTGTGATAGAATACGATGGACTGTGGCAAACTGGAATGGGCTGCTATTGATCTGAGAGAGAGAGCGAGAAGAAAAAGAGAGATTTCATGGAGCGGTAGATGAAGGGGAAAGATAGAGTTTGAGTGAAGGTAAATCTGCTCTTGTCTTCTAGTGCTGTATCTCTGTATCACAGCCCATGCTCACCTCCATTGCTACTTGTCACTTCCATTTGTCATGGCATTGCGTTGCGCATTTTTCTCTGTCAGTGTGAATTACGCTCTTCAAAACTGTGCTGTAAGCACATTAACCGGCGTGCACAGTCATTTTACAAAGCTGGTATGCATTAGTGGAAATATTTCAAGCTCTTCAACACTCATTTACACAGATTTAATAATTTCTTAATCAGTCTTTTGTGGGACAGTTTCCATTAAATGCCATTTCAGGCTCTATAGCGCTCATATATATGTAAAACCCTCACCTATGTGTGTGTGTTTGTTCTACACAATTACCCGTCCCTCTCCTAGCAACTAAAATGAAAGCTCACAGAAGCTCGTTGAGTTTTTTTTTTTGCAGAGTCTACTTGACCTGAACCCCAGTGACCCCCTCCTTCACCCGCCAACCGCAGCCGTGTGTCAGTCGGGTTTAACTTTTCTCATTATCATCTAGAATTATCATTCCTCCGGTCTCCTGAGTATCCACAGCCCTGCTTTTTTTCCTTGTGAAGACTAACAACAAGCAGTCCTTTACTGTGGTGATCATCTCCAGTTTACAATAAAATTCAATAGTTGTACAGTTAGGCTATTATTATTGCTGGGTGAGTGTAAGGGGCGTTTCACATATGATACACTTGTATGGATGCATTGATTATCTGCTTTTTATTAGCCTATTATATTTTTAATATTTGCATTTTTATATTTATATTTTGTATTGAATATTATGCATATCAATTTCCCCTGTTTTTGCATTTAGATTACCTTTGCCATCTTGGCAAACATGTATACTTAGTTGATTTTTAAAAACAATAATAACTGTATAACACTATTGAATGTATTCTTTAGGAAATCTCAAATTGAATATCCATCTTTTATACTGTATATATAATTCACCTTTAGCATTTAAAATGATAGATTTGTAGTATTTAAAATATTTTTAATTGAGGCTAAATAATTCTAACATATTCTAGTTATTGTTTATTGGCCTTAACATGAAAATAATGATCAGTTTATAATATCATTCAGTATTTGAATATTGGTGCATGTCTTGGCTTAAAATATGGTATGTGAGATGTTACATTTAGACATTTATCAAGACATTAGGCACATACCGCCTTTTTCATTAACTTTTAACAGCATTTTTCCATTTTGTGTCAAGATGACCTGTTGTCAAATTTCCAGCAAATCTTCCGTCTTAAGAAGTTGTAACATTGCCAGAGAAGTCCTGTTCTAATGCCAGGGCTGTAACCATCATAGGCATTGACAAGTCCCCCCCCAATAATTGGAAATGGCCAAATTGTCCCCCCCAATACATTATATTTCCTAATGTTGTTCTCTATTACGTACCGCTCTATTTGTTGTTTGTTGACAAACTTTTTGTTGACAAACATTGCTGGCCAATCCGATTAAAAGAAGGCGGGGCTTAATGTTCACTGAAGACAAGTGTGAATTCCAACGCGACACTTAGTGTTTACAGTAAAACGTGTGCGTGATAAGATATTACTGGCTAAACATTTAATATTTGAAAACTATTTAACAATGGATATGTTTAACGACCCACAGTAACATACAGTGATGCAAACTTCTCAACATTTTTTTAAATGTAATTTCATCATTTTGAATTGAAAATATGCTATCATTTGATGTGTTCACTATTTAAGTTGTTCCTTCTCCTGCACTCCTTGTCTGATCTACTTTATGTTTAGTGTGTGTTGGGTCTGCCTGTCAAAGGAATCTTACTATTTAAACCTGTTGTTGAATGTCATTCTTAGACGTCGTCATCTGTCTAACGAGACAAGTAATTTTTTTTTTTTGTAAATTTTTGACATATAGTTCAAACAAACAAAAGTGAATGTGTGCATATTTTAAAATAAAATATTATTTAAATGGATTATTTAAATGGATTACTTCACAAATATATAGGCTATAGACCAGACACTTATTTCAGACACCCCCACACACCCATAACTTTGGTCCCCAATGCTCAAGACATGGTTACAGACCCGATCTCACGAAAATGCGTATAAATAGTACGAGTGTACAATCTCGTAGAATGTATACGCTAAAATGAGTTTTGGCGTGCATATGGTACGCTGCTTTTGCCGTGCATATGATACGCACTTTATGGCGTATTATATGTACCAACCCCCCACACCCCCACCCTCATCCTACCCAAAAGCGTGTCATATACACGCCATAAAGTGCATATCATATGCACGCCAAAAACGGCGTACCATATGCACGGCAAAACTAATTTTGGCGTATACATTCTACGAGATTGCACACTCGTACTATTTATACGCATTGTCATGTGTTGGGTTACAGCCTTGTCTAATGCTTTGTGTGAACAACACCTATGTGTGATTAATGGTTTGGATACATATGAGGTTAATTTAGCTGCAAGCAGGGTGTTTGGTTGTAAGTCTGTGATGCTCATGATGAAACTCATAATTATGACATTTTGGAAAGAACTATTGCCTTCGGACACTGAAATAAAATAGCTTCTTTCCAAAGTTGAAGAAATTAGTCAATCGACAAATTACGGGAGCACTAAAAGATTCTTTCACTATTTTACTATATTTCCAGCGCAGCTGTTTAAAGGTAATTTCTGGCAATTGACATCACAGAGTTTTAATGGCGTTTCAGTGCTGATGTGTGAATGGTAGCAATATGGATAAAAGACGGAAAGGAATTGCACGTGTGAATAGTAGATGTGCTGCATTTAGGGGAAAAGTTATAAGTACATTTTACAGCAATTTAACAGGTTTCATGTGTGAAAGTGGCAACAGGAAGAAATGAAAGACATTTCACAAAAATGTTCATTGCTTGGACCAGCAATTAAACATTGCACACACAAAAACGTGTCCTGTGTGAACAGTCAATATAATGCTTTTCTGGTAAATATGCATACATTTAAAAATATTATTTAAAATCCAGTTTTGTAAGGGAGGTTTATACTGTAAAGTTATTAAAGTTATTTCCAGTCTCATCTGTGCAGCCTTATCTGATGTAGACTGCAGTAAATACTGTTGTTTTCAAATGTTTTGTTTTTAACATAAATCTCCTAATCCTGTTATTCTGAAATATATCACATTCTCAGGCTTAAGCTGTCAGACTAAAATACATGCTTGAGCTGTTTTAATTGAAAGCAACTCGCACTGGCATATCTTAAAATATGTCAGTGGCATTGTTTTGTCTCAAGATGCACATCAGTAATGTTTTTTTTTTGTTGTTTTTTTTAAGGCATGTTTATAATAGCTAGTTAAATGTCCTTCACTGTAAACCAGAATAATTTGGCAAAAAAAAATTTTTTTTTAAGTTTAAGTAAGATGAACTTGCAGATTTCTATTTTGTAATCATACATTTTGATTGCTCTGAACTTGAAATACTGTATTCGAGTAAGCTAATTCATATATTTAACTTAACTTCATATATTAAAAATATCATGTAACCTAATCTCACATTTTTGTACTGGAAACTTGACCAACTTAAACTAGCTAATTCAATAAATTTAGCCACCTTGCTAATTGTTACACAATGCTTTGGTAGCATTAACATAGCATAGCACTTGCTGCATGAGGACAGGAATATAATACATTTAACATATACCTGTTCTCAAACTAAACTCATGCTCCACTCGTCACCATGATGGTAACCCATAAACCACATAACAGAAACTCTTCTAATCTAGCATAACAAAACATTAATCACTAATAAATCTCCCACTTAACATTAATCTTGCACAAAAACGCTTAATTTTGGCATTTACTGTCCCTTTTGAGTGTCATGGAAAAGCATTGCTGGGAAATATAAATCCCAGCATTTTTAAATTTAAGTTGGTCTAAATAAAAAGAAAAAAGTTCATAAAACTCAAAACAATGAAAAAATTCTGATTACTTAAAATGTGTTTTTTTAACTCAATAGAAAAAGAAAGTTCTAAATACTCATAAAAGTTCATTTGTTTAAACTGATTTGTTTAATTTGAGTTGGCTCTATTCAAACTAATTATTTTGAGTGTAAGGGTTTACAGTGTAATTAAACCAAGGCATAATCCAAGCCCTGTTTGTGAAACCAGGCCTATGATTTCTGATGTAGAATAAAGGCAGATAAAATGAGAGGGGAACAGCACAAAAAAAGTAGCCCTGCCCATTTTCAGCTCTGCGCTCGTTGTGTTCTGTCTTCCGGCATGAAGGTAAGATCGTTTTAAAATCCTCCCGGTATACTGACAAACATTAAGCTATAATGCTCAAAATAAGTAAATCTACTTTACAAGGTAATTGCTCTTTGACAGTGATGCCATAGAAATATACAGTGCTATCTAAGTTTAAAAACACGATTTTAAAGATGGTTGCGTGCTTGTTTCTCTGGTGCATAAGGGTTAAAAAAGCACATTTTTGATGCAGATTAAAGAGAAAAATTATGTGTTGATCTGTCAAAACAGTAGTGTGGCTATGGGCAGACACGGTGAAACCGAGGCAAAACAACTGCACTTAGGAGTGAAACTCAAACCTCTCTGGCTAACCTACCCACATGCCTCTGTGTGCCAGTGGCTTTCTATGAAATCTCAGGCCCCCCTTTTCTTCCCAAACAAAGCCAGCACTTGTTCATCTGCTTGATCAGTGGGGTAAAGTAGTGGGCCAGCTACACGTTTCAACACTAGGACCTGCAGGCATCCTGGAGATTGGGTTTCATTGCCATTGTTCCTTATTGCCATCGCAGGCTGTGTGCACACTGGAATGAAAAGCAGAGGTATGCTCAATTAATTTGTTTCTGAGCAAAAAATTTCACTCTCATTCCTCAACGCTTGGCTGGTAAATGACCTGAGAACTTCCACCAAGCTGTAGGATGTTGTCGTCTTAATTACCTCTCTCATTAGTTCAGACTTTTTTAGAAGTAAAAAGAAATGCTGTTTATTAACTTCCTGGTGCTTAAAGGGATAGTTGTTAACTCTTTCGTCACTCTTTCGTCATTTCAAACTCAATTGACTTTCTTCCAAGGAACAAAAAAGATTAATTTTTAAAGAACATTCTGGAAATTCTGTCTGTGGCTGTCAAGCTTCAAAAAGCACCAATTAAAGCATCCCACTATTAATCATTATTACTCATGCAGTATATTCCACAATGTCTGTATCAAGTCATTATGCACAGAAAATTTTGAAAATGACACAGTGATGAGAGACATAGTAATGTCTAATTTGTAAACACTTGTTTTCAGTCAGATTTTTTTCAATGATTCTTTGATTCAGTTCACAAAAATAGTCTAAATGACTTGATCCAGTCACATACATAAATGTCTATGTATATAATAAGAATATTAATTTATTGATTTATAATGACAAATCTGTGACAGATTTCAGCGTGTTCTCCACACAGTAATCGTATTGCTTTAGAACATTCAAATTGACTTTTATGTTGTTTTTATAGTGCTTTTTGAATCTTAAAAGCCCTGCTTGCATGAAAGTACATTTCTCAGTGTTTCATACAGGTCTCGAAAGACTTGAGGTTCAGTAAATGATGATTACATTTTTCTTTTTGGATGAACTATACCTTTAAATGAGATGCAAACTTTCCCTTATTCACTAAATGCTTTCAGACATGGGTTAGGAGTTCGCTAGAGTGACGCGTTCGCTATTCTCCGTACGGCATCAGACCACAATATTTGTGCTCTGAGGCATGAAATCTCGGTGCTAAGTGCTTTATGGCTGACACCTAGAAACCGAGCATGGTTCAGCGCAAACAATGTGGATTTCCACTTCAGCATGTGCACAGGAACACGGCTGGAAGTGGAGGCTCAGAGCAGGTGCTGGGGCTCTGTGAAGATCACGGCTGTGGGCATATGCCTGTAACAAGACCTCCTCTCAGGGAGCAATAGAAGCCCACCGGGGAGTCTGTGACGGAAGAGATGTATATTTTTTCAAGTCGAGCTACAGAGAGGCAGTAAACAAAGCCAGGGATTTGGGGAGATCCGACAGAGGTTTCGCTCTCCTGCTTAAATTGGATCCCATTCCACATGAGCACTTATTCGCCTTTCCATTTTGCTTTCTTTCTCTATCTCTCTCTGTTCCTATCCGGTCCCCAAAGGAATTGGCTCCGGTATTTATTTACCTCTGTGATGAATAGAGAGAGGGGTGGAGCCATGCTTACATATTCAGGATTTCTTTAGCTTCATTCTGGGCTGAAAGAGTCACTGTTTGGTGGGATGCTGGTACGCATTGATAGGACTGTAATGGACCAAAGACACACCAAACACTCAACCCACGTTACCACAGCTGTGCCATTTCAAGCAAAAGGGTTTACTCCTAATTATACACACACCACACATGAATTGAGAAATATTCACTCAGGCAGTCGATAAGTAGAAGGGTTTGATGTTGGGCCACAGCTGACTCTGTCATCCATCTCATAGTGGGATCAGTGGTGGTGAAGAGCCAGTGTGAAGCAGAGAGAAACTCCTCCTCACACCTGCCAGTGAGCTGTAAACACAGACTGAATGTGTGAATGTTTCTTCAGCTACAGCTGATATACTGTTACCTCACGGTTGTTCTCCTTCCTTTTTGTCTCGTCTCTTCTGAAATGCAACTCTTAAGGGATTTATTATGTTTTATTGATGCCTGTTTTAGATTTGTAAAACAGACTGATATGGGGTGGGGGTGGGAGGGGTGGTGGTGACATACCCTACTGTTCAAAAGTTTGGGATATTTAAGCTTTTCAATATTTTGAAAGAAGTATTTTACGTTCACCAAAGCTGCGTATTTTATAATATTATAAATGTGACCCTGGACCACAAAACCAGTCATAAGTCGCATGGTTATTTGTAGCAATAGTCAACAATATACTGTATGGGTCAAACTTATTGATTTTTATGCCAAAAATCATTAGGATATTAAGCAAAGATAATGCTCAATGAAGATATTTAGTAAATTTCCTACCATATATATATATATCCTAACATCAGTTCTAATGCACCATACATCATTAGAAAGCTTATTTATTCAGTTGATGTATAAAGCTTAATTTAAAATTTACCCTTATGGCTGGTTTTGTGGTCCAGGGTCTCAAACCTCATAAAGTACATCCAGCCGAATTATCATTGCAGAATAAACCCTGACATGATCACCCTGAAGGGGTTAAAGTACATCCAGCCAAATTATCATTGCAGAATAAACCCTGACATGATCACCCTGAAGGGGTTAATTTTGCGATAACAACCAGGTGGATGTACATTATCCTGCTTATTACATACTGATTTGAGATTAAATTGTTTTAAAACCATACATCATTATCTTATAATCAATCAAAGTGTTTAAAACAATCGTTGCAAAATGGCAGCAACTATGTTTGTATGAAACAAGAGAGATCGAGTCCGCGATACCAGATGACATAATTAAATAACTGTACGAAAATATTGATTTGAGTTTCAATATTTTATTAGCTCACCAAAGGGCCCGAAATCAGTGATGGATGAGCCTGTGTTTTCAGGGCTGCGTTCAACCCCGACAAAACATTGCAAGTTGCAACTCCGGCAGCAGAGAAGTAAACTATTTGTGTTCTTTTTAAAGAATATGCTCAATGTTACAGTAGCCGCCCTTGCCATCCAGAATAAAAGAGAACATCCCAATTGAGTGAAGGGATTTGTGGAAACTGTGGCTCCTAATTCTTGTGATCCAACATTTACTTCGCATTTCAGAATAAAAAGACAATCATTTGTTACATTTATATAGCGCTTTGGTTCTCAAATAGGGTACATCTGGGTACATATATAAATGGACTGCATTTATATATGTATTGCGCTTTTAACAGACCAATGGCCATCCAAAGCACTTTACATATTGCCTCACATTCACCCACTCATTCATTCATACACCGACAGCGGCGTCAGCCAGCTCGTCGGGAGCAGCTGGGGTTAGGTGTCTTGCTCATGGACACCTCAACATTTGGTCAGGTGGAACCAGGGATTGAACCACCAACCTTCCGGTTTGTAGACAATCTACATGAACCACTGAGCCACTGCCGCCCCATATAGAAGGGGAGAATCTCCTCAACCACCACCAATGTGCAGCACCACCTGGATGATGCGACGGCAGCCATATTGCTCCAGAGCGTCTACCACACACCAGCTGATTGGTGGAGAGGAGACAGAGTGATGAAACCAATCAGTATATGGGATGATTAGGAAGCCATGATACACAGATGCCAAGGGGCAAATTTGAGCAGGATGCCGGGGTTACTTACACCCCTACTCTTTGTAGGATGGATTTTTTCCTTGGATTTTTTATGACCACAGAGAGTCAGGACCTCGGTTTATTGTCTCATCTGAAGGACATGTCTTCTAATATCTTCAATTGTTGTGTATACCGAGCTGCAGGGGACACATTTGTAAACGACTTTTGGACCCATTGTGCGAGCTGTCTCGCAGCGTTCAACCCGGAAACTGTAGCAAAACGCAACCCAGGTTTTACCGGTTGTTATCGAGGAATAACATACCAATGGATGCCGCGACTGACCAATCAGAATCAAGTATTCCGCAAAGCTGTGTAATAAAATGTAATAATATTATAAACAGTAATGTGAAATATTATTACGGTTTAAAATAATTTTCTTTTTAAACTTTTAAAATGTATTCTTATGATAGCAAAGCTGAATTTTCACCATGCCATTATTACAGTCTTCAGTGTCACATGATCATCCAGAAATCATTCTAATATGCTGATTTGCTGCTCAAGCGACATTTCTTATTATTATCACTGTTTAAAAAGGTTGTGCTCATTCGTCTTGCCTCATTTCATTCAGTGTCTTCTATGATTTCTCTGTCTAATCTCTTCTCATTTCTCCACACCTCATTGTGTTGTGCCCTTTATTCTCACATCCTTTTGCGTCTCTTCTTGTTTTCCTTGCCTCGTCTTGTCTCGTCTCATTTCCTGCCTCTTCTCTTCTCAGACTCCTCTCCTTGTTTTCCCTTCACATCTCTCCTCTACTTAGCTAAATTTGTTTTTATTCTCGTCTCAACTCATCTCATGTCTTCTTTTCTCTTCATCTCTTCATCCACTTTTAAAACACTCCAGTTCGTCTCCACATTCCTTCATATTCATCTCATTACACCATCTATCCATTACCGTGTTGAAGAACCTGCTCTAGTTTATGAGGACATTCATCTAAATGTAATTCTGAAATGCACTTTTTATAGAGAAGTACGCCATCTCAAGGACACCGCCTGTCATTCATCTGACTGATGTGCCTTTCGAAATCAGCTTTACAAGAGAAAGCAAAGAAAATGAAAAGAAAAGTTGTCTGGCAGCTTGGTAATCTTTCTCCCTCAGTGTCTCTACTTAAGACAGGTCACAGACCTTTACAGAACATATCTAATTTGGAGATTTGGGAGTTTCTGAAGTGGTGGACTGCAGGAATGTTTCAGGGGTTTGAGAACTCTATTAGAATTCTGCAAATGAACAGTCTGCAGGGATGTTTTCAAGGACTCTGTAAGCATCAAAGCATTTAGAGAGAGATAGAGAGAGAATGCATTAAGGTAGGAAGGGTAAGATGAGAATTCAGGAGTCACCGATAAAGATATTTCTCGTCTGCACTTCAGCACTGGAGCAAGACATGCTTGAAGATCAAACCCAGCTGTCAGGCGGACGAGACTTATTTACACTAGGCACAAGTCTGATTTCACCTGCACATCGTGTGGACTTCACTGTTGTTTCAAATATAGACATGAAATATTGATTTGATTGTAAAGGAATATTCTGGGTTCGATACAGCTCAGACCTGTCTCTCGTTCTTCAAAAAAGCTATCAAAGTGAATAGCTATTCCAAATGAAAATGCTTGTACTATATATATATATATATATATATATATATATATATATATATATATATAAAATATATTAGGTATAACCACTGACAGGTGAAGTGAATAACTGTTAGTGTGGGATATATTTGGCAGCAAGTGAACATTTTGTCCTCAAAGTTGATGTGTTATAAGCAGGAAAAATGGTCAATAAGGATTTGAGCGAGTTTGACAAGGGACAAATTGTGATGGCTAGACGACTGGGTCAGAGCATCTCTAAAACTGCAGTTATTGTGGTGTGTTCCCGGTCTGCAGTGGTCATTCTATCCAAAGTGGTCTAAGGAAGGAACAGTGATGATCCACCGACAGGGTCATGGGCGGCCAAGGCTCATTGATGCACGGGAGTGTTGCTTTGACATGGCAATGATAATACACATAAAAAGTTAGTGTTTTTTTCATATACAATCTTTTTAAAACACATCTTGTGGCTGTCCTATTGAAACAGCAAATATTTGAATGTTTACAGATTGGCTCCATTCACTTCCATTATGTTGTGACAGAAAGTTTTTCATTCATCCATTCATTTTTGTGGAAACTGTCACAATTGGTGTTGATTGAGTTTAACTTGTACTGAGCCCAAAACATTCCTTATACATGACTTTATTATTTCACTTTAATGCAGAGTTAAATATTCCATTACAATGTAGAAAACATCTGGCCTATAGATGAATACTGCAACCACATAGTTTTAATTGATTACTAATCTGCAATCTAAATTCATTTTTCCATGGACCACTTAGCTTATGTCTTCCTCCATTTTAGGTTATTTTACCAGTTACATTTTGCTCAATGACACAACTGACCAATCAGAATCCAGAACTATTCCAGAGCGCAGCGTAACAGGCACACATAAATATGTCCTATAGAGGGCGGCATAAACATTTTTGTTTCTTTCCAGGTTTCTTTCCCTGAAGGTGTTCTTTTTTTTTTCTCCTGTAGATGTTTCATTCCTTTCTTTTAGTTTTTCTTTATCCATTTTCTGGCATGAGCCTCTGTGTTCATAGAAATGAGTGCGCTTATCCATCGGAAAGTTGGGTGGGAAACAATCAGACAATTGTGTTCCTGAGATTACGGGACGGAAGAGAAAGATCCATGAGCTCTGTATATGGTTATCATACATTAGAGAAAAGCACAAGTGACAAGGATTTTTTTTTTTTTTTTTAAGCCAGCAAATTATACGTCATACTATTCTAAATCTGTTTAAGAACCCTTGGAGATTTGTTTCCATTGCAAGACTTGGGAGAGAGAAAGCCAGGTTGAAAAAAAGAGTGAGACGAAGGGATGGTTGGTGAAAAATAATACTTTTTTTCTTTTTTTTGCCAGAGCAATCGGAAGGATATAGGAATTCTGTGCCAATGGTTAAGGTCAGGCCTGCTTATTCTCAGGATAAAGCACCACTGCAGGCTCTTGGCTGTCAGACAGACAACGGCCTTTTCTCTTTCTCTAAGATTCATGTGACTGGAGGAAACAGAACCGCAAGGCTGTCAGCTGGTTTTAGCTGCACAGTTCTGAAAAGTCTGTTTTTAAGAACATATATTTTATAAAACATGCTGAAAGGTCCTCTTTTCTCATATAAGCTCTACACAAACACTAAAACAAATGCTGCCACACTATCAAAAATTAAAAAGCATATAACATTCAGATTGCACAGCAGGGATAATAGTAATGCTCATATATATATATAGCATTTAATTTATATTTCTCATTAAAATGCTGCATGCTTTTTGGGCCTAATTTACATTTCAAAATGTAAATCAGTTTAAAGACTAACATTAAAGTGTCTATCATGAATAAAGATTAACCTTAATGTGTCTGTCTAAAAGGATTATTTAATAAAGTTTATTTTGTCATGGATTCTCCATTTCACTTAGTGTTTTGCTTGCAATGTGTTCACATGCAGTCTGGTATCACTATTAAATCCCATGCTTCATAATATGAGCATGTCTTTGTGCGTTGACTAACATTAATATTTAATAGATTAAAAAAAAATCATGATTCACTTTTTATTTCTGTTATAATTATCATATACCTCTGTTACAATTAGCATGGTTGTTATGAATGTAGCATTGCCCTCTTACTCTGCTAATGACTGCTGCAATGTCAAAGATGTTTTCATGCAAATTAAAAAAAATAAATAGAATATATTCTGATTAACTTCTCAATTATCTTTGCTCTTCAATAATGTGAGTAACATTGATGAAGAGACGTGTGGGACTAGAGAAAAGCTGGATAATGGTCTAATAATCAGCTGTGTGAACGACAGGCAGACACCAGAGCGTGCGTGTTTACATAGCCTGAGTCACATGACAGGTCCCTACATATGTGGCTAGAAGATTATGCTGCCGGGTGTCTGGGTAAAGATGGTTTCCTGTAGCCTACGCTCCCCTCACTTGTCTGGCGACAGTTCAGTGTGCCTGTCTGTCGTCAAACGCTCACCGTGTTTATTTTCCCTCCTATGGAATGACATGTTTTCCTCTTTTGCCGAACAGCAGCCGGATTGGTCTTACCCGTACGAGACTCGCACACATAGCCCATATGCGTTCCTTCATCTTTATCAATGCCTGCCTGACTGGAGGACTCTCAGAGTCGGACCGCTAATGAACGAGACCCTCCAGATCATAGCACGTTCAGCCCCACATGCTTTCCACCCACTCCCATCCTATTTTCTCATATCTTGAAGCTGTGATGTGATGTGACCGTTGGGTGTTGTTGGCCCGAACTAGCCCGGCTTTAAGTTTTGGTCTGGTTAGTGGCTGGGAGGTGGGCTTGAGTAAAAATAGGGAAAGAAAAACAGACCAAGAACAATGAGAGCTGTAAAACGCAGTTTCGCCATGATGTGCTAGCCAGAGGCGCCTCCGCCCTGCGGTGACCGGACCCGACCCATATTTCTGGTTCTGTCCCTCGCTGACATTTCCTTACACAGGCCTTTAGTGGATTCAGACAGGCTTCGCCAACTTCCTTTCAGCTTTTCCCAACTTGTACATCAGCAGAAACAAATAAAGTACAGTGCATTCATTTTTTGCTGCCGTGTGGACATTGATTTAGCAGTCGTTGAGAATATAATCTCTCTCTTTTAAAAAAACATGGATATTCAAAAGGATATTCATTTGATTATGCTGTAGAGCTCGGGCAAATTAGGAAATGGCCCGTCTTGAATGAAAGGAAAACAATGAATGTAAAACACATTACATAATAAAAACAAGCTCCATGCTCCAACCTCATTCACCACAACTCGCGTCCTATCTTTTCATTGCTGTGCTAAAAATCTTTGTGTTGTGCATTTGTAGAAATAACAGCTTTCCCTTTTCTATTCCTTCCTATTTATTTATTTATTTGCTGACTATTTTTTTTTGGAAAAAAGTATAGAAATAGATTTAAATCAGCTATATTTTATTTGAAAATAAATTATACATTAATACATTAATTATTATATTATAAACATCATAAATAGAGTAAGTCTGATACTGCTCCATTGGGCTATGATTATGAGGCGAGTTTCAACCGAACAAGGAAAGAAAATGCCTCTGCAGTCAATTGGACAGACCAACAACCAATCAGAGCACCGGAGTAAGTGACATATGTTGAGCGATGCATAGTTGTCAACAGAACTCAACTGCACGCACGCTGGAAGAAGTAGAAGAAGAATATGAGTGTAAACGATCTTTTCCGGTGTTGTAAAAAGAATTTAAGGATACACAGAGTACTTACCAACACGATCATGATTTTTGAGAGAAATAGTAAAGGTGAATGCATATACGAACAAGTTCTCCGTTTAGGATTAGAACGAATTCAACCCAAGTGTCTTTGGTGACGTGGATGATTACCTTGTGTTATCTGTCCATCATCACATAAAGCCCGCCCTGACAATTTGATTGGTCCGAAAAGCTCTGGTTCGAGCATAGTTGCTCCACAACGGATCAAGTCCGGACCGAACTTCCCGACCTCAAATGTTGTGGGCATCCAGGCTAGTTTATTTATGGTGTTAGTTTTTTTCCACCATTTTTTGGTCACTATGAACTGTTATTTCTTCAATAGCAAGAGATGCATATTAAAAAATAAAAAAAATTTGCTTTGAGGTTCCACAGACAAAAATAACAGCACAACTATTTCATCAAACTGGGATAGAAGAAAGTATTTTAACATAAAAAATACCCACTTCTCCTTTAAAGGAACTAAATTGAAATTCCTTGAGATCTTGAAAACACTTTTATTTTTATCACAAGCGTCTATCTGTGAGGTCTCTAAAGAGGTAACCAAAGAAGGTGGCGCTGTAAACTGACTCAAGCATTCCAGAATGGAAACAGCCTGTTTTTGAGCACCAGTAAGAACTATTGCTCTTTAACGTTTGTGTCCACAGGCCGTGAAACAATCTAATGTTCTTGCACCCCTTTAAAAGAGTCACAGGCTGCCTTTAATGTCTTCGCAAACATTCACACGCGTCTCTACGGTGCTTTTACAATCCGGATCCCCACATACGGTCATTCCGTTTCCCCAGTAACAGAGTGTTTGTGTCCATAAATAAAGAGGCTATTAACTGTCCAGGTTTATGGTTGGTACCCCTCTCTGTCTATGTACTTTTCCCTTCTGGCAGGTTTAACACTCACCTGAGGGCTCCTGGAACTATTTCACACTCCACTAGGTCTTTGGAAAGGGGTTGGTTGAGGTGAAGGAAGTTTACAGCATCCCCACTACCATCAGAAGATCTCGAGTGTCTCTCTGAACCGTTTGGGAAGAGAGTCTGACTGGAAATACTTTGTGAGGAAGCCTCACCTGTGCATACACATACGCGTACACACATGCTGACAAGATAAGAGTGAAACTGTTACATTTGTCCTGCTGAATCCCTCCATGTGTCAGTGTGGAAGCCTGTGATCCTTTGATGATGATCAAAGCCGAGGCAAAGTGTGCCCGTAATTCCCCTGCTTTGGCCAATCTCCTTCTGTCTCTATATCCTTTTGCTCCTTCTCTTTCCTTCATCCCTTCTCCATCCCTTTATTTTTTTAGCTTTCTTCTTTTTTTCTATTCTTTATTTATAGTTTTTTTTTGTGTGTAGAGGGAGTAGTATATAAAAGTTATATATAAAACGAACACAATAAAGAGCTATAGAAACACCAAATAAAATGAATTAAAATGATTTAAAACGTGTTTAAAATGCTAAAAAGAAATTGTATTTTATTTATCTAATGTTATTTATTTATTTAGTTATTTATTGATTTATTTAGTATCAGTCCATCAGTCCATATTATGTATGCTTAGTTCACACACACACACACACACACACACATGTTTGTTTTTGTGAAATGTGGGGACATTCCATAGGCGTAATGCATTTTATACTGTACAAACCATATTTTCTATCCCCCTACACTGCCCCTGCCCCTAAACCTACCCATCACAGGAGACTGTGCAGTTTACGTTCTGTGAAAAAAACCTTATCCTGTGTGATTTATAAGCATTTTGAAAAGTGAGGACATGGGGAACGTCCTCATATTTCACCCTCTTTTTGTAATACCTGTGTCATACCCATGTCATTATACACATTTGTGTCCTGATATTTCACAAAAACATGCCCACACACACACACACACACACACACACACACACACACACACACACACACACACACACACACACACACACATGTTTGTTTTTGTGAAATGTGGGGACATTCCATAGGCGTAATGGTTTTTATACCGTACAAACCGTATTTTCTATCCCCCTACACTGCCCCTGCCCCTAAACCTACCCATCACAGGAGACTGCACAGTTTACTTTCTGTGAAAAAACCTCATCCTGTGTGATTTATAAGCATTTTGAAAAGTGAGGACATGGGGAACGTCCTCATATTTCACCCTCTTCTGTAATACCTGTGTCATACCCATGTCATTATACACATTTGTGTCCTGATATTTCACAAAAACATGCCCACACACACACACACACACACGCGCTATATATAATCGATTTATTTTCAGTATTTGATTGTGCATGCTGCTAAATTCCCTTCTTTTGCATTTAAATTACTGTTGCTTTTATCTAATGCTTAAAGTTCATCTTCGAAAACATGTATTAAATCTTAAAGTTAAGTACTTTTCAAAATGAATATCAATTATCATACTATGATTATATTGTTGTGACCATAGACTGTATAAAAATATGGACGTAGTGTCCGTGACGTCACCCATGCAGAGCAGTTTTGAAGCGTAAAGTAGAGATGAGCTGGCCGTTGCCATCTTAGCAACGCGTCACTCCCGGATAACAGAAAATGGGCATAGAGGCGGGACGTGGGCGGAGCTGAGATGACGCGATTACTAACAGACAGCAGATAAATGGAGAAAACTTTTGAACAGGACGAAGATGTCCAAATTTTTCTTATTTTGTTTAAATATCATTTTTTTTCCATATAGTAGGCTACTGCCCTTCAGAAGCAACAGAAGATATTTATGTTTCCCGGAAGACAAATTAAGTACAACTTAACTTTTTTTTTTCAACTTAACTTAACGATTTTCGTGAATGTTTGAACCTTTTTTAATGGTTGTGTGTTGAGTCCCTCAATTGTCCTCAGTGTGAAAAGATGGATCTCAAAATAATACAGTCACTGCTGGAAAGGGTTCAAATATGCAAAAGATGCTGGAAACCTGAAGAATGTGTAGGACCTTTCTGAAGAACATTTAGGCAGTTTAACTGCTCTGGACAAACTCAAGACTCAAGAACAACATCACGAAACAAAAAAACAGGCTGTGGATCATGCAAGTAACGACACACAGGAGTGAGAATCAATGGTTCATAAACTTTTAAACAGGGTCATTTTTAATAAATGACACTATTTTTTTAATCTTGTGGACTAAATGTAAAAAAAATAAAAAAAATAATTGTATGTAAAATATCCTATTTAGGACAGTGCATTTTGTATGATCTCTCTTATTTAGTTTTTCACATTAGAAATAAGTGGTTCACATACTTTTTCTTGCAACTGTATACAAGACTGTATATATCAGCCATTTATCGATTATCTACTATAATAGAAAAACAATTATCATCTTATCAGTATCGAACATAATTGGTGCATCCCTAAATTCTGAAAAGAAAATCTGCTGATAGCATCTGGGTTTGTCTATGTGCAAAGTAAGTTATAGCTGTTCAAAGTTTCTACTTTACACTTACCTGTCTGTTTATCCTTTATCTCTTTTTTCCTCTGCCACCTCACGCTCCCCCCATGTCTTTCCCTCCCCCCTTCTCTCTCTCTTTCTGTCTCCTTCTCTTTGTATTCTTATCTGTCACTGCTTCTTCCTGTCTCATGTTTCCACACATATGCACACTGTCAACACTCAACAACATCTTTCAGTAGAGTAAACCTTCTATAGTAGTGTGTTTCTCTCTCCCAAAAACTTGTTCTCGCTCTCATTTTGTTTTTGGCAGATTTATGAGAATCTAGTGAAAAATGAGCAAAAGTATTCCTCTGTGCGTTTGCCAGTCTGCTTAGCGTCACGCCACACGTAGAATGCGCTCCCTTGCCGCTGTTGGTGCTTGGTCTCGGAGATGATGGCATTTTTGTGATGGATCCCTCTCCACGGACGGCATCACTCTCACACCGACAATTTCCAGTGTCTATTTCGCCGATTCGTGGGTGATGGCTGACCTTTGACCTTTGGATAGAGGCCATCCTATGCAGACAGGTGATGACAGCCGTCAGAGAAAGACAGACACCATTTGTGCTTGTCAGGCTTTGAAATGCATCGCATTCAAGACCCAACACAGAAACGCTGTCCTGAGTGGTGGTCTGATGCGTCTGATTGCTTTTGTTCTGACATGTTGGAGCTTTGTGAGACTGTTTGGAAAGTCTTCATGCTTGAATTCTGTCCTGTTGTTCACTTGAAAAGCTAGTCAGAAATTCACAGTTATACATTCAACACTAAAATAGTCATTTAAATATCAAGACTTTTATTTATTCTTTCTTTCATTCATACATCTCTTTCACATTTTTCTTCCCTTTCCCAGACTGCAACATAGTGTCGGCCCAGATCCGGGCCACGTCTGGTACATGTGGATTCAACGCGTACAAGATGTGGGCTCATATTCATATTTTAATCTCAAATTTTATCAAAATTTCTCTACAAAGGCTGAATATATCTCACCCATATTTTGTAAATTACAGTCCTTTTTAATGCTATGTTTCATTTTAGTGGCTCTAGCGATGAGGTTGCGAATTGCAACCGCCCACCACTCACCCCTCCCTTTCGAAGCATATAGAGAAGCTACGGTGCCCGACACAGGACAAAGATGTTGTTGTCTGAGACGGCAGAGAGTGACTAGCGCTCTGTAGACCAGTTTGTTCGTTTAGGGCTACTGAAGAAATATGGCGGTGTAAAATGGCAACTTAACTGTAAAAGGACCCGCTGTGTATGTAGATAGAAATGGCTCATTCTAAGGTAATAAAACAAACCGTCATTATATAAGGTCTTTATACACCACTGAAAACATATTTATGCATATTATAGTGCATTTCTGTCAATAGATCCTCATGAATATTACACACTGCCCCTTAAAAGTCATATTTTGCAAATTCCTGCCTGATATATCTCATACTTTCGTAAACATGTTCAATTGTCTAATGTTTGGATTTGGAATGTTTTAATTAATTAATTAAATTTAGCAAAGGCATTAAATTGATCAAAAGTGACAAAAAATGCTGTTTTGAAAAGTCTAGTCATAAAAAGTCTTTTAAAAAAGTAGCATCATTTTCACAAAAATGCAAAGCAGAACATTAATTATAAATATAAATGTTTATTGAGCAGCAAATCAGAATGATTTCTGAAGTGTCATGTGACACTAAAAACTGGAGTAATGATGCTGAAAATTCATTTGTGCATAACTGAACATAATTATTTGAAGGTTGACTTTTTGTATTTAAAACACTTTTCTTTTATTGGTCGGATGAAATATGCTAATTTTTTGAGATAGGAATTATGGGTTTTCATGAGCTGTATGCCAAAATCATCAGTATTAAAACAATAAAAGACCTGAAATATTTCAGTTGGTGTGTAATGAATGAAAAATATATGACATTTTAATTTTATCATTACATTATGGAAAATAATGAACTTTTATTCACAATATGCTAATTTTTTGAGAAGGACCTATATACAGAAATGACCAAATTGACCCCCTCCCACTCTCTTCCAAAAAAACAAAAACATTTATATCCTTGATGTTGCTCTGCTGTACACAATACACACCGCTCTGTTTATTGCTAGGATGGCAAAAATGTTTTAAATGTAAAATTTTTAGGCTGGTTTGCCTCAGTGGTCTAACAGTGCTCGTCACTGTCAGAATGAGTGAGATGGCCAATCAAATCACTTATTGTTAGTGTGAACTCTAATGCGATGCTTTAGTTATAGCAGTGAAAGAGTGCGTCGTAAGACGTAGGCTTCATAGAAACGTTCAGCGACCAGTGTTATCCAGTGATACAAACAACTCAACATTTTTTATGAAATTTCACCGTTTTGAATTGAAAATATGGCATTATTTACAAGATTCATGTAAACCACAACTTAATTTCACGTGACAAGAAAGAGTGTATGTGTGCATATTTTCAAAAATATATATTAATTGTAAATAGTTTACTTCATAACTACAATATAGACCTGGAACGTTTACCATTCTTATTTCTTTAAGGATGTTTGTGTGAACAAGCTTCAGATGATCAAGAGGGGCTGCTGGGAACTGTAGTCTTCCCATTTGCCTTGCAAAGGAGCCATGTGAGGTCAGGAGTGCGTTGTATGCAGTGATGGTGGCTAATTGGGCAGCTCTACCATTAAGAGCGGAGAACCCAGTGGCCCCGGCCCTATGTAGAGCTGAGAGAGACACTCATTAGTATAGCTCCACTCAGGCCTGCCCTCACAGCTCACCTGTCAGTGAGGCAGATGGACAGTAATGGCTTGTGTTTGTAGCTGTGGAAGCAAGTGTGAGTGTAAATGTATGTGTGTGTATGCGTGTCTATAGGTGTATGTCTGTGTGGCGGTTCTTCCTCTCTGTTTCCCCTGCAGCTGTCTCTCTTAGAGAGGTGGGAAAGGAGCAGTGGAGCATGATGTCTCCGCTCTGCTGCAGGTAAATGGACAGAGATGTCTGCTGTGAGGGAACAGTCTGCACATAGTACACATGAGACCTCACCTCCATCCAATATATTATTATTACTACTGTTTTTATTTCAAATAGCTTTATTGGCATGACTATGTAATATAATATTACCAAATCTCTCTCTCTCTCTCTCTCTCTCTCTCTCTCTCTCTCTCTCTCTCTCTCTCTCTCTCTCTCTCTCTCTCTCTCTCTCTCTCTCTCTCTCTCTCTCTCTCTCTCTCTCTCTCTATCTATCTCTCTGTCTGTCTGTTTGTCTGTCCGTCCGTCCCGATACATTGTCTATTAAGGTTTCATCATTGATTTCTCCATTAATAAACACAGTAAATACATTTGATATTTAGCTATTGAAAAAATGGTTATTGAGAAAAATAACACCATATTACCTCGTCTACTTATCCATCCAGGGGGGTCTAGTGAGCCAGACAGTGAGAGGTCAGACTGTGGGAGTGTGTCCTCCTCCCCCTAATTCTGACAATAATCTGTACCCTATTCCGCCCCACTCTCAGCTCTTCTTTATCCAGCTGGACTTCTCCTACACACTAGCAATCTCTCCACTTCCTTTTCCAATTACTCCTAAAACAGGCTGCTATTAAAGAGTATTAGTTTTCCTGAGGGAAGAAACGCTATGTATGTGTGTGTGTGTGTGTGTGTGTGTGTGTGTGTGTGTGTGTGACTGTCATGTCCAGTAGCTCAGCAGTGGGTGGCCTTTAGTGGGAGGAATGGAGACCAGCCATGAGAGATTAAACACCCTTGGAGACGCGTCCACTGAAGCTCTGTTTTCCAGAACGTTCTTTTACCCGTTTTGCTCACTGCGCTTTTACTGTAGCCAGTTTGGAGGATAATACTGAACAGGCTTGCCTGAATGAGGGCGAAAATAAAGAGAGAATTGAAAAATGTAAATGTAGTTAGGTGTTTTTTATTGTAACGTCAGCTGTCCATTCAGCAGCGAGGTGGTAACTGGCATGGAGGATGGCAGGATGGTGTAGCGTGCTTTTTCCTTGTCTAATTCATTTGATGCGGCGGTGATCCAATCCAAGATTTCAGACTAGTGTGGGCAGCCTGGACTGTTCTCCACACTTGCATTCAGTGAAGAACGCTAATGAGGGATGTTGATCAAAGAGCCTTGGTCCCCTCGGTCCACCTCTTCTGACTCTCTCTCGCTCTCTTTCTTTTCTCCTTTTTCTAACTCTTTCTGTATGATCAAGCAGACTTTTGAGAGAGCAAGCTTGCTTAGAGCACCAAGCAAGTATAAAAGCCATTAATAAACCACTATGGACACTCTAGGCATTTAATCATTGTTCTCTCATTCTCTCTCTTTTTTCCAGCTCTATCTCCTCTAGGCTAGCTGTTGTGGTCAGACAGCCTCTTGAGCTATAGGGAGCATTAAACGCATTATAATGTGGGGTTAGGGGGTGGACCACCATTAGGCTGGGACTTGTCAAGTGGACGTCTGCGTTAGAAACAGAGCTGTTGTGTTCACCACCAAATTACCCTATTTGGGACATGGAGCATTTCCAGAAGACTGCGAAGTCACAGTCATGGGAGAAGTCTGGTGGCCAAATGTCCTCACACCTGTTCTGTGTGGCATTTGCTTAAGAGAGTGTTTCTGTTCCAGTACAGCTCCATCCTCAATATCACATTACTGGATTTAATTCAAGACAGTTTTTTTTTGCAAATCATAGATGTGTGGACTGAAAGAAGTGCCTGAATTAATCACGACATGAGAGCACACAACATCCAAGAAGAACATTTTGCAAACGCTGCTCTTTTACAGTTCATTTTCTTGGGAAAAAAACAAATTCTTATTTAGTATTTTTTCTTATTTAAATATCATTAACATTAATTTACTTGGGCAGCAATTTTTTTCTTATACCCCTTATCCATCCATCCATCAGTCCATCCCTCCATCCATCCATGGAGTAAGACAAATCATTTCAAGATAAATAAAAGAAAACATGTCTTGATTTCCATAAAAACATGTTTTTCTATCCGTAGAATGGAAGTCAATGTCACATCAATTACCCATAATCTTCAAAATATCTTCTTTTGTGTTTAGCAGAAGAAAAAAATTCATAAGGTTCAGAACAACTTGAGGGTGAATAAAGAATAAAGAGGGTGAGTGTGACAAATACTATTTTTTTTTCATTTTTCTGTGAACTATGATAGACAAAATACAACTACTGTAGACAGAATAAGATAAGAGTAGAGACATCTGTTGAGATCTCTTCTAAAACTTTAGAGTAGACACATGTGAGATGTCTAGGATCATTATTCATATAGGAGAAAAATCCCCGAATTAGATGCTTTTGCTCTCCATGTAATCCCAGCAACAACTGAGATATTAACTTATACTAATGTACACCGATCAGGCATAACATTATGGCCACTGACAGGTGAAGTGAATAACACTGATTATCTCTTCATCGAGGCACCTACAGTTAGAGGGATATATTCGGCATCCAATCGAGCATCTGTGGGATGTGAAAAAAAAGTCTGATCCATGGAGGCCCCACCTAACAATTTAAAGGACTTAAATGGTCTGCTGCTAACATCTTGGTGTCAGATACAACAGCATACCTTCAAGAGTCTAGTGGAGTCCATGCCTCGACGGGTCAGGGCTGTTTTGGCAGCAAAAGGGGGACAGACACAATATTAGTCATAATGTTATGCCTGGTCAGTATATAATCTTCTATTTAAATCTATGAGAAAAATACACTCCCTTGAACAGCCCAAATCTCACAAAGCACTTTTTTAAAAAGTACATTACATAAAAGCTGTTGTCTCTGGGGTCAGGGAATGTTCAGTCACACAGAGCTTTTCATCACTAACACCATCCTCTCTCCCGTCTGTTCTTCTGCTGCATTCAAGGCTTTACTGCACTGCGTTTAGTGAGCCGAGGGCTGTGGAGAGCAGGGCCTTTATTCAGAGCTGTCTGCCTGAAATGGTGGGGCATTAGCTCACATGAAGGGCCTTTGTGTTTTTGAAGGACACTGTCATTATATACCTCCAGCATTGCGACCTCTCACTCATTCACTCGAGAGAGAGAGAGGGTGAGAGGAAGAGAGTAAAAAAGGACAGAGGGTTGGAAAGAGACAGTGAGAAAAGAGAAAGAAGCTTTTTGGCAGACAGAGACAAGTGGTGCTCATCTCTTTCATGTGTTTGGCGGTACAGTCGAGAGGAGGGACAAACTGAAATCCTTCTCTGAAACCCCCCCCCCCAACAGACACTAAGGTAGACTGAGTGGACTGTTCCTTTGCAGTTCTCACGAGCACTGCGGGATTTACACTGAAGTGGATACATCAATAGCACAATCTTTCTCCACACACTCTTTAAAATACACACACACACGTCTGGTTCAATATCTTTGTCGGGACTCTTCATGGATGTAATGGTTTTTCATTCTGCAGAAATATATATTCTTTCCTATATTCTCTCTATATTGTATATATTGTATATTATATCCCTGTACACTACTCCTAAACCTACCGATCACAGAAAACTTTCAGCATTTTTACCTTTTCAACAAAAAAAAAAATTCTGAATGATTTATAAGCTTGTTTCCTCATGGGGACCTCAATTTAGGTTTACAAGGTGACAAGTCCCCATGAGTGTGCAGTTTAAAGGGTTAGTTCACCCAAAAATGAAAATTAGCCCATTATTTACTCACCCTCATTCTTCTTTCAGACAAATAAAAGTTGAGATATACTAAAAAAGTCCTGGCTTTTCCAAGCTTTATAATGGCATTGACTGTTGCTCTGTTTTTGAAGTCCATAAAAGAGCATCTGCCCGTAAAATAACGTGCTCCACGCGGCACTGGGAGGTTAATTAATGCCTTTGGAAGTGAATTGATGCGTTTGTGTAAGAAAATATATCCATATTTAAAATGTTATAAAGTAAAGTTTCGGCTGATCGCCTTAAGTATTTAGTTTATGGAAAAAGTGTTGAAAGTGCCTCTGCAGTTCAAAGGCTTACGCAACCGCTCGTCAGACATCATATGCATCTTGAACTCAGAGAAGGCACTTTCAACACTTTTCCACGGAAGGCGATCGGCCGGAACTTTCATTCGAAAAGTTTTAAATATGTATATTTTTCTTACACAAACGCAACGATTTGCTTCAGAAGGCCTTTATGAACCCCCCGGAGCCGTGTGGAGCATATTATTCGACGGACATATGCATTTTTTATCGACTTCAAAAACAGAGCAACAGTCAATGCCATTATAAAGCTTGGAAGAGCCAGGACTTTTTTAATATAACTCTGATGTCAGAGAATGTCATGACTTGAGGGTGAGTAAATCATGGGCTAATTTTCATTTTTGGGTGAACTATCCCTTTAAATTACTTTATTAACTAAATAAAAATTAATTAAAAAGCCACAACCACAATTTCATATTACTTAACAATAAGTTAACAGTGATGTGCCTCGACAAGTAAGTCATAACATGATACCTTTGTAAATCATTAGCTATAATGATTAATGGCTTTGACCCATTGTGGTAATTAATACATGAATTTACATTATTCGTTGATATAATATGTTATCAGGTAATGAATAATGTACATGATGACATTTAATTAATAGCAATTCATATATTACTTAATCTATTAATCATATAGAATGTTCATTAGTTGCTGATGCAGTAATTATTAATAAATGGGTTAGTTCTTAATAAGTCACATTAACTCGTGATTATCTGTGCATTAGTTAAGCAGGAATTAATATTAGTGCATCCGCATTGTAAAGTGTTACCCATTTTTGTGTTAACATTTTGAGAACATATAACTCATAACAAAAGTTCAACAAGTAAATGGAGTAAAGTTTGTTCATATTAAAGAGAACCTTACCAGAATGTTCAACCCGATCTCACGGCAATTCGTACATATTTTACGAGGTGGCTAATTCGTACAAATTTGTATGACCTCACTCGTACGAATTCATACGATTTTTACTAAATCGTACATATTTGACGAGTTGGCAAATTCGTATGAATTTGTACGAATGACCTACCTCTACCCGCCCTAAACCTACCCATCACTGGGGTTTAGGCAAACGTACAAATTAAATGCAGTGAGGTCGTTCAAATTAAATGCACGAAATAGCCACCTCGTAAAATATGTACGAATTGGTCGTGAGATAGCGTTGGAATGTTACCCAAAGTTCTGAGAACATTCCCTGTTAGCTAATTCCCTGACTGTACTGCAAATTGCTTTGGATTAATGTGTCTGGCAAATGCATAAATGCAACTGTGTTTCACCTATAATATAAAATCCAACAATAATATTGTGCAATATGATCACAATACATCATGTGTCTTGGCTAATTGCCACATAGCTTACAGTTCTTTCTCTCTGCATCCATCAGGCTCTTTAATGCGACCCTAACAGCCATAATCGCACACCAGCCTGATTAGCTGCATTTATCTGCAGAGGACACAGCAATGGAGGCGATGATCTTTGAACCTTTGTTGCGGCAGAAGCCTCTGGGGAACATCAGGATCAATCTCAGCTGGACATGAGATGAAGGAACATCACTCGCTCGCCTAACCGCTTTCCCATTCCCGATCTTATCACACGCCATTGGGGCTTCCTCAAGCTCTGCTCCCAGATCTGGAGCTAATCCCAGTCCTTGTTTTTCCTCCCGGAAAATAAATCTCACTTTTCAGGTGATGCTGTCCTGGCCTGAGCTGTGCTGATGGGTGAAAAGCTTCCCCTCAGGGCCTTCCTGGTTTACAGTGGCCTTTCGGCGGAGCAGAGCCAACACATCGATCTCTCGCCTACGGATTATTTACAAAGGCACCAATCAGTGCGGAATGTGGAATGTTGAACAGGAAAATATGCTCCTTTACTGCTCTCTTTTACAATCTCTGTTCGCTCTCTAGTGCATGTGGCTTCATTAAGCTGGTGCATTTCCACTCATTTTTTGAAGCACTACTCCTTGTGTGAGTGGAACTAGCTATGACAATGGCACATAAAACATTAGCTGCACCTGTGAGGGTGCAGGGCATGTGTGCGATAAAGCACCATAATCTCCACAAGGACAGCACTGATATTTGGGGCACATAAGCATGATAATGGGATGCATAAATGTCATAAGGTGACCTCTCCAAACCGAGGGCCGATTATCCTTCTGGATGTGTCATATTGTTCTGGTGCTCTTAGATATGTTGCTCTCCTTTGGGCTGTTCGGCTTTTCGCGTCCTTTTCACATGATAAAGGAATGTGCTTAAAACAAACGCTCATTCAGGCTACACGGGTGGACTCTGAATAAATTTAGAGAGGAAGCGAGAGAGAGAACTGGGAAGAGAGAGGTGGATGATAGATAGTCATTATTTACCTCTATGTTTTATGCAGTTTTTTTTCTCCTTGTAAAATAAGTACAGATGGAAAGTTACCATTCATGGTTCAGATTTTTCCTAACGGTTATGGTTCATAGCGCATTAACGATTCAGTCACATTTAGTAAAAAAATGATTTTTAAAAAAATGCAATTTCATAGCCAAATCATTTGTTTATTTAACCCCTAAATGCATGAATGTTTTGCCAATCATTAAGACATATTTGGGTCTTTAGCGACCCGGATCTACATCTAACACGGATGGATCTCTACCTGCCGTGATTATATAAAAAACACTCCGGACATAATAAAATAAAATAAAGCATATTTTGTTACCTTTTGAAGGTTGGTTCAGTTTGAGCAGATGTTTTATAGCCTCATCACTGTCCTCGTCAGAGCTCATTTTCCAGTACATTCAGCATCTGGCTCATATTCACCATCTCCAACATCTTCAAAATCAATATTTTGATCGCTCACAGCTTCTTCACCAGATCCACCACTGTCAAGTGACAGTGACACTCATATTTGATTGTATTCAGTACTTGGTCTGCAGTAAATCAATGAGCCATTTCAAGTTGCTGATAATCCTTCCTATTCTTTTGTTTCTTGCCTTCTGTAACTATGAGTTAAACGTCACTTTATCATTGTGTGTCAGACATTGCCACCTTTTGCAATAAAGATGAATTGCACTTATTCAGTCCAAGATTAAATTATTGTTGTGCAGAAAAAAATATACTCACAGTTACACACCTCAGGTCGTTAGCGACCCTATACAATTTTTACAAAACTGAATGGAAAAACAGGCATTCTTTAATGATTGTATTGTGTTTTTTTCTTGTTAAATTGTTTATAATTAATTGAATTAGGAATACTCAGAAGGTCCATGGCTAAAAAATAATAAGGAGGAGGGTAGTGAATGACACTATAGAATGGTATGAGTTTAAAGGGGTGGTTGATTGCCCATTTTTACAAGATGTAAAATATGTCCCCAGAGTGTGTATGTAAAGTTTAAGATCAAAATACACAACAGATCATTTTTTATAGCATGTTAAAATTGTCACTTTTTGAGGGTGAGCAAAAACATGCTATTTTTGTGTCCCTTTAAATGCAAATGAGCTGCTGCTCATGGGGCGGAGCTTCAATAAGTCTTAGTTAGGCAGCTCTGATAACCTCATGCAGACAAGCAATGAAACTGTTCAGCCTTTTATGTTCAAACTGGAGTCGGACAACAATGGAGAGACTCAAGAAGAAATGACAACATGTAGAATGCAACAGGATGTTGATGAATTTATGTAGCTGATGTGGAGTTAACTATCTCTAAGTCATTGATTAACATAAATGTATCCTTCGCTGCCTAAGACTGTCCTTTGCATCTTATTCAGTGATAGATGAGCTAACAAAATGGCATCTGAAATTTGTGGTTGGTGGTCAGTTTGTGTGTAAATGTATGATTTTCGAACTTTTTCGATTTTTTTAATGTTTTTAAATTGATCATCTGAAAGCTGAATAAATAAGCTTTCCATTGATGTATGGTTTGTTAGGATATGATTTGAAAATCCGGAATCTGAGGGTGCAAAAATATCTAAATATTGAGAAAATTGCCTTTAAAGTTGTCCAAATGTAGTCCATAGCGATGCATATATACTACTGATAATAAATGTTTTGATATTTATGGTAGGAAATTTACAAAATATATTCATGAAACATGATCCACTTAAAGGATTAGTTCACTTTTAAATAAACTTTTGCTTGATAATTTACTCCCATGTTATCCAAGATGTCCATGTCTTTCTTTCTTCAGTCTAAAATAAATGATGGTTTTTGATGAAAACATTCCAGGATTTTTCTCCTTATAATAGACTCAATGGACCCCAAACGGTTCAAGGTCCGAATGACAGTTTCAGTGCAGCTTCAAAGGACTTTAAACCATACCAGACGATGAATAAGGGTCTTATCTAACGAAACGATCGGTCATTTTTATTTTTATTTTTTTAAGTTTAAGTTTTATAAGCACAAATGTTCGCCTTGCTCTGTTCTGTGATATGTATGCGTTACGTCACGTATCGCAATTACGTTGAAAAGGTCACGCTTGTCGTAGGCGGAAATACCGAGTCAGTGTTTACAAATGTGTGGAAGGAGGATTCAAAATCATCTGACATCGTTGTTTTACCTTTTAACTCCCTTTTTTGTAAACGGCGTTTGACTTAGTATGTGCACGTTCAACACTGACTCGCATATTACGTAATTGCATATTACGTGACGTCACAAACACATATCACAGAACGGAGCAAGGCGAACATTTGTGCTTATAAAACTTAAACTTGAATTTTTTTTTTAAATGACTGATCGTTTCGTTAGATAAGACCCTTATTCATCGTCTGGTATGGTTTAAAGTCCTTTGAAGCTGCACTGAAACTGTCATTCGGACCTTGAACCGTTTGGAGCCCATTGAGACTATTATAAGGAGAAAAATCCTGGAATGTTTTCATCAAAAACCTTAATTTATTTTAGACTGAAGAAAGAAAGACATGGACATCTTGGATAACATGGTGGTAAGTAAATTATCAGTAAAAGTTTATTTAAAAGCGAACTAATACTTTAATATCAGTAACAACGCTATCTCACGACCAATTCGTATGTATTTGTACGAGGTGGATAATTCGTATGAATTTGTACGCTCACTCGTATGAATTTTTACAGTTTATCTATACTGCAGTGATGGGTAGGTTTTAGGGGTGCGGGGTTAGGAGTAGGTAATTCATACGAAATCATATGAATTCACAAACTTGTCAAATGCGTACGGATTGGTAAAAATTAACCACCTCATAAAATACACACAAATTCCTGTGAGATCGGGTAATATCCTAATGATTTTTGGAATGAATTAAAAAATTTTGACCCATACAATGTAATTTTTGGCTATTGCGACTAATGACTGGTTTTGTGGTCCAGGGTCAATATTGTGCTGCCTTTCTCAAGCTTGGTACATACTCTGCAAGAACAAAGAAATTTGTTTGTTTTCTCGAGGTGGCAAGAACAAGAACAAAGTTCGCTCTGGCCAGTACATTCCATACTTCACAAGAAAAGCAGGTGTCTCCGCATTAACCCTGCCCACTTTCAATTTCTGACCAATCACACAATAGTTCTCGGACACCAATAAGAAGAAAGTTCTGCTCAGATGATGTGTCGACAACAAGCTGCAAGATCTTCCAAACCAGGGCTGCGAGAACAAAATGACGTCATGGGAGCGAGAACTTTTTTCTCTGCTCTTGCGGAGTATGTAATGGCCTTTAAGTTGCTGCCTGTGAAGTCATTGCCTGATAGGGCCACGAGGCAACAAATCAACTACCAATGCAACATCAACAGAATTATGCACCGAGTAATTCATGTGCATTATTCTGACAGAACTGTTCTGCAAGAATGGTTAAAAGGAACCAAATATCCTTGTGGGTTAAAAAATTACTCATTCTTGTTACCCAACCCTAATGATAAGCTCTGTAATATTGTCCATGGAGGGAAGCATTGCCAAACTTTGTTTATACTTAGTTCTCATAAGATTGGGGAAAATATGAACCTGAGAGTTCAATGTTAAGTATATTTTCCAGTCTATTAAAATGGTGTTGGGGTCTCTGAATCCCTAAACAGAGCAAGCAGGAAAAGATGGAAATGAAAACCTGGTATCTGGCTAGTGAGATCAGACGAGAAAGAGAGAGTATTCTCTGTGTTCTAGGGAGTTTTCGGGCAGGGTCCCAAGACTGGAAAAGCCCCCCTGCAATTAATCTAAATTACATGAGCTCATTGGTCTTTACTGGGGAGGGAGATAACATCACTGCCAACCTGCTCCGCTCACACTCAGATATCAGCAGATCAGTTCTCCTCCAGCTCTCCACCGCAGTAAAGCACGGAGGAGCTCAAGGTCAGCCTAAGAAAGAAACATAGACAGAACATTGTTTTATGTGACGAAAATCATCATGTTATCCTTGGCTAAGTCAGCTAACTGATACCAGAATGATTCACTTTGAAGTCTGCAAAGGATTACAGCACTAATGAGAGTTACGGGACGGCAAATAATAGTGTGAAAGCATCTGGTACACTTTAAGGTTCTATATGTTAATGCAATAACTAGCAGGAATAGCAATGAACAATGCCTTTACAGCATTTTTTTACATTAATGTATTATGAAAGAATATGAATGAACATTAGCATTTTTTTAAACGTATACTACTGTAGTTTAAAAAAATAATAAATTCATTAAATTAAGAAAAACTAACAAAAGCCCTTTGTTAGTTCATAATGTGTAATGCATTTAATAATGTTAATTAAAGTGATGAATTTATAATTAAGTGTTACCAAAAAAATAGCCTCACAACTAAGCTAGAAATCTCAAAGCAAATCAAATGCTATAAATATTTGATCCCCCCCCCCACCCAGTTCCTCCCAGCTTAGCTTCATAAAACCATCTGTACAGTTTTAAATAATTAGAGGCCTGAAACTCATTCTCTCATTTTTCCAAAATATTGTAAAACTTTTCAGACATCGATGGCATTAAAATGCAAACTCCAGCATGGGGTTATTGTCAAAGCTCTCTCTGACTCTGCAAAATATGTAGTTATTAATTCACGGGCCGTATCGGTTTCAGGCCTAAAAATTGATATGCGGCTGGCCTCCTCGATTTGGATTAGATAATGATCTAACCCTCGGCCCCTAGGGGACATCACAATAGAAAAGTATTATGCTTCATATTCCAGGGCCCTGCTTTGTTGGATTGAGTTCCCTCATGGTATGTCCTGCTCATGGAAATGTGGAAGACTCAATCTTCTGAAGAGCTGATTGGCCAATTTGTTTTTTCTTTAAAACTGCTCTTTGAAAAGGATACGCGTGCACACATGTTTGAGACCATGTGTGTGTGTAAGTGAGCGTGTTCGTGTGTATCTGAGCAAGTGTATTATGTGTAGATGAATAGATGTCTGTGTTTAACGGTATGTTGAGAATCGCCGTGTTCTCGTCAGTCGCTGTGTCACTTCATTAGCGCTAACTAACGTGCGGTCGCAGCAACCCAGGTGCGTGTGCGCCAACTCTTGCGGTTTGCTTTTAATAGGATTATTTGTGCGGTAATGACCCTTTGACTGCTGATTTATTTTGGTGGCCCTCTCATGACCCACTTCGGGGCCCCGTCATCTCCAAGCGCTCAGCCCGGTTCTCGCTCTCCTCAACAGCTGTGTGGTCAATGGCTTCCAGATTTTCATAATTTTCGCAGACCTGCCCGATGACAGATGAACTTTTAATGTCTGTGAGTCTTGACGGTGCAATCACTCACCGGTATTGTTTTTGTCGGTAACCCCAATGTCGAGCACTTCAATGGCTTTTTTCTCTTGCTTTTTTTTCCAGTAGTAAGCATCCAGATGTGTGAAGCAATTGGCACTTTCCACGGATAGGGTTTATTAACTGTGAAACTAAAGAGAGGTTTGTAGTTTGTGTTACCAACATTTGAGTCTAAATACAGTTTTAAACCGTTTGTTTTGGGGGGTTACATATAATATATTATATTAATATACTTATTTATTATCCTACTTTATTATCCTATGTATTATCCTATTATCCTTTATTATCCTATTTTGAGTGTCACAAATTTTAATGACTTTATTGGGGAAAATCATGTGATAGGGCTGTGTGCACAGGGACACAGTCAACCCTTAAATGCATACCTTGGGTCTTTAGTGACCCAAGACGTCATTCACGACCCTGCTCGTTACGTTTTTAAAGTCAGACATCAACCTTCTTAGTATTCCTCAATCAATTTATTATAAACAATATAACAAGAAAAAGAAAAAATATATAAAAGAATGCCTGTTTTCCCATTAATTTTTTTAATTGAATTGTATAGGGTCGCAAACGACCCGAGGTGTGTAACAGTGTAAATATATTTTTTTCTGCACAACAATAATTGAATCTTTGATGACTGAATAAGTGCAATTTACCTTTATTCCACAAGGTGGCAATGTCTGACACACAATGATGAAGTGACGTTTCACTCATAGTTACCGCAGGCAGAAAACAAAATAGGAAGTAGGAAAAATCATCAGCAAAACTTGAAATGGCTCAGCGATTTATTGCAGAGCAAGTGCTGAATGCAATCAAATATTAGTGTCGCTGTCACTTGATGTTGGATCTGGTGAAGAAACTGTAAGCGATTAAAATTTTGAAGATGTTGAAAATGATAGTTTTGAGAATATATTTGAATTTGTGAATATGAGCCAGATGCTGAATGTACTGGGAAATGAGCTCTGACGTTGACAGTGATGAAGGTATAAAACATCTGCTCAAACTGAACCCTTCCAAGCTCCAAAAGGTAACAGAATATGTTTTATTCTTCTGTGATTGTTACACAAATTTCAGGAGAGTTTTATATTATCATGGCAGGTAGAGATCCATCCGTGTTAGATATCGATACGGGTCGCTTAAGACCCGAATTTGTAATTATGATTGGCGAAACGTAAATACGTAATAGTTCTTAGAAAGATGTTTTTTTTAACAAAGTTCAGGAGGAACACGTTCAAATTGCCTATCCAATCAGTACGAGAGAAGGCCTATATAATACATAGCTGACTCACCTATGCTGCAAAGCGTCTCTACACATCTGCCTGGTTCCTATCCTAACCAAAAACACGGGGGGAGTACTTTGGGTTTGGGCCAAAGTACAGAGCTCAAAGCCCTCTTCTCGGACAGCACGCCAAATACGCATACTTCTTTACTCTGATCTGATTATTTGTAAGTTTTAACTTAACAAAACGCAGGATTAGTGCTTCAATTGCTAAAAAAAAAAGTAATAGGACACCCATTTATACCCTATTCAAAGAATGTGCCTATTGTATTTGTGCTCTCCACGCTGTATTATTATTGAGTTGTTTTACCAGGCATAGTAACCATTACAACTTCCAAACATTTAGAAATACAGTATCTGTGTTCTCCCCACCCACCCAACTTCTGGGTAGAATGAGTAGCCATGCTTTAATGTGTCTCTACCACTTTTTAAATCATTCCTACACCCATGAGTTTTTGACTTTACACGTGGTTGTTGTTAAGCGTATTAACATAATTTGGCATTTGGCAATAAGTCATTTGGTCCTGGAAACAACTAGCATCATGACGTTCCCTGACAGTGACTGTTGCTGCTCAGTATCTTGTTTCATAACAATCCAGTAAATCTCCTCAGACAGATGAGCTAATTCACATCGGTTTTGTTTATGGAATCACATACTGCACATGAAAGGCATATCATACTCATTATTTCTGGATTTTCCAGAATATCCTTCCGCACGCAATTTACTCAGCCTTTAGCGAAAAGATGACATGCATGTAAGACTTGTGCAAACTAAACCACACCATCACAAGCATTTTGCCTTTGAAAACCAACACAGGCCTTTGAACATTCTTCATATTTCTATACGCAAAAACGTCATAGACAAAAACCACTCTGTCAGCGGCCACAGTAGCCGTGGAGCCAGAGGATCACAGCGATGGGCCGATAGCAGGGCTGGTGCGATGACGACACTGTCTACAGGGTTACTGGTGCGTGGAGAGCCTAAAGAGAAAGCAAAGATCTGGCACTGTGAACTGGGTAAACATGATCCACACACATCAGCGACAATCTAATGTGCCACGCAGTCTTCCCTACGAAATCCGTGGAAGATAAATGAAAACGACTCGAAGGGAGGACAGATAAAAACATCATCTTTTTATCTAAGGAAGTCTGCCATTTCTCCACCCAAAAAGCAAAGGATATATGCTTACAGAGCCAAACACACACATACACACTTAAATATACACAAATGCGCTCACACTTGTGATGGTAAACGCATCAGATGCATTTTTGGATGAATGCCTCTGGCAATTCAGTTTATAGCTAATTGCTCATTTAAGTAATGTTACATTTACTATCTCACTTTTAAGTTTACCCTTCATTTCGCTCTCTCTCTATCATCAGCAAACGCAGTGGGAGGTATTTCAATGTAAAGGCACAAACCAGTCGCCGCTGGCAGAGCTCCACATCAGTGCAAAATGAAGTGGTTTTTGATGATCATTAACATAATATGTTTTGCTATCTATCTATCTATCTATCTATCTATCTATCTATCTATCTATCTATCTATCTATCTATCTATCTATCTATCTATCTATCTATCTATCTATCTATCTATCTATCTATCTATCTATATCTATATATATATATATATATATATATATATATATATATATATGACTGCTGAATGATGTGCATTTAGTGTGCTATAATTAAAGGGATAGTTCGCCAAAAATGAAAATTCTGTCATCATTTACTAAGCCTCTTGTCATTCCAAATCTGTACGACTTTCTTTCTTCCATGGAACACCAAAGGAGAAATTCATGAGGTCTGAGCTGTTGGTTTCAATCAATATTTTGGAATATTTTTCATTGTGACACAATGTCAACCCTAACGCTCAAAATAAATAATTGGTTTGATTAGAGCCAACTCAAATTAAACAAATTAGTTTAATCAAATTAACTTTTATGAGTATTTAGAATTTTCTTTTTCTTTCGAGTTCACAAAACTGACACATTTTAAGTTATTTTAAGAGTTTTATTAACTTGTTTCTTTTAATTTAGACAAATTTAAATTTAACTTAAATCTTCTACTTAAAGAAACACTTATTTTTCAACTCCCCTAGAGTTAAAAAGTTGAGTTTTACTGTTTTGGAATCCATTCAGCCGATCTCTGGGTCTGGCGGTAGCACTTTTAGCATAGCTTAGATCATTGAATCTGATTAGACCATTAGCATCTCACTCATGATCAAAGAGTTTTGATATTTTTCCTATATTTAAAACTGGACTCTTCTGTAGTAACATTGTGTATTGAAAAGTGTCGGGAGGGAGCACAGGGAGCGTGCTGGGGACCATTTCAGGCGCTGCGTAATATCATTGCGCCTGCTTCACCCATGGTAGTTCCTAGCCATACCGTCTTATAAAATCACAACTTTTCATTTTCCATCAGTTTTGGTACACAATGTAACTACAGAAGAGTCAAGTTTTAGATAGGAAAAATATTGTCATTGAGCGAGATGCTAACGGTCTAATCAGATTCAATGATCTACGCTAAGCTATGCTAAAAGTGCTACCGTCAGACCCGGAGATTGGCTGAATGAATTCGAAAACGGTAAAACTCAACTGTTTAACTCTATAGGGGAGTTGGAAAAGGTGCATATTTTAAAAACATTTTTTTACAATAAGGTTTAATTTGGTAACATGTTAATCATCATTTACGAATCCATTTTTAAGATCAAAAAGTTGTAATGCACTGTGACCTAACATGAATATAAAAATATTAATTAACCAACATGAAGGTTAACAAATGCTGTAAAATATATATTGCCTATTTTTAGTTCATGTTAGTTAACAAATAAGACCTTGTTATTATCTATGGGCAAAAGTAAATGGTGTCCATGTTGTTTGTATCCTTCAAAAAAAGTTTGAAATGATGAGGATGAGTAAACAATAGCTGTCCTTTTAAAACATTGCCCTGAAAATCTTGCTAGTTAGTCATGACCATCATTGACTTATACTGTGTGAAAAAGATCAGCATGGATATTCTGTTAAACTTTGTTAAAGAGTTCAACAGAAGAAGAGAAGATGGTCACATGGGTTTTGAATGCATAAGGGTGAGTAGGGATGATGACAGAATTTTAAGTTTTAAGGAGAATTTAATGAGGTATACCCTAACCACATCACATGGATTTGATTATTACTGTATATTCTTGCTCATACACACACACATTCAGGCGTTCCAAAATAAGTGTGAAACTCGCCCTTGTCAGACAGACTGGGGGTGCTAATGATGCGTGGGACTCGTAATTACTCACTTCCTCTCACACAGACCCCGACTCGTCAAAAACAGCCCCCCTAACATTAGTCCCCACCATCTTTTCCTGGCAGGTCTGTGCCGGCTTCAGCAGATGCTTAGTTGCACAGGAAGCTTCCTAACCACTGATGATTGCACGTCCTCCAGGGATCTGAAATCCAGGCAGAACACAGGAGCCAGCGAGCCGTCAGGAACCGCTCCACAATATCCCCACAACAGGCACGTCCACCATGCGTTTGGCACACACACACACACACACACACTAAGTTGGCACACACCAGTCCCCTGGTTGGGTGAGACTGGTGTGGTTTAGCTGCACCTGTTGGGGAATAAAAGAGAGCTCTGCAGCGCGATTAAACGCCATGGTCTGGAACGCTACATTGCTGAGGATGAGTCGCGAGTGTTTGTTGTGGGCCTTGTGGTAGGTTGAGCTGTGGGAATTGAAGGCTGTGCATTCCTGCATGGGGTTTTATATGTTTAAAGACTATTGCTGTGTTAAATAGCACCGTGCATTTCACCAGTGGGAGGATTAGAGTGTTTTGCATCTCGCAAGCTGTTGCTCTCCCACCAAGCAGAAATTATATGCTAGTTCTCACAAGCTCTTATTGGTTTTGATGATTGTGATAGCTTGTTTAAAATTAAGGAAAGCCCCCATGTCACTACCCCCCCCATTCACTAACAATTTTATGACAATTTTATGAAAGCATATTAACCCCGCCCCCCCTTTGCAACCTATTTTTTCAATACAATAGTATAACTGTAACCGTGATTTTGCAAGACATGTTCATGAGTCAACATAGTTTGTTGATTCTGGAACAATATTCCTGTCCGAAAATGTTGTCCTAACGATATCCCTACCCCAAAATCTAACCATACCCCACCTTAATTTATCCCTAACATTAAGTGATAGGTGAAAAACACTGAGCCTAAATTTGACAAACTGTAAACATGTAATGTTTCAAATTATTAACCAAATCTGGCTTTAACTGACCCAAAAATGTTGGTTCCTGTGCTCAAATAGCTTTAAAAAGCATATTTTTGAAGTTGGCCCAGGGATGCGTGTCTTGTCTTCTGACTTTTCCAATTGTCCAATTACACATACCATCTTGGTATATATCCTGTATTGTCTTTAATAATAATAGCAAACTAAATCTTGGCCTTTTTGGATGATCAGTTGGCTAGGCTGTGTCCGAAATCGCACTCTATACCATTAAATAGGGCACTATTTGAAGGGATACCATTGTGGACGTTATCGAGCACACCCATTCAATCCCACAATGCACCACAACAACGAGTATATTGTGTGAGGGTCATGCCGAATGAGTTCCTGTGTCTTGCCAGAAGATGGTGCCCACATCCATCCATCCATTTTCCAAACCGCTGGTCCAATGTGGGTACAGCCTAATAGTATACAGGTATACATTTATTTTTAATTGATTATTCAATTGTTTAATTATGGTTTATACTTGCTTGATTCCATGACAGAGTTCAAGATAAATATTTTCATTTCTACTGGAGCAGCCAGTTTGCTAAGTTTCAATTTAATATTAAACAGCAAACACAAACTAAGCGGCAGCCCTTCTGGCACACTCAGTATCCGAATTTGCTCACTCATTTTTATTCACTCCTTTAAGTGGACTATATTAGTGAGTAATGTAGTAAAAAGTGAATGAGGGTATGGGGAGATTTAAAGCACAGCTTTAAACTTTACACTATTGGTGTGTATGTAGGTAAAGGCTTTGGATACCGATTTCATTGCAGAAACATTTAGCAGTTTTTGTCACCAGTAATTTAGTCTGCAACTAAAACGTGTTATAAGGGATTTGAAGTGAGTAGTATTTGACATGTCATGTAATCTCGGGGTATAATAAAACAGCTTTTTATATGACTGGAATGTCTCATGTAAGTGTACTGTATTTTTTTTTTAAAGATTTGTCAATTGATTTTTAAAGGATAAAACTCTTTTACTTAGCACACTTATAATATACATAAACACTTTGCACATGCAGACCTGTGCGCATGATTTCAGAGATTCACAGAGATTAATACGTTATCCGTGTTATGTTTAGCATTAGTCTAAGACCTTGAATAAGCCCCCTGCATTCTCTTAGTATCTGGGTTTTAAAACCCAGCCTGTCAGAGATGTTTAGTAATCTTCAAGTGCAAATGTGAGTCATATGTGACAGAAGTTTCATGTTGTGAGAGTCTCTCTACACTTCTATCTGTGTTTCTGTTATAGCTGGTATATGTGTCTGTCCTGGTGTGGTATATTGTGTCATACCTGTGGTCTATGCGCTATCCTCTTACAGAGATTAACGTTCTCATCTCTGTCATTTGCTATTCCTGAATGCTGTAATTTACCTTGCCACACTGTGTTTCTCATCTCGCAAAACACATGTACACACATCATATGTTCCCAGTCACATCCCCCCTTGAGCTCTCAGGGAAACAGAAACATGGAAAAGCAAGAGACATTTGCCTGACACTTTAACTTGGGGAGTTGGTGTTAAAAACAGAAACCCATTAGATTATTTGAAGACTGATCTATCCACATATGGAATCTATGAAACAGTTTTGTGCCATAGTCAGTTCAAACCTCAATATTGAGCTGAGGGAAATTTAACAAACTCAATGTTTATGGCACAGTGGCACAATGAACAAAGCATTATGTATGCAAATAATTACTCACAAAGGCTGTATTTATTTGATAAAAAATACAGTAAAAATGTATATTGTTTAATATTACAGTACATATTATAAGATTAGTATTGATTATATTGAAATTAATGTTATTACAAATTAAAATAACTGTTTTCTATTTTAAAATGTAATTTATTCCTGTGAAAAATCTGAATTTTCAATGTCACATGACCCCTCAGAAATGATTCTAATAAGTTAATGTGATGCTCAAGAAACATTTATTATTATTATCAATACTGAATAGGGAATTATTTTTTCTTAACATTTTTTTGTGGAAACGATGATATATTTTTAAGATTATTTGATGAATTGAAAGGTCAAAAGGAACAGCATTTATTACAAATATATTTTGGAATATTATAAATGTTGTACATTTAAATTGAATGCATTTTAAATGTGACGTAATAAAACTTTAAATGTCAAAAGTTAAATTGAATAAATTGAATGTGTCCTTGATGAATAAAAGACTTGTTGCAGACAGGGATCGGCATCCATTTCAACTACTTTATGTATAATTTACACTCATGGAGAGATGAAGAGGTGATGAAGTTGCCTTACATTCTCTATAAACACCTTGTTGGCAGGATTCAGAGGTATAAAAAAAAAGTTCAAAGTCACACAGCAACACTCAAAAATGTATTCTATACACACACACACATGCACACAGTCAAGCAACTTTATACACAGGTCAAAGGGATTGTCGACTCGAGGTCAGCAAAGTTCAAATGACCTCTGATAAGTATAAATCAAACAAACTTAGTCCTTGTCCTTGGGCAGCAAAAGTAAGAGACGAGGGAGGGGGAGAAAAAGAGAGAAATGGTGTGGCTTTGACTAACAGCCTCACTCTGTTTTCAATTTGTCCTGTCAGTGTTTTTGTGGAGCGGTGTGTGATGGAAGTATGAGAGAGGGTGAAGGAGGGGTTCTAACTGTTCTCACTAATCACATTAGGTCTTACTCAGCCTCTGGCAGCTTTCAGTAGGACGTCCCATTTGAAAATATTGATTCTCTATGGAGAGGTATGATCCAAAATATTGTTCTTGCGAGGAAACGTTATACCCGTTTCTTCAACCGAAAGAGAAAATAAACTGCAGAGGTAGATGTGACACAAACCCCAACAACAAACCCCTACCATGACACAAAATATATGTCTTTTATCTTTGGGGAACAGGGGGTTTTTGTTCAAAGAGCTTGACCTAGATTGAGGAGCTAAACTACTACAATACCAGTCAAAAGTTGGTACACATGTAAGAATAATAATAAAGTCATCAAAACTATCAAATAACACAAATTAAAGTGTGGGGATTATGTATTGACCAAAATATTTTAAATAAAAAACGAAGGATTTCTGCTTATTTCATCCTTGGCCTAAATTAAAGCTCTGCACATGCTTAACCAATTTAATGAAGGGTACCCCAAGACGCTTTTTAAACAGTTTTGTTGGCCACCTGTATGCTATGTACTCAATGGCTGCTTTTTTAAGCATTTCAAGTTAATTTCAAGCATTTAAATCAAGTAAGTCAAAACTTTTGACTGTGCTTTAAAGATAAAAAAGTGTGTTCATTCCTGCACCACCACTGGCAGCAACTTGGTCTTTTTTCTAAAGTAAAGGGTTACATTTATGTACATTTATTATAATACATATTATATACAAACAAATAGCTTTGCAAACCCATCTAAACCTAAGTTATAATTTTCTTCTTTTACGCAGTCTATTTTTGCGCATGTAAGTGGTCTTGTCCCGGTTTCAGTGGCCATAAGGTGCATTCCAGAGGAAACTGTAGACATGCTCGTTTGACCTCAGGTCTCACCTGGTTGCCAGGCAACAGTGAGGTCTGTCTGTCCCCCTGCAGTGTGCTGTGTCTGAGTCATAATCACAATCACACCAGGGTTAGATTGTCATCACACGCACACACACACACACACACACACACACACACACACACACACACACACACACACACACACACACACACACACACACGTCTGGTTCACTATCTTTGTGGGGACTCTCCATAGACGTAACTGTACAAACTGTACATTCTATCCCCCTACACTGACCCTGCCCCTAAACCTACCCATCACAGGAAACATCCTGCGTTTTTATTTTGTCAAAAAAACTCATCCTGTGTGATTTAGGGGACCGCTGGCTGGACCCCACAATGTAGGTGATCTCAGGTTTTACTATCCTTAGGGGACATTTGGTCCCCGCAATGTAATATAAACAAGGACACACACACACGCACAGAGAGAGAGAGAGAGAGAGAGAGAGAGAGAGAGAGAGAGAGAGAGAGAGAGAGAGAGAGAGAGAGAGAGAGAGAGAGAGAGAGAGAGAGAGAGAGAGAGAGACGTGTGAACGATGTCAGTGAATCCACATGGCAAGAAATCATATTTTGCCCGGTAGGTATTTACTTATTCATATGTTTCATTATACTTTAATATATATTTAGATCAGAAAGCATTCTGGAGTCTGTAGATAAGTATACATTTTTTTTAGGAGGCTTCATTTTTAACAACCAGTATTTTGTCTTGTTTATAATATATACGCCTAAATAATTTGAAACACAAGATATATTTTCTTAAAACGTATTCATTTCTGAGAGTTTTACAGATAAATTCAACTTTAAAGTCCCCATGAATTGAAAATAGAAGTTTTTTAGTATGAATATGTTAGCCTTACTGCTATCTATAAGCGTGCTTCAAAACTCACATTAAGAACATATAAGCATTCAAAACGTATAGAGTTTCTCACTCGCCAATATGGATCAATGATTATGATGACATCACGCTGCACTTCAGATCCTCATCAGATTTTCTGTCCAATCAAATGCTCTCTGGTAGAATCGGAAGTGTTCAGTCCCCTGCATTATAAACAGATAGATAGACTGCGGCTGAAATCGGTAATTTATCCACACATTTACGATTTTCTATATGGCAAATGGCACATGGTGCAGGGGATAGGGAGTGCAATATATAGGGAACAATTCAGGCAGTGTAAATATGCTTTCCAGTCTGGTTTTGTGTTAATGCCAACAAAGTTTCGGTCCAGAGACACGATTACACCGAGCAGATCATACAGTATGCGCAAGTCGGCGCAGACCACAAAACATATCAGACCCATTTGAATTCTGCACAGAATGCTTTATTTTAAAGCATTATGGAAAATAGAAGGAGGAAACTGTGTATAGTTGAGCTGTGAAAAAAAACAAAATTCTATTGGCTATTTTTTTTAACAAGGGAGGAACTGTTCAATACGTCCCGCCCTGTCTTCCTGTTTCAGTGTCAACGCATTGAATAGTGCTGCACGTTTCAAGGCACTTCAGTGGGCCTTTAAGGATAGATTAAAAACAAGTAACATAAAACAAACAAAACATTTCAGTTCATCAGCAGTTTACGTTATTATGACACTAATTTTACAGCTTAAAGGGGAGTGAAACACTCAGTTTCAGTCAATCTCATGTCAATCTTGAGTACCTAGTATTGCATCCATCATATCTCCGAAAAGTCATTAGTTTTATTATATCTATAAAAGAAAGATACACTGTACCGAGTCTTTCCGAATAAAACCGAGCGGATGGAGGCGTATTCTGTGGGCGGAGCTAAAGAATCACAAACGCGCGTAGCTATTGCGTTGAAAGCGTCTAAAAGCTGTGACATCCTTAAACGTGGAAAAGAAAACTTTACCCTAAATAAACCACGCCTATCAATCAGATTCAACTATACAACTATATGTACAGTATATGATCCAGAATCTGATCGGGAGGCTGAAATTGAACAGCAACAGCAGGATGTCTCTATGTGGTATGTACTGTCACTGTATTTGCTTAGCGGCTTGTCAACATTTGTGTGTGAGGACATTATTTGGTTTATGGACTATTGTATGCGACTAAACGTTAGCAGTAGCAAGCGGAACAGTTTTGCACGTCAGACTAGTGTTTATATAGAAAAACAATGGAATAGTAGCGCATTTGAATGAAGAAGCGCGCTTTGTGTGAACGGCGCCTAGGTTTAATATGAGATATTTCATTTAGTTCATTTAGTGGTCAGATAAACAAATGTAACGTATTTAAACACACACCATACATCGCATGCTCCATTGATAAATTAACTATACACGATCATGTCGTTTACAACATGAACACAGACATTTGAAGCAGTTTTAATCACCGCCTGCTTCCAATGCACGACCGTGAACCTTTATCGTTTGGACCGCTCCATCAAAAACACGCTTCTTTGGTGACATTGTTGGTTTCGTGAAGTCCTGTGGCTGCAGTGCAGCCGGCCTTCCTAAAGCCGAGCAAAACGCGTTTATGGGTGAGCATTTGCTCTCTTGCTCTGAGATTTGGCGTCACACAGACCCATACTCGAAAAAAACTTTCCAAAACTTTTGAGAAACCAGTATTTTTGACACAGAATTTTTTTTATTTTTGGAAACTTTGTCCATGTTTAGCATGGGAATCCAAGTCTTTAACAGTGTAAAAAAATCAGTATGCATGAAACAGCATTTAACCCCCCCTTTAATGTAATGTCAACTTATTTTTATGACTGTTTAAAGAATAACTTTGTGGTCAGAATGATTTCATTTTCAATTGGGGAGAGCGTCTAGGAACATCCAGTGACAGTTCTGGAACTACAAAGACACTCTCACCCATGGAAAATCAAAATAAAATAAACCTAAAAAATGAATTTCCCGAGTTGTACTGCAGATTAAATAAATAAAGCCCAGACTTTGAAAAGTCCTTTATACTGTGACAAGCTTTTTCCCTCGCAGGCATCAAAACCCAATGCACCAAACCGTATCATGTCTAATAGCTTGTTTGCTCTGCCGCCACGCTTGGTTGTAGTCCAAGAACAGATGGCAGGAAAGTCACCGCACTTTGTGTTTTCAGGTTGAGTGTGTGCCCGGGATGGACGTGTTTATCAGAACGCTGGGTCACTCTCTGCCCGTCTGGGTCTCTAAGGCCACCGTGGCATCTCTCCCCACTGCTTTTTTTACTGCCTGCCTTAAATTCAGCCATTTAGGAACGACAGATGTGAGGAGAGAGGGAAAGCGAAGGTTAAAGAGCAAAGAGCTTAATTTGCTTGGCTGGCTGAGGTCTGTCCAACAGAAACTCGATAGTGGATGCTGGAGAGGGCCAGGGCAGGAAAGATCGCCGCCGAGCTTTGATGTGCCTCCAACAAATGTTGCTTTCCCATTTAGATTTTATCTATGCATAGGCAAAACAGATTTAAGTATTGATAAGCATAATTGTGACAGGATCCCTCAGCATGACGAGCGCAAGTGGACAATGCTAATTCCAGATAACCTTCAATAAACTAATCCAAATGAAATATAGCCGTCACCCACCTGTTCCAAAAACCCCGTTTTAATAACCTCATGTGCACTATGAGATGATAAAGGGTCTGATAATAAGATTGGGGATTCAACAGGTCGCTTGGGGGACAAAGGTCAGAGGTCACATGCTCAGTGTGGATGGAGTTTGTGTTGGCAGAGCGTGTGCGACATAAAGCGCTAGTTGGCGAGTTTAATAAGGACACCGTCTAGTTGATCAAAGGTAATGTTGTTTTGCAGGTGTTGTTGACTGGATAAAAATGTGCGTCTATGCTTCAGTGGGTGTATCATGCGATGGTTGTTTACACACATGGGACACGGGTGGCAGGTCTGCAAACATTCTGTTTGAGCAAATATAAACAAGTTTTTTTTCCTGTGTGTGTCCATTGAGTTCGAGAACAAAAGTGACGAGTTAAAAAAGAGAGAAGAAAAGAGCAAAGAAAGGATGATCAAAGCCAGAAAGACGCTTTTGAACTGCTGTGGGAGGGGAAAATACGCCTGTCTGCCTCATGTAGGTGGACACTGCAGAAAACCTTCCCAGCATGCAATGTGCTACCCGCCGAACGCTTTCACAAGCTCATCTGTATTATGTACTACAGGTTTGGGTTCGTGTTTGAATAGAAACCTGCATTTTGGTGTCATGGGATGTCAGAATTACTCATGTAGACATGGCCTTACAAATAGCTATAGTTTAGCAGGTATATATTTCAAGCCTGGTTTCTATGGTTACCTCGCCAAATGGGGTAACTGTAGCAACAGTACACTGCTTGCCAGCTTTCCATTGTGTCAAGATTTAGTAACATTGATAAAACATGACAAACCCTGTGATTATTTATCATTATATTTACATATCTCAAATACTTTCGTACTTTCATACTCTATGTGTAAATATTGTATTTGAATTACAGATTGTGATCTGGAAATTACCTTTAAATGTATTATTTAGTGTTGATAAATGGGCTCTGGTTTATATATATGGTCAGAAATCATGAGAGGAAAATGTAAACACAAAGTGATTATTTTTCATTTAAAAAAAAATTAATTACAAAAATATAATCCTAATGTAATGCAATATGTTTCTCACATGGTATAATACGGGTTTTTATGCATTGTGAAATCATTATATTTGGGATCTGTGGCAAAACACACTGCTCTAATAAACCCAATTCTGATTTATGTGTGATATCAGAGAGGAAAATCACAGCAAAATATCATGTGAGGAAATGTCAGTGTGCTTGAGCACTCCCGCAAGCACTGTTTCCCATCATAAAATGGCCATTTACTTTCCTAGAGAGTCGTTAAAGAAATCATAAATGTACTAAACAAGCCTTAATTAAAGGCAGAGTGTTTTCTTTTTTTTCTTTTTTTCTAATATGATTTGGTGATTAGACAATCTTAGGGTCAATTGTGGTTTTGGCGGGACATGGTGCCTAGGTGATTTCTTTCGTACGTTACACGAATCCAGCAATGACTCGCATTCCTGGCAGCCTGCCTGCAATAACAAGTCAGCATTTTAAGCAAACCCTTAAACCGCATCTCATTTGGGTTTATAACCCAATATAAGGAAACTTGGTCTTCATCCAACATTTAATTCCTGGTTTCCGTCAGGCCGATAAGAAAGGTGATGGGAGGGAAATACCTGCACTGTGTCTGAACACCATGACAAGCTGAAAGGTAGGGTATGCAATATGTTTTGTAAAGACTTTTTGTTATACTGGTTGAAACTCTCTTCACATCTTGAAAGCAGTCAATAATAGAAGTGGCCTGCCTTTACATGCACATGAACTTTAATGACATCCCATTCTAATATGTGTAGAGTTAGTCCAACCTTTGCTGCTATAACAGCTTCAACTCTTCTGGAAAGGCTTTTTCACAAGGTTTAGGAGTGTGTTAATGGGAATTTTTGACCATTCTTCTAGAAGCGCATTTGTGAGGTCAGGCACTGATGTTGGAAGAGAAGGCTTGGCTCGCAGTCTCCGCTCGCAGTCTCCGCTCTAATTCATCCCAAAGCTGTTCTAATGGATTTAGGTCAGGACTCGTCACTCCTGAGAACACGTCTCCACTTCTCTAGAGTCCAGTGGCGGCATGCTTTACACCACTGCATTGATGCTTTGCATTGCACTTGTTGATGAAAGGCTTGGATGCAGCTGCTCGGCCATGGAAGCCCAGTCCATGAAGCTCTCTATGCACAGTTCTTGAGCTAATCTGAAGGCCACACAAAGTTTGGAGGTCTATAGCTATTGACTCTGAAGAAAGTTGTGACTTCTACGCACTTTGTGCCTCAGCATGCGCTGACCCCATTCTGTGATTTTAGATGGTTGCTTTTGTTTCTGATTCCTTCCATTTTGTTATAATACCACTAACAGTTGACTGTAGAATATTTAGTAGTGAGGAAATTTCATGAATGGACTTAATGCACAGGTTGCAACCTATACCACACTTGAATTCGATGAGCTCCTGAGAGCGATCGCTTCTTTCACAAATGGCTAGGTGCTTGATTTTATATACCTTTGGCCATGGAAGTGATCGGAGGGGTGTCCCAGTACTTTTGGTAATACAGTGTATCTTCTGTGGAAGTCTCAGGACCAAATAATGTTCATCCAATCATTGCATTCGTTCCGAATGCAATTACTGGATGCTTGTTATACAAATGTACCAGTCTGTCAACATATATATTTCCATAACTGCACTGTTGTGCAGACATCACACATCACCAGCGTGTTCTGTAAACACAGACAGGCACTGAGCGCCACAAACAAACAAACAGCAGCCGACTTTTACAGTTCCTTCTGAACCGAAACAACGAGCTTATGCTGTGTTCACTCCAAATCGCAACCGTAATTAAGAGATGGCAACCCATGACATTCTACCTGGAGCTGTTCACATCCTCAGACTCGGATTTATGCGTTTCTATGGCAACACTATCAATGCTGGAATTAATCTGCAGCAGTCAGGTGGTACAATTAAGGGCTCTGTAATGTACTTTGAACATGAGGTAATTTAACGGAATCTCTCCTGATGCTTAGCAGAATCTGCTATGTGCGTTTATGTGTTTTGAAGGAGGCGTGGCTTTGGAGACGCTCTGAAGGAAGGGTGGGAGCTTGTGCTTTTAAAGCCAACTTGCTATTGTAAGCCTCTCTGAAATTGCCTACCCTAAATTGTACATTGTTAGACAGATCCCAGAATGTGATCAATCAGCTGTTGCAGGGGACAGCAACTTCACTTACAGTGGCCAAAAGAATTTAGACACTTCATTTACTCACCCTCACGTCATCCAAGATCTTGTGTGAAAGAAGATATTTTGAAAAGTAGATGTGTTCTTTTTGTTCATACATGTTGTTGCAACTCTTGTATTATTCAAAATATCTTCGTTTGTGTTTTGAAAGAAAGGTTTGGAATGTCGTAAGGGTGAGCAGCATCCACAGCAATGATGACAGCATCTTCGTTTTTGGGTAAACTACCCCAAAAGTCACATTTTAATGCATGCAAAATATCAAACCAAACAAATGATGCTAGAACTTTTCACAAAAAGTTTTCGCTAATCTCATGTTAATTAGCCATTAGCCAGGTGTAGTTCATCACATTAACTATGGACATGTTTCACTAATGTTTGACATCCAGAAAGTGTCCAAATGCTTTCTGTCTTAACTTTAATACAGTATATTCATAGTTTTATAATTGTAAACCTAACAAACGTCATTTTGTGAAATGTTTTGTTTGAAAAGTGTAATTGTATTCTTTCCATTTCAATAGTTTTTTAAGTGTCCAAATACTTTATGGGGTTTCTGTATATTATAAAAATCACTTTATTTGAACAAAGCCTGCATAAGGTACAACACTGTGGCAATCATTGTTTCTTTTTTGGGCGGTTTGCATCCGTTTGTAATCAATTGCCAATAGAGTGCTGAAATGAGAAATGAGATACAATCACCATCATAGAAATCCTCCAGATAATTATGTTTATAAGCAGTTCCAAGACCCTCTATAGTCTTCAATCAAGGTGCCTGTCGAAATGCAGAACACAGTAATCTTTGTAATCTGTCCTGCTCATGAGGACCGCCTGGAGGGATGGCAGTGTTAGTGTAAAGAGGAAAGTTAAGGGCTCTTTGGAAGGGAAATCAATTTTTTTTTAATGGTGAAGAGAAAATGTTGTGACAAGCTGGCGGTGTTTATCCAACGTTCAAATGCTCTGCACTGCCATGTTTTCCATCCAGTTGACCCATGGCCTTTTAATTAGTGCTTTTTAAGAGGGAGGCATGTATGGGCCATACAGCAAGACAGGTGCTGACAGATTGGGAGAGGGTGTAAGGTTCCATTGATCAGCAGCAAGATGGAGAAAGGGGGTGAGAGAGGGTCCAGGGGTGTCGTGCGCCATTTTTTTTTAAGGGAAACTGCATTTGCATTGTTGAATAAAAGTGTTATTATTATTATTATTATAATCAAAAACCTTTTAACAATATGTTAAATAGCAAAGCATCTACTTTTGCTTTGGCGTTAATTGAGCTAAATTATACTTATTAAAGTTTCACTAAAAATCCACTTGGCTCAGACAATCTGAGGAGATGGGTGGGGGAGGGGGTGTGAGGTGAAGGGTGACCAATCACGTTGCTCCATTATTTGTCTTGGATATGTAGCCTGTATACTGACTAATTCAGTGTGTGCAAACTTCAGGCTGTGCTGAAATCCCCCTTCTAGTAAACATACTCGAGTACACTTAAGCAGACACGCTCTCTCTTTTTAAAAAAACGCATACACACCAACAGGCTGACTCTATCAACATGATTGATGCCTGCTTTCTGGCTGCCTTTTCCTCCAGCATGAACACACACGCGCAAACACAGACTAACTTTGAAAGTCAGTGTTTTATAAATCAAACCGAGGGGGGAACATCTCACTTCGAATTCCACACGAAACTTCTCCAAACTTTCCTCATTGACGTCTTTCTTGTTCGCTGTAAACTTCATGTCTCATTTTCTGCCGTGTCCTTTGAGTCCTCTGCTTTTCATTTAGATCTGCCAGTGGCGGAACAAACAAAAGAAAAGATTTCAGATTCAAATCCACCTATGATGCTCCACCCAACAGCAAGGTTTCATTGATCCTTTGCTTTACCCCAATCACGTCAAAGAAGGACCACTGAAGGATTCGATTTTCTTTCACACCGTCTCCCAATCTCAACTCTTTCTCAGCCCTTGTTTCTCACACTGCTCGGTCCCAAACAGAAACAGGCAACTGCAGCGCCATAAATTTCTCTCACCACGAGATACATCCTCATTACGGAGTGCCGGCAGGGAAACGGCTGACAGCTCTTACTCTGCACCTGTTAGTCCTGTGCCTGTTTGCGCTCATTGACTCATCTGTAAACGGCTTCAATCTCGACGTCTCTATCCGCGCCAACTAACCCGATGCTTCAAACGTTTGCTGACTCTTTGCTGGCCCGCAGACTCTATCTATAAAAGTTTCATATTTCCTACAGGCAGTCAATTATTGCGCCGGCGTATTCGGTTGCAATAAAAACATCAGTAATCGCTCTGTCTGAATTCTCCCCGCAGGTTCAGAGCTCGTCTGAAGAGCTGGGATATTCAGTGACAATTATGAAAATTTTTCTGCTCTCTGTCTTCAGCTCCCTCATTTTTTGATGTACTTGATCTTCTGCAAATATTGTTGAAGCTCATATGGCTGCGTTTCGGTGCGTAATTGTCAGCTCGGCCATTATAATGACGTAATTGATTTCTTTGTTTCTGTTTAGACAGCTTTGACCTTTTAGCCCGTTTTTATTGTAGCTATGTGAATTAAAATGTGGAAATGTTCTTATTATTTTTAACGTTGCCCATTTGCAGGCCTCTTCCCTCGTTTTTACCTCAACTTCTCTGGTTTTTCTTCTGTCAGGTTTTGCTGTGGAGGTGGCGGCCTGCTTCATAAGGGCTTTATAATGATATACATCAAGAACCGTGTTTTCAGGACTTTCCGTGGCATGGAGTCCTTTGGCTGCTGGACTGTTTTCCCTCCCATCTTAGGTGGCGGTTAAATATATATCAAATCCGTCTTAATACAGTGGGAATAAAAGAGCAGTACTGACACACTGTAAAGTAATACATTTCAAGCTCAGTGTTACTCCCTACGGCCTGTGTATGTGTGTGTGTGTGTGTGTGTGTGTGTGTGTGTGTGTGTGTGTGTGTGTGAATGAATGCAGCAGCTGGGAAAAGCATAAGGAAGCATTAACAGGTTTCTGTGAGTTGTGCTAATGTCTGTGAATGCTGAGGTGGGATTTGACTTTGACTTTAGGCAGCGACACCGCAAATGTCTGTCTTCCTCTTTCCGAGCCACACCAGCATTCCCGCGCACGGAAGTCAAAGAACCTCCAGTGTCACTTTATGTAATGATAACACTTCCCAGAGTTCTGCTGGCTTGTGTCATCATGTACTGAGCTCTATTGATGCACAACTCTTAAAAGAGTACACTGTGGTGCAGTGATGGTATCAGATTGTAATTCGATGAGGTCCGAAAGTCTGAGATCACTAATGAAAATGCTCCATTTTGCATTTTTCTAAAAACAGTTTTTTCAAATGTATTTCTAAAAATACTTTAATATAAGTGCGTAATAGCATGGCGTTTTTGGTATTTTAACAACTGTTCAGGAATTCCAATGTGTTGCACTGACTTAGATTAGATGATTAGATTCACAGTGTGACTCTTTTTGAGATGTAAATTCTGATATGCTCTGCATGCAATATTTTCAACGTAGTCTAATTATACTTGACCATATCACTGTAGCACACATGCAAGTTCTCCATATGGCTTTATGTCTCTCTCATTTCCCTCATGCTTGTCATTCCTCACTCATAGTCATCGTAGTCAAAAGCTCTAGCAGGGTGCTGAAGAAATCCACCCGGATCAGGTGTCCCATAATACCCCTAAACCACTGTAACCTGCACATCAAACAGCTTGGCGGTGGAGTAGATCATAAACCACTGACAGGACCAATGACCAGCCACGCTTTCACAGAACAACTGCAGTTATGGTTGGGCGACTGGAGACCCAGCAGGATTCTTGAGAAATACTTGTTGAGTGTGTTGTTCTCACTCCTTAACCACAAGAGGTGCTAACAATAGCTTTTCAAGTGCAGTATGCATCAATCAGGCAATATTCCTAATATTGTGTTGGTCCCTAAAAATGCTTAGGTAGGTGTTATGTGACAAAGTAACATCCACATGGATGGAAGGACCCAAGGTTTCCCAGCAGAACATTGCCCCAAGCCGGCTTGCCTTCTTCTCATAGTGCATCCTGTTGCCATGTGTTCACCAGGTAAGGGAAGTACACACACCCGGCCATCCATGTGATGTAAAAGAAAATGTGATTAATCAGACCAGGCCACCTTCTTCCATTGCTCCATGGTCCAGTTCTGATGCTCACGTGACCAATGTTGGTGCTTTCGGCAGTGGACATCAGTGCAGCCCCAAACGCAACAAACTGCGAAGTATGTATTCGGACACCTTTCTATCAGAACCAGAATTAAATTTGAGCTACAGTAGATCGTCTGTTTGATCGTAGATCGTCTGTTTGATCGTACCACATCAAACAGCCTTCGCTCCCCACGTGCATCAATGAGCCTTGGCCGCCAATGACCCTGTCGCCGATTCACGACTGTTCCTTCCTTGGACCACTTTTGATAGATACTGACCACTGCAGACCGGGAACACCCCACAAGAGCTGCAGTTTTAGCGATACTCTGACCCAGTCGTCTAGCCATCACAATTTGGCACTTGTCAAACTCGCTCAAATCCTTATGCTTGCCCATTTTTCCTGCTTCTAACACATCAACTTTGAGGACAAAATGTTAACTTGCTGCCTAATATATCTAACAGGTGCGGTGATAAAGAGATAATCAGTGATATTCGCTTCACCTGTCAGTGGTCATAATGTTATGCCTGATCGTTGTATCATCATAATTTATTTGGATTAATGAGTGGTTGGCTAATTACAGCCACTTTCATTTTTAGTCTACCTTTAAAATTGCACGTACAAGAATGAAATGAAGATATCATGTCTTACTTTTTGTTTTTGTATTTGGATCTCCATGCCATGATTATAGTAATAAAATGATGTCATCACTGTCTCAATGCTTAGCTTTGTACTGTAGGTAATGATTTTGTAATAAGCGCTACAGATTGTTTCAAAAGCTGCTGCCTGCCACTTGTTGTTTTTTTATTTATTTAATTTTATTATTTTTGCTTAATTCCAAATATATTTGCAGATTACAGGTTATTATACAAAACTAATGTCACATTAGAGGCAGTTTGTGGACAGAAAAATTGTATCGAATTTGTACAGAACAAGTGCAACATAAGTCATCTTATTCACGACTAGTCAACACAAATCATAAGTGAAGACTAAAGTGGCTAAACGCATAGTCTGTTGTGAGAGCATGTGTGTGCAGCCTATATGTTCACACGGCCTTACATGAACAAATGGAACCGGGGGTCCATCTGACAGCGAAGGTCTGTCCCGAACTGCCCGATGAAATATGTGAGCCGTCATCATCTGCTTTGAAGAAAAACAATCAAACGCAGAGGGAGGAATTCCTGTCCTGACAGAGTGCCATCATCGCAGAGGTGCTCCTCTCTTTACCTTCACGCTCTCCCCCGTTCTCTCCCTCTTTTTCGTTCCCTCCACTCAATCTTTTCTTTCCCACTGTATGAGAGGACTATTCTCAGACCTGCTGGGGGCCGGGTCTGGGCAGCATGTGGGCGCAGAGTGAACGCAACAAAGGAAACCTGAGTGCGGCGGAGCCACAGTCTCTTGGTGGATTCCCGTTTTGTGCGTCTTCAGAGAGCTTGTTTTTCCTTTGACACAGCTGCATAAACTAACCAATGAGAAGACCCACAGTGAGCTCTACTGCTCAGCATTATGGGTAGTATATGCACTTCAGAATAGTAAAGAACTGTGGGAACTTGAAAGAGAAGCTGCAGTAAGAACTATGTACAACTATTACTTACATACACTGTAAAAGTCCCATGCGATTCAGTGATGGTATCGAATGATAATGCAATATTTTGATATATACCTTAGAACTTTTATTATATTTATATAGAGTGTTACTTCATTGATACTCTAAGGGGCTATACATTGTATACATTAATATTTACGCAATATTACATGTGCAAGGGTGCTGTTTTAGACAAAGAGCACAACTGTAAGAGGGTAGCTGCTTTTTATGCAACTTAGACAATATTTCCAGTTACCTTGTCTGTTTTTGTTCTCATGGCACATAGTAGGGGTATTTGACTATTTTGTGTTTTTGAGGAAATCGTTCAGTGTATGAATGATATGTATGGGTTCAATTCATAATACATGCATTTATAGAACATACTTTTAACAGTGGCATTATTTACTCAAAAGAAGCACCTACTCAGATGTAGCCAGTCACTGGAATCAATAAATGACTCACTCAAAAAGACTCATAAACACTACCTTCTGCAGTGTATCCAGCATAGAGATGAATTAACATAAATGTTTTCTATATATTCAAAAGTAGCCATAAGTGAAGTATTTGCCTAAGTGAAATATTTGTTTTTAATGACCCCATGTGCAATTTAGTAGGCCTGTGGAAGCTTGTTTCCGCCACGGATTAACATTTTTAAAAGATAATTGTTTATATCTCGAAATTCAGAGGAAAACTTGCTGAATTGCAAGACATAAACTCGCAATTGCGAGTTATAAAGTCAGAATTTCAAGAAAAAAGTCAGATTCGCAATTTCTACTTTATACATTTTGCAATTCTGACTTTATATCTTGCAATTAGATGTTATAAAGTCCAAATTGCAAGATATAAACACAATTCTTTTATTTTATATCTCGCAATTCTGACTTTATATCTCATAAATAAAAACTTTATATCTCATATCATGCAGTTCTGACTTTATATCTTGCAATTAGATGTTATAAAGTCCAAATTGCAAGATATAAACACAATTCTGAGAAAAAAGTCAGAATTGTAAGATGTAAACTCGCAATTATGAGAAAAAGTTTGAATTGTGAGATAAAAAGTTGCAATTATTTATTATTATTATTCTTTGCCGGAAACAAGTTTCCATTAAACAAGCCATTAAAATATGAGGAAATTATTTAGGGAAGAACAAAACCTTAAACTGAATTAAGCTATCTGCCAAAATTATTTGGTAAAAAAGGCAACTTACAGCTACAGGATTTTACTATGAAAAAAAGCATTGACTGTTGCCACATTCCAGGCAACCCGTAACCACTGGAACGGCAGTCAAACCCGTGAATTCCTACCTGTGAACTCGTACTAGATCGATGTACTCCCAGTTATGCGCTCTGACGTCATAGTCAGCGAAACAACAATGGCAGCCCCTACGGATGCGGTATTTATGAAAGTCGTATAAGGTGAGAAAGACTTTAGGCAATACCTCGTAAAATAAAAGGTATAACAGCATCTCTTGCCTTATGCGCCATTATTTCTCCTCCGTTTTTACTCAAATAAGCAAGGAGTAAGCACCTTTGGGGATAGAAATGTTTGTAAATGAGCATAAGCCCCGTACAGTCCGCCATGCTTTGTTTACATCTAGCTACCACAATTCAGTTTGGTATGACTTTGCCTGAACGCTACAAAGTCGCGAGTTAAGGGTTTAAGTCGTAACTTACAGACTCAAAAACTTGCCTGGAACGCAGCATATATATATACTGGTCCTTCTCAAAAAATTGCATATTGCGATAAAAGTTCATTATACGAGCTATTAACCTAATCATCTGAATCAACTAATTAACTCTAAACACCTGCAAAAGATTACTGAGGCTTTTAAAAACTCCCAGCCTTGTTCATTACTAAAAACCGCAATCATGGGTAAGACTGCCGTCCTGACTGCTGTCCAGAAGGCCATCATTGACACCCTCAAGCGAGAGGGTAAGACACAGAAAGAAATTTCTGAACGAATAGGCTGTTCCCAGAGTGCTGTATCAAGGCACCTCAGTGGGAAGTCTGTGGGAAGGAAAAAGTGTGGCAAAAATGCTGCGAGATGAGGTGACCGGACCCTGAGGAAGATTGTGGAGAAGGAAGCACTGGACTGAGTCTGGAGTAGAAAAATCCAGAGCCACTGTGCACAGGCGTGTGCAGGAAATGGGCTACAGGTGCCGCATTCCCCAGGTCAAGCCACTTTTTAACCAGACACAGGGGCAGAAGCGCCTGACCTGGGCTACAGAGAAGCAGCACTGGACTGTCGCTCAAATTTTGCATGTCATTCGGAAATCAAGGTGCCAGAGTCTGGAGGAAGACTGGGGAGAAGGAAATGCCAAAATGCCTGAAGTCCAGTGTCAAGTACCCACAGTCAGTGATGGTCTGGGGTGCCATGTGAGCTGCTGGTGTTGGTCCACTGTGTTTTATCAAGGGCAGGGTCAATGCAGCTAGCTATCAGGAGATTTTGGAGCACATCATGCTTCCATCTGCTGAAAAGCTTTATGGAGATGAAGATTTGGTTTTTCAGCACGACCTGGCACCTGCTCACAGTGCCAAAACCACTGGTAAATGGTTTACTGACCATGGTATTACTGTGCTCAATTGGACTGCCAACTCTCCTGACCTGAACCCCATTGAGAATCTGTGGGATATTGTGAAGAGAAAGTTGAGAGACGCAAGACCCAACACTCTGGATGAGCTTAAGGCCGCTATCAAAGCATCCTGGGCCTCCATAACACCTCAGCAGTGCCACAGGCTGATTGCCTCCATGCCACGCCGCATTGAAGCAGTCATTTCTGCAAAAGGATTCCCGACCAAGTATTGAGTGTATAACTGAACATAATTATTTGAAGGTTGACTTTTTTTGTATTAAAAACACTTTTCTTTTATTGGTCGGATTAAATATGCAAATGTTTTGAGATTTTGGGTTTGCATGAGCTGTATGCCAAAATCATCAGTATTAAAACAATAAAAGACCTGAAATATTTCAGTTTGTGTGCAATGAATCTAAAATATATGAAATTTTATTTTTACTGTATCATTACATTATGGAAAAAAATGAACTTTTATCACAATATGCTAATTTTTTTAGAAGGACCTGTAGATGTTTATGTGTCTGTACTTTATAACTCTGAATGGTGTATAAACTGAATATGGTAGTATATATTCGACTTAAACGTAATAGATTGACAGACAGTCTCTCTGCTTTTCATCTTCCATCTTTCCTTTCTGTCTCTTCTTAATAAGTGTTTACACAGCATGTCATGTATTTTCGGTCTTATTTCTACCAGATATTGCCCTCAGTTTCGCACAAAAGACCCACTGTTTGTGAATGAAGTGAAACATGATGTTCCATGGCACTAAATGTTTTTATCAGGTCATCTTTAGGAGACGTGTCATGGACTGTTTCATAACAAAGAGAGGAAGTATTTGCAACAGCTCGTATATCAATTTTCTGACGGAACTTCTCTTTGAAATCTGCGTGTTTCATCCTCTGCCGATAAATCACCCGCTTCGTCATTTTTCTTTTGTTTCTCCCTCCCTTGCCATTCCCCCCTTCTCTCTCTCATTCATCTGACATATGTTTATATTGCAAGTATTTATTGTGTGTTTTCCTTTGTAAAGTGCTGGTATATATCACTGCTGCTGGCCTCTGAGCGGAGAGGGAGGGAGGCTATCAGCACGATTGATTTGTGTTGTTTTCATTCTCTGGTGGGCTTCTCTTCATGAGCAAAGCCAAAATAGCCAGAACACACAGACACACAAACTGAGCAGTGAGATGCTGAGGGTAAGAGAAACAGAAGGGCGTCCTTTTCTGTTTTATTTCTGTTAGACTGCTGTGGTCTGCACTCAAAATATGGCCGAATCCTGACGTTAAACACTGACATCTAAGTCTATTTTTCTGCCCTGTTATTCTTATCACAGGCCATTCGGCTCATATGGGACATGTCATATTTCTAAAACGCAGAGGAAACTGTAACAGAAAACCTTGATTTGGAAACAAATGCTCATGCAGGGAGTGTTTCGGTATCTAATTCGAATGATGGTCAGATAAGTGCGCAGCGTGCGTGAATTCAGCTGCTCTAGAGGTGCTAATCTTTGTTACCTGCTTTTTCTGATAACAATAGAACTGAAATTAAGACACTCTTTTTTAGTTGTTTTTTGTTGTTGCCAGAATAAGTTATTTTCCAGATGTAAGCTAAAATGTGTGCAACTGACATGGACACAGATATGACTGCATTTTAAAATCACTACATTGTAAATGAAGAAGATATTAATTTTGTCCTTAAGTCCAGCACTTTAGATTCGGGAGAATTTATTTGAACCGTTTTTATTTGCTTTGTTGGGTTCTGTAAAGTAGCCTATACGGCTCTTTGGAGGTTACAAAAGCTCTTGATGTTACATTATAGAAAAAAAGGGATAAGTTTTGCTCTTAATTTCCAGATTTTTTTCTACATGTATGCACTAAAACGAAATATTTGGGGCGTATCATTAATGATGAAATGTGTGAAGATGTAGAATTAGCATGTTATACGGCCAAGCTAATATGTTGGTGAGAAAATTGTATAAATGTCAGGTTAAGATAAACCTTTTTATAGCGTACTGTACCTCTTTTTATACTGCTCCACTGTGAGTTAAGTTTAAAAAAGTGAGCCTATGTAAGCTTCAGATTGCCTACAAAAATGGAGCAGTGCAAGTGATCTATTTTGTATGTCAGGAGTAAATACTTTTATGGCTTTTATGAGAAATTTGATGTATACATTTGTGGGTACTTGACACCACTTGTAGACAAAGTTGAATTGAATTATACATTAAACGAGTGGTTGATTATGATTTCACTTTTTAAACTTTAGTTAGCGTGTGTTGCTGTTTGAGCATAAACAACATCTGCAAAGTTACGACGCTCCAAGTTCAAACTAAAGGGAGATATGTTAGGGGTAATGTGCATCCAGTCGGTTGTTAACTCAAAATAAACCCTGACAGTGATCAGGACCCCGACGCGCAGCGGAGGATGTACATTATCCCGTTTATTACATGGCTACTTGTCTCAAGTAAATTAGACATAAAATATTGTCTTGAGTTTAAATATTTTATCAGCTCTTAATACTGCTTTGAGCCTTTTGAAGTCAGACAAGACGAACATTTAAGGCATAATCTACAGTCGTATCACTGATTGCAAAAGCAGTTGGACATAAAAATGTTGATTAAAATATTTTATTAGCTGATTTGTAAATTGACAAATTCAGACTTTTCAGTTATTCATTTTGGCGGTTGTTATCTGGGAATAACATACCGATGGAATGCGTGATTGACCAATCAGAATCAAGTATTCCACAGAACCACGTAGTTAATGACTACAACAAACGGCTGGTAGGGACTACAACAAGCTTATTCAAGGGTTAGTGACATCACTAACCCTAGAATTTACATAAAGTTCCCGCACAAGTGATTTATAGATTATCATGACAGAATATGCTAATCAGATAGTATCTCCACATCAGCTACATAAATTCATAAACTAACCATTCAGAAGCATCCTGTTGCATTCTGCATGTTGTCACTTCTTTAGTCTCTCCATGATTGTCCGACTCTGGTTTGAACAAAAGGCTGAACAGTTTCAGTCATTTTCTGTGTCTAACACGAGCTCTTGAAGCCCCGCCCTCTTCTTGAAAGGCTGCACTTTTAGGACTGCCGCAGTTTCAGGACTGCATTTCTAGTATGAGCGCTATCTAGCCAACTGTACTGAGACCTGATTCAAACTTTTTTCACCTCATTTTTAACAGCAGGCACGGCCATTTTAAACTTAATTACTTAAATTAGTTTACATTTTTTAACAGGGTTACCAAAGGGTAGGTTTAGGGCTAGGGGTTGGTTAGGACAATATATAAATTAAACTGAATCAATTAAACAACTAAATTGCTGCTAGGGTCCTAGAACTGCGGTCCTAGAAATGCAGTCCAGCCTCTGGGTTTATCACGCAGATGCTACTCCCAGGAGCATCAGCAGCTCATTTGCATTTAAAGGGACACACACAAAAACGACACGTTTTTGCTCACCCTCAAAAAATCAAATGTTTAATATGCTAAAAATAAAAATGATCTGTGGGTAGTTTGAGCTAAAACTTCACATACACACTCTGGGGACATCAGAGATTTATTTTACATCTTGTAAAAAGGGACTAACATATTCACCATAAAAAATGAAATGGAAGTAAACAATGGAAGATCATTTTATACCTGCATTTCTTTCTTCTATAAAACTATTATTATTATTATTATTAATAATATAAACCAATGCGAGCCAATGAAATGTGTTTTGTCTAAGAATGCAGCAGAGATTTTCATGGTAGTCAAATGAGTTTGGAATGACATGAAAATGAGTAAATTAACACCAAATTTTCATGATAATGATAAAATATTCCTTTACCAGAGGAAAGTTGAAGCCCTCTGGGGGTCTTTGAAGCACCGGCACAGATGTTTTTCTAAAGAACCATGAAAATTACAAATGTTTTCCTATGGCATGAACTAAAATTGGTTCTCCTATGATCTGCTATGACATTTTTTAGAAAATGGTACAGGAGATGATTATGCTGTTGCCATCAATACCTTCTCTGTTTTTTTCATGGTCATCTTCACTGGCTAACTCTGGAAGCCATTTGCTATTTTAGTTCCTGCCACAGGTAGAAATATCTGAAACCATATGTATAGTTGGATCCCATGGGAACGTTGAAGCTGACTCTCCTTTCCTCTGCTTACCATCAAAGCAGACAAGAATAGTTAGCAAAAATAATTCAGTTGCCCTGTTTTCTCTCTGTCTTGTGCGAGAGATTTTACAGTGAACAGGCTTGCCGAACTTCAACATTGAAGGTCACAAATGGCCTCCTCCTTGAAATCATGTATATTCTGGTTTAACCACATGCTGATCCACACTCAGTATCTCTGAATCAAGAATTAAGTAAGAGTCATATAAACAAGCCAGAAACAGTTTCCAGACCTGTTCCACCTGATACGTTTCGGGTTTTTCTCCTCAACGGAGCTGTTTGCTGCTGTTGGAATGATGGAAAGCTCTGCTCTTCATCTCCTGCTGTGGACTTGTGAGCAACATCTGGATCTGCCGTGCGTGCGTGAAGCCATGCAGATGTGAGTGTTGAGGAATTCACTGATTCCGCGTACCGATAGTGCACAGCGTGGACCTCAACTTCAACGCTCGCTGTATACACAATTAGCATATCTGCGGTATGTAAACACGGATAATATCATGGAATCGCTTTGAATGGGATTTCCTGTCTAAATTTCATGGGTTTCAGTAAGGAGGGAATTCAGTAAGAATAAATCCATAGCGACGTTTATTTGCACTGTCTGTGTTATTTTAGCGACCAGTTCACTAGGAATTATGCAAATGAGGTAATAACACAAACACACCCACAAAAATGGTGCTTGTCTACACTGCACATCTAGGGAAGTATTTACATTTGGCTATACTTCATGTATTTTTTACTGATAGCGGTCTGATCAGATAATGCTGAGCTCCAATAGCATAATGACGGAAGTGAACTCGACGTGTTATAGCTTCATATATCTCAGAAATAGTTATTATTTTAAATCTGTTTTGCTGTGAAATACATTTATGTGGCCCTTTTGTAAATGGAATTGGCTTACTCATTCAGAAAGCTATCCAATTAATCAAAATGCACTAAGTAATTTACAGAAGACAATGGCAGTGATTCAACCAATATGCTTAATGAGTTGACAAAGTGTATATTTATCGCATATTGAATATTTATTGCATATTTCTGTGCATGTACAGTACCTGTGTGAAAAAATAAATGTTATGTATAATAAATTCAATAAGAGGATAATAATATTCTTTAAAATAATAAACTTGATTGCAAATTGAATGTTATCAGACATTTGACCATGTTTTTGCGATAACATGAAAATGTATTATAGTTTAAATTAATATTATATGCAATTCATTTCATAATTATTTTTGTCTTTAAAATATGGTTAGATTGTACTGTCTGCCAAATGTACTGACAAGCATTTATGATAAAATACATTTCATATAATTTTGGTTCAAACTTTCATGGCCTAAAATATATTTAATATAACATATTTGCAGTTATGAAGCACATTTAAATTGCACATAAAAAAGCACATACATTTTTTTTAAATATTTACTTTAAATGTGTTGTTGGATAACACTTAAAAGTACTTTACATGGGCTTTGTGTTAATAAACACATTAAAATAAAATGAAAATTCTCCTTCTTTCAAAGCATGACAAAAGATGAACAAAACATAATTAATTTAAATGTACTTTAAAGTAAAACTTTTAATGCTACTACATTGTGCACTTTTTAAAAGTGTACTAAAGTATACTGTACTCTGTACTTAAGTGTCCTTTTATCACAGTAATGTTATATTATTTGCAAGAACAGTGCAGATTCAATACAATTAAGAGCACTTCTTTTACACAATGGTAAACAAACTCAATGAAATATAGTACATTAAATATACATATTTTACATATGATTATTATTTTAGGTGAACTATCCCTTTAAATATAACACAGCACACTTATAGTGCATTAAAGGTGCACTATGTAGGATTTTTCAGTAAAATATCCAAAAACCACCAGGCCAGTGTTATATATTTTGTTCAGTTGAGTTCTTAAAATATCCCAAATATTTCCAACTATTTGAAAATTGTGAGAAAATTGCTATTTTAACCAAGGAACCGGGACGTCTGAGGGAGTCACCTGTCAATTGCATCATATCTGCGTTACCCTCGGTTTACTCTTAGCTGTGTGAACAAGTGTCACTGAGCAAACTCACAGAGTAACTTCATAATTTTAAACACACTTAAATATATCTAATATGATAAACAGCGCTGCGTTACCTCATACTCATGACCGGAAAAGCGGAAATGGCACCGGCGACTGTGTCCCGTCATAATAAAAGTCCCAATGCTCACGAGCCATGTGTTGAGTGACAATCACTCTGGCGGCCTTGCTCAGCTCCCTCAACACTCGGTCCTGCTCTGCTTCATACTACAGTAACGTTAACAACCACATCCATGTACTTGATTTCTGCCTAAGTCCTATCCCAATTCTTTTCCACCGGCTGTGAGGTGAAGACCACATCCCAAGATTCTGAGCTCAAACTAGGCATCATCAAGCTACGCCTTTGTTTTGAACAGGTGCCCTCTAGAGGACGGAAAAGTTACATAGTGCAGCTTTAAGTGAATAAAACAGGCTTTTACACTAAAATACTAGTGAATTCTAGCCTGACGTGGTCTAGTCAGAATATGAGTCTGATACTGCTCCATTGGGCTTTGATTATGGGGCGTGTTTCAACTGAACCACGAAAGACCTCAATTGGATAGACCTACAACCAATCAGAGCAACGGAGCGACTCGTAACGTTAGTTGTCAAATGTCAACAGAACTCAACTGCACTGTGTTGCCAAGTCCGTGTTTTTCCCACGGGATGTTCTCCATGTCCGCGGGTTGGAGCGACCCAAATTATGTGATATATAGCCCCAGGAATGCGAATTTTAGCAGGCAACCGTGCCAAAATAACATATTTTGCCAACCAAACGCCATTTTTTTCCGGAGGACCCACTGGAAAGCTATTGGGATTGTTTTGGGCTATAGTTTTGAGTCGCAAAAATTTAATAATTTTAATTCATAATAACTCCTCTATGGATCGAGTCCAGACCGAATTGCCCGAGCAAAAAAAATTGTGGGCGGGGCTAAATTCGGCTGGCATCCAGGCTAAGTGAATTCACTTAATAAAAATTATAATAATAAGGAACTGAAAGATCTTAATGTAAAAATAAATACATTATCAGCATCATATGGTGGAGAAGAAAAGGGTTTTTTTTACGTCTAGTTACTTAGGATGAAGGTGCTCACACACATGCTCATGTACACACACTGCTGTATCCCATGCCATGCCAACACTTCCCACAGAAAAGAGTGAGAAGGCGGACAGAATGCGTCAATCAGACGTACCCCAGGGATGATCTGATTAGGGCAGGAACAGCAAGACAAATGCACGCGCTTGTACGTTGTCCCATGGAGCTGTCATATGCATGGCTGTGTTCACAGAGCGCTCATGCTGGCTTGTGCCCCCGACGCCTGAATCCAACAACCCACTAGAGGCTCAGCCACGCTGGCAATGAGAACGCAGGAAGTGTTGGCACCATGTGTGTGTAGGAGAGTGGAACAGTGCGATATAGGTGTGTGTGTGTGTGCATGTTTATGGAGGGGGCCAATAGTGAGGGTCCACTGAGCTGACATAGTAATGTTTTCTGCTGAATTGGAATACCTGTGAGTGTCGCTTCCATTCGTCCTGGCTGCCCTTCAGATGTACTTTACTCTCTGGTCGCCTCTCAATCTGCTAGCACGTCACTTTAGTCATTTAATAAGACAGTTACAAAATAACCTCTCCTATTGGCACAGTCTATGTCTGTTTATGGTTGGTTTGTCTAGCAGTTCTAATCTAATTAAAAACTTTGTATGCCTTTAAAGTTGGCATTAGTGAAAAATTCACTCTTTTCTAAATGCATGTTATTGATCATATTAACGTTCATGCATATATTTTCTTTTTACTTATTTTTTTGACCTCATAGTTTTTAATTAAAATATCACAAGGCTTAAAATTGCGACCATTTTGGTCGCATATGCGGCGAAATTGAATCTGTGCGACCTCAAAATATATTTGGGAGCATTTGTGCAAGTGCAAATAAATGTCGAGGTGCGACCTGTTTCGTTAATTACTGCACAGTGTGCCCGATGTGAGCTGATCCACCGTTCTATCACATAACCAATTAAACTCCATCTTCACACTCTTAAATTTAAAGCAGACTTTAGGTTGGTTAATTAGCCGTCAACCTCTCCCTTTCACTGCACTCTATTGTCACGTGACAGGGAGATAACTAGCGTGTGAAATACAAAGAGCTGAAGAGAGAATTTAAAAAATGTTATTAACACAAATAAAATAATATATTGTGTTAAGTATAGCCTATACATTATTCACTCACATGACAATCTCAAAGCAGAGATACTCATACATGCTTACACAAGCTTTTTAGGTTTTTAGTTCTCATGTTTCAGAATGATTCGCTTCCTGTGCGGGAACAGCTTCGTACTCACCTGAATGTACACAGCAGTGTAACGACCGAAGATTTTCGCTTAATAATAGATTCCATTTTGTTGTAATAGATTCCATTACATTTTGTTTCTTGCCAAACACTACCATAGGCCTTCAGAATACTTGGAATATGGAGTGTGCAAGAATTATATATATTATTATTATTTATTTTTATTTTTTTGTAATCACATTTTTTTTATTTATAATAATAAAAAGAGAATACGACTTTAGAACAACATCCGGTTGACTAATTAATTGCTGAATTTGCACAGTCCCATAGAAAAGATAGGAATGGGGTAAATAAAGTCCAAACTATGAGACAGCAGATAAGGGTTACAAAAGTAAAAAATGTAATACAATAAAAAACACAGTTGGAAAGTTGGGAAATTTGCCCCTGTCCGCCCCTGTCTGTTCCACTCGGATGGACATCACAGAACAGAAGAAAAGATCTGTCACTACTTCTAATAGTCAATGATATTTAATAAGGAGCATCAATGAATCATTCACTATAAGACTTGGAATGTGCAACTTTTTTTCATTTTGACATACAGAGATCTGAAGGAATTTGTGGCAATTTATGTCAGATTTCACATCTAGTTCACTCAAAAATATTTGTCTGTTATTATTTCCTCAAAAGATTAAAAATATATATATTATGTATTCCGCAGAAGAAAGAACGTCCTACAGGTCTGGAACAGCATAAGGGGGAGTAAATGATCACAGAATTAGCATTTTTGGGGGCAAACTATCCCTGTAAGATAAATATTGCTGCTTCATTGCCTCTGTTATTTTGACTGTTCTGTGGTTGTTTGGTTGTTTATAAAACTGTGTTGCGTCTAGTTACAACAGCGCTATCTCAGTAGCTAACTGACTGGCTGTAGTTCACTAATGTTTGCGGTTTGGAAAGCCCACAAGTGCTTATGAGTAACAGAATGAGTCACTATTGATTCATCTTCTTGAAGTCTCACAGAGACCAAACAAATATCTCACCAAAGGCGGAAAGAAAGTGTGTCTGAAGTTGAAACTAACAATTGCTGGTTGATAAAACTCGATTGTGAAGAAATGTACATTGATTGAGGGTAAAGAAAACCAGGATAAATACTCGGACTTGCTGAGCGAATAACGTGACTGCAGCATTACCTGTTCAGTTGCGTTTTTTAATTAAAACCAATTTTCTACTTGGAAATTAACTAGAGAATTGAAAGAACTGCATGCTTTCAACTTAGACTTAATTTTCTACTATATTATGTGTCAGACTTTATTAAAGATCTTAATCCGTTGCCTAATTAATTTGCTAAAGTCAAGCTGGATCCAGTTTACGCGCTATGTGTTCACATTATTCAAAATATTCAGAACTCATTAAAACCCCAAATGTTAAACAAATGCTGACAGGAAATCTTGTGTTAATGCTCATTTAGATAATCTCTACATCCCATTGCACACCAAACAAACAAAAAATAATGGCTGTTATCAATCATTACAGTATAACGAGGGCCAGACGATATCCAGGGAGTTTCACAGTTTGTGCACAACGCTACACAAATTCAAAAACACATGTAGAAATGCACTCAAACATTCACACGCAAGCCTCATTTCTTTAATGGTGCATGATGCCGATGTGTAGTTAATGCTGTGTGACCAGGTCCTGTGGCCTGCGCTCCATGCGCTTTAAATTGCCGTCCACATGGAACATTTCTCTCCTGACCGACTTCCTCTAAATAGAAACAGATTTAGATGGCAGGAGCTGAATTTAAAAGATAAGACAAGAGTTATCTTAGAACTTTGTACAATTCTGAATTGACAAACTGTTTCCCTTTCAGTTCCTGAATTTGGTTTGAATTGACCATGCCTCACAGGAAGTTGAATTGAAATTTGAAAACCAACCAACCGTCCCTCCATTCATCCATCCATCCATCCATCCATCCAGGCCTAAACCTTTAACATTCAATGTTTGTCTAGATTAAAAAACTGTCATATGCATTTCATGTGTCAAATTGAACACCCTTACATTGACATTTAAGTTAAGTTAAGTTTTTATCCTGTTTGCTACCTCAATTCAAATTCAGGAACTGAATTGGAATTTAAGGCATTTTCAATTCAACTCTGAGTGGCACACAACCCCGATTGTGGCTTTTGTCTTCGACAGGAGAACCAGACATGGTGCCCTGTAGCAGATGGTGCTTTGGGTTGTAGATACGCCAGGTTTTCATTAGATAAACCACCAGCAGGACTTCTCAGAACCCCTGGCCAGCACCACTTGTGGGTGGTCATCCATCATCTCGCTGTGATGGCAGCCAGGAGGACAACAAATGCCAACCGTGGCCCAGGGGACAGTTTTGCACTCACTCAAGTACATACACAGCTTCTCTTGAGTAGTAACACACCTTTTCACTATGCACAATTTACAATCACATATTTTTATGAACTCCGACAATAGATGGAAGAGAAAGCATTTGGCAGCCATCTGTACCCATTATTGCTTCACTTTATGAGCGATCAGTATTATAACACTGTTTTGCACACGACTGAACATGATCCAGCGTCAGCTAGCGCTCGCTTCTTCCCTTTAAAGAGCTCTTGCTTCAGGGAGTAACTGATGACTAAAACAGCTCTGGCAGTACAGGAAGAAACACACATGGATTTAATACTTAACCCATAATCAGGACAATCAGTGTACAACAACATTTGTAGAGTAATCTCCAAGCACTTTTAGTCCTAAGTCACCAGCACACTAACGGCTTTGTCATGTCGTCGATCGCTAAAAGATCGGTAGGTAGACAAAAGAGGCACCTGATTGGCGCTCAGGGAGGCTGCGGTTGAGAAACGAGAAGAACTTTGACACGCAAACATGAGGCTCATTACATGACGAAGCCCCTTCAATGGGCTGTGCGGCACGTCTGTCTCCAGGCATACTGGGCTGCTGTGGGGGTCACCTCGCTTGTTAGGAGGGCAATTCTCATTAAAATGTGCTTAACCTTCTGTTTTCGCTCTGTTTTACTCGCATGCTCTCACTCATTTCCTAACATACTGCACAAAGTCGCCTGCAGCAGGGAGAAAACAAGGGAACGTGAAAGGGAGAAAGTGAAAGAATGTGTTCCATTTCCTGACAAAAGAGACTGACGGTCAGGGTTGTGTGGCGGTGGTCTGGCTGATAAAGGAGGAGTGAGCTCTGGTGTCCACAGTGCAGCAGTAGATAATTCACAGATGTGTTGTAACTAGTGAAATAGATTCATTTTGTATTTTGTAAAGATTTAAAGTAGTGCTGATTAAAGCCACAATATGTAATTTTCACTGCTAGAGGTCGCTTATTCAAAACAAAGGTGTAGCTTGATGACGCCGTTGTTGTCATCACCTCTAAAATTGGTGTAAAAGAATCCGACAGGACTCGGGGCAGAAATCTTATTCATGGATGAGCTAATGTATTAAAGATTTATTATTGTTACTGTAGAATAAAGCAGGGTGGGGCTAAAAGACGTTGGAGTGGAACGAGGACACTGGAGCGATTGCTAATGAGAGACAAACGCGACACATGGCTTCTGCTCATGCATATGTGTGGTAACGCAGAGCAGTTTTATCATATTAGATACATTTGAGTGAGTTGAAAGTTATGTTATAATGCTACTCTGTGTGTTCACTTAGCGGCTACTATGAGACACTTGTTGCACACTGCAGTAAACCAGGTCGATATTAGTTGTGGCAGTGGCTCAGTGGGTCATTGTCGACAAACCGGAAGGTTGGTGGTTTGACCATAAATTAATAAACAAAACGAAACACACACATAACAAAACGTAAATAAACCACAACATAAAATCCAGGCCTGGTTCTCTCTCATCCTTCACTGGTGTCACACGTCCTTATATGCCTCCGAGCTCCCTCATGAGGGGACTTCGAGACTTTGGTGTGCCTCGCTGCAGGTGACGCTCATTGTCAGTCACGCACCGGTCTCCACTCGCTCCTCCCATGTCACTCGTTCGTCCACCTCGCCACAATGGTATACCAAATTATCGAGGGTAACTGGTATGTCATTGATTCCATGCACAATTGACCGCCCAAACATGTTACGTGTCCTTGTTAAAATTTCTTATTTCTCTTTAAACATTCTGGGAAACAGTTGGGTAATGCAAGTACACAAGTCAGTAACATTGTTCCAGTGGGTTTTGGATATTTTCATCCAAAAACCTTACATATAGTGCCTTTAATCACATCTAATATTCAGTAAATATATGTTAAAGCCCATTGTTGTTGCCTTGTCATTTGAGCTTCACCTGTGACTAATAATGGATCAATTAGATCTCAGGTGTGTATAAAAAGAACCCCAGTGCACTAGACCTTCACATCAACTGCAACTAGACCTCTGCAAACATGCCTAAGATTCACCCTGAGACTAAAGTTTTGATTATCAAGAGGCTGAAGACCAGATCCACTGCTGATGTGACAGACACCTTCAAAGTGTCTCAGCGTAAAGAACAGAGGATAAAAAAAAGATATGAAGAGACTGGAGACGTTTATGACAAACCCAGGTCAGGCAGACCCTGCAAGACAACTGCTCGAGAGGACTGTTTGTTGGCTCGAAAATCCAAGGCAGCCCATTTTCCACTGCAGCAGAGCTCCACGAGACCTGGTCACCTGAAGTCCCTGTGTCAACCAGAACAGTTTGTCAGATTCTGTCTCGAAATGGCCTCCAATGTCAAATCAGTGCCCAGAAGCCAGCACTAAACAAAAGACAATTGAAAAACCGTGTGGCATTTGCCAAAGCCCACAGCCTGCTAAAAGGTTGGACGCTGGAAAAGTGGCAGAAGGTGGGTTTTTCAGATGAATCTTCTGTTGAATTACACCACAGTCGCCGCAAATATTGCAGGAGGCCTACTGGAGCCCGCATGGATCCGAGATTCACCCAGAAAACAGTAAAGTTTGGTTGTGGAAAAATCATGTTCTTGGTTTACATCCAGTGTTATTGAATCCAGTATTCAATTTCTGTATAGGCGACGACAATTTTGTCTTGCCAAAATTTGACCTTTCTGTCTTGATTAAATGATAAATCTTTTTTCAGTGAAACTAATTTATTTCAGTGCATTAAACATCATTTGGCAGGGTTTTAGCTTTTCATATGAGCTATTTCTAACACCAATTGATGAATTAACTGGTGTTTCTACAAAATAGATAAGCAACACAACTTTTGTCAGGGACTATATATATATATATATATATATATATATATATATATATATGCTTATACTTCAGACAACCTCAGCTTTCTCGCTTGCACACACTTTGCATAATCTCTTCCAAATCATTTGTCCTTTTTTCTAAACTTTCCTTTTCTCTTTTCACTCATCCTCTCGATTCTTCTCTTCTCAGAAGGTCATCATGCTCTCCTTCTACCGCACAAACTGACTGCATCACTTCTGAACATCTCTTATCTTTCCTCCCCTTTTATCTCACTAGACATTCTTCTGTCAACTTATTCCGACTGTGTTAGGACTGCACGGAGCTTGTCTGCGCTTTACTCTCGAAACTACGGTGTGTAAAAGTAAAATCCAGGTCGCTGCCTCACAACCATCCTGGCTTGAACTTGTTCTGAACTTTATTGCCTCTTAATCTGTCACAATCTACAGTCAGCTCTTCCATTCCTTTTGAGCATTTGCCCTACGGAAGTCTTCTGCAAGAGGGGAAGCCAATAAAACTTAAGTATTTAATTACAACAATCCTAAGCAAACGCTTGAGTGGAAATTGTGGCTTTTTGGATGGCCGAGTAGTGGTCGGCGATAAAATACAAAGCAGATGTCCGCTCTTCAAAGGCTAGTCCGATGAAGACATTACTAGTTTTTCCTCTTCACTTGTCTGTACAACATTCAAGGGACAACGAAAATGTTCGAGCAGGAGCTTGAACTGGTATTAGAGCTGGCCTGCAGATGCTGCATTTAAAACAATTTGCTTCGAATTTGTCTTCCTTCTTTTCGCAGAACTTACGTCATGTGGCGAGCCTCGCAGGCATCACTTCACGATCGTATAAAGAATCTGTTCAAACAAATCCATTTCCCAGGCTGATGCTGTCCTGGAAACAGATGCACTGGATTTTAAGAATCTTCAAGTGTTCTTAGTAAAGATCATTTCTTTTTTGTTATGCACATACAGTAAGCTTGCAAAGACCATCCGAAAGTCATCTAGTATGACTGCAAATGTCTCAAATTGCCGTCATGATGGCTAAAACACACTGCGTATGGCTGTAGCTAAAGACATCCCTTGCAGTCGATGCGAGATGGGGTGCTTTGAAAGTAAATATTTTACTGTGACCTTTCAATGGATTTTACAAGCTAGTTAAGGTATTTTAGAGGGGCATGGCTGTTTCAGACACTTAGTTTCTTTACAATTACACAAACAGTCTCTGTGGGAGTACAGAAGGCAGAGCAGGTCGACTCAGTGAAGGCAGTGTAACCTTAGAGTTCACTCTGTAAATGCAAATAACAAAACAAGGGTGCAATAAAAAGCAAGACTCCTCTCCATAAAGAGAGAGCACGACGCAGAGCACGCTATGGCTGAGGTGGAAGGAAATGATCCAATGACACACAAATGTCAGCTGTAATGACCCTCCAGGGCACCCTTCAGCAGTGGCAGCTTGTTTCTCATGCAAACGAGGCCCCGGCACATCACTCTCTCTCTTTCTTTTGCATCACTTTCTTTTTCGCATGTCCTCCTTGTCACTTTCTGTGCAGATTTTGTTACTGGCTGGAGTTTTGCAGGCATTGGGGAGTACAGGTAAATCCTAAAAAGAGGCAGTAAGAGTGATGACTGATGTTAGTGATATTGCAGGCTAAATCTACGCCTCTGGCTGCACAACCTGACCACCAACCACAACGCAACAAATCAAAGCGGATCTGGTCTCTTAAGAGCTCGGCCAAAACCACGCACGCACTGATGCTAAACAGGATTTTCATTTTCTGTTCAAAAGCATTCCCAAGTGTTTGTTATCAAAGGATGCACACAAGCCCACAAGCACAAATGGCTTTTCGGTCTCAGAGAATGACATGTATTGTCTAATGACATCTACAAACAATTTTGTTATGTTGTGATTGTTAGTTTAGTGTTCCTTTGGAACTGTATTTATGTTATTACTTGTTTATTGTAAATACATTTTTTTTATTTTTCATTGTGTACTGAATGCTGGGACTGAGAACGTTTAAACCTTCTCTTTGTTACTGCTAACCTTTTCTTTCAAACGTTTCTTCCCTTTCCCCCCTAGAAATCTATTTGGGAACGTAATAAAAATAAAATAAAATAAAATAATATATATATATTAGAGGTGGGCATAGATTATTTTTTTTAATCTAGATTAATCTAGATTAATTTTGGAATTAATCTAGATTAAAATGGCTCATTTGAATTCTGAAGGCATTCACAATATGTGTGCTACTCAAATAATGACTGGTGCTTTCACACTTGGTTCGATTGCCTGACCGAACCCAAGTTCGATTGCTCCCCCCTGCTGGACCGTGTTCATATTATATTATTTGGGTCTGAACCGAGTGCGGTTGCGTCATCAGAGCAGCAGCTGTTTACCCCGTTGCTTGGCAACAAAAGGAGCGAGAAGGTGGCAAAATGAATAGCGTTGTACCTAACTTTTCATATTTTTGTTTTTGAACCGTTGGTTTTGTTACCAAAGCTTCAGTATGTAATGACACTTGCGTCTATCTGCCGTGAATGTACTGCAAATGCTCTAAAGAAGGCCTACGTCAGTCACGCTCGTCAGGACTCGAGTTCGGAAGCCAGCGTTCATGCTTAATGTGGTAATTTCACAGTGGGCATACACGCAGGTTCCAAGACTCGTTCTAGCTCCCTACAGTGCAATTCGGCTAGGAATACATCTGCGCTAACATATCACGGTGAAAGTCATCATGGCTTGCGTAGTATAGATCCAGCTCCCAATCCAATTTTGAGAATAGATTAACGGCGATATTTTATTTATCGCCCGATAAGAGTCTCACGTTAACGCAGCACCCACCACTAGTATATATATATATATATATATATATATATATATATATATATATATATATATATATATATATATATATATATATATATATACAAACATGTCAATTACGCAAAACTCCCATACATTGCAAGAACGTTTTTCCGCTTGCAAAAGGTTGTTTTTCAGGCAACTCAAAAAAAGGAATATTTCTCAAAACTGCAATATAAACAGTTAATCTGCTTTTACAGGTCATATGGTGCACATAAAAGTTGATCATTCTTAAAAGATGAGGCGGTATGTTTGGACAGAAGACGAGACAGAGTCCTTTATTAAACTCATAAAATAATTATAGGGAATACTGTATCCTAAACAAAGAAATTCCACAATTTAACAAGACCTTGACGCAGATGGGAGGGAGAAACACCTAGAAACACATCGTACATGGCCGCTAAGTGGTCCTAAGGTTTTTTTTTTTGTTTTTTTTTTACTGCCATTTAAAAAATACCACAAAAGTTTTGCGCAAATCTGTAATGGAAACACAGCTAATGTCAAGATTCATCAGGCTCAAACTGTGAAAGAATGGTTGGGAGGGAGCACGAAGAATCATTTTCCCAAATGAATTGGCACCTGTCCAGACCTTAAATTCATTGAAAGTGTTTAGACGCTTGGCTCTTGCATTGTCAATATAAGATCTTGACCAAAAATCGATGCACGTCTCCATGGAAATAAATGTTGGGATGTTATTTCCATCAGGAGGTGCATCAATTTTTGGTCAAGATCTTGTATTGACAATGCAATATTCAAGCACTCTGTATTCAGAGACTTGCACTTTGAAACACATTTTCAAAAGTTTGCATTTTCAGGGCTCCAAAACACAAATGAATGGCCAAAACAAATAAAAAAAAATCAGTTTTTAGTTGAAAATGGTGTAATGTAAACAGCCCCTCAATTACATTCCTGAGAATTTTAGATCAGGAAGATAAATTATGTGCACAATGAAAATTCTAGAATTGAGCATCAAACTAAATCCCCTTTAAGTCAGACAGATATCTCCATAAAACAAAAGCCCTTTCGAGAAAAAACAGAGCATGTATCTATTACAAGTATTTTCCCCCCTTTATCATCATTGACAGAATGCAAGTAGAGACAATTTCTCAGGACTGGTTAACTTCCAGGAGAAGTTTGGTGCTTCTTTACTGCCAGCAGAGATTGGTGATTATGACTGGCTTACTCATGCATTCTCTCTCTTGTCAAAACATTGATAAATGGGTCAAAAGTGTAGCAAAAGAATCGCCAGAGAAATGCTAGAGACTTCAAAGGCAGAAAGTTGGCGGGACAATCTCTCCGTCATGTCCTGAACGGCCTCAGGATATGACTCTTTCCAGAGCCGCTCTGCTCGATGAGGAACTGTACTTCAAAGTGACATTACTGTTTATGGTTGAAGTCTTCGTGCTTTTAGTGTTGGACAAGCTACTATGATACCGTACACATAATTGAAATTAGTTGGAGTACAGTAAATCTACACTTTTAAATGAATAATATAATATAACAAATACCACCAATAAAACACCAGAAAAATATTTGAGTATATTTCTTTAAGTTATGTGATAAATATAATTTAAAGGGGTCGTGAACTGCGTTGACCCGTTTAATTTATTATAATTTGTTTAATATTTAAAACTGATTGTATACATTTCTAAATATAATTCATATCTGATATTAACTATATTTATATTTTGTAGCAACACAAATTCTAAAATATATTTTTTTATTCATTTATAATGACCTGTATGAAGTTAGTTAGTAGTTCACAACACTGCTAGCTTTTTGACAACATATTATTAAAGGGGTGAGTCAATGTGAATGTGTGCATGTGGGTGTGTGATGATAACATGGTTTAGATTTAAGTTATATTCTTCAGCCTAAGGGATTTTTAGGCTTCTAGTTTCAACCCTTGCTTTAGGCACAACACAAATACATATAAATCCAAAGAGACACACATACTCATATTTTCACAAACACAACATATATCCTTTGGCAGGTAGCCTATAAAACATAAATAACATAGACTAGTTCTCTAGAGCTTTAACTACTGCACATACACATACACATCCACACATGCACATAAACAACAAAAGCACATACTGTATGGTTTATATACAGGTACACAGGTTCCAACAAACATATTCACATCCCCAAGCACAAATGAAAAGTGTACCTCCGCACAGTATAACACATAACACATCAATTTAAACTAATGAACATGCTCATATGACGATCACGGCTTTGTTGGGTCCATGCTCACTATAAATCTGACCCTAGAGTATAATTATTTGAGGTTCTCCCTTTAGATCATGGCAGTGTCACTGTGTGTGGGCTTGTGCACATGGAACGTAGTGTGTGGGTGCTTGTAAATATGTATCTCTATATATCTAACCATCAACATGTTTGCGAAGCTTTGTCTTTGCTTGATAAGGGAAATGATGAAAGAGATGGCCTTTCTTATCTTGCAATCTGACCAACAGCGCTGTTGTTTTCTTACAGGTCATGGTCCGCAAAAGACCTCTGACAGGAAGCGATTAGACCGTTGTTTGTGCGATGTTTGTACTTCCTGTTTTCGCCTGAGAGGGGTGATTGCTTTTTACAATGCCCCAATGAACTGATGCACAAAGCCAAACCAGGCACAGACATGTTAGGAAGCCGACATAAATCACATTCGCTTTGAAACTGAGACGATAACATCATCTAAACATGAGCTTTGTCTGTTTTGGTTGTGCTGTCGCTGCACTGGACTTCCAGACAATGTAGATAAGGTGGAGCTGAACTAAAAAAAGCTTGAATGCTGTAAACTTTGATGCTTTATAGGAGAAACCATTCCATAAATGATACGTAAACAGTGAATTGGAGCACTGCATGCATGGTGAAAAGGACTTGAATTTGATAACAGCACCCTTCAAAGCGCACAGCTGTAAAAACTGAATACAACCAGCTTCAGTTACCTCAACAAATGCCTTTGCTCACCATATACAAACATCAAGCACTGAAAGACAATCCAAGTTTGAGAACAACTGTTTACTAGCATTTGGTAAGAAGATGGATGGCCAGTAATGGGCTGTTTGCTTATGCTGGAATATCTTGGAAATGAACAAAATATGAACTTTTTAGCACCAGTTCAGGCAATATGTTTCTTGAGAATCTGAATTGTAAACACTACCCTACTGAAAATAATAAAATTAATCTTAAACCATATTATGCTGCTATTTAGCTGATGAACATTTTAAAAACACTGCTTGTTCAAAAATAGTTCCCAAAGATGTGTTTTCAGTTTCTGAATGAACTGCCGTTTTGAAAAAATATATTTTGAGCGAAGAATCCAATGATTCAGTCATGCAGTCACTCTTCTCAATAAATCAGCATTTTTGCATGAATCTTTTAAGTGAATATTTGGTAGCTCTTAATTTTAAAACTCTGTTCCCCATATACATACTATGTACTTAATATAGTTATTACAATAACTGGGTAATAACTACTAACCCTGAACCTACCTCAAACCTTAACCTATGTAGCTCGCATATATACCATATAATTTTGTTGCACTTTATATATACAGTAAGTACACACAAGAGCAACCAAATGACTCACGAGACAGTAGGTTGGTTGGATTTTAAGTGGCGCTACACAGACCGATCGGTAAATGATCACATTACAAAGTCTACTGGTGTGACTATGTAACCTGCAGAAAAAGTCAGTCTGGAGCACTGGAATATTTATTTATTTGTCATTTTACATAATATATAATAGAAATAGAAATGTGGAGTTTGGGTTGTGGAAGGATGTCAGAAGGATGATCTCGGGAATGAGACCTGTGATTGACAGGATTATGATCATGCTCCTTCCAAACTTCATTTAGAATTCCATTTGGCATGGATCGGTTTCTCTTTCTCTTCCTATCCTCTCTTCTGACTGTCTTTCTCAAACACTTACAAAAGAACCTCCCTATCCCCCTCCTCACTGCGCTTTGAGCATTGCCCTCAGACATGGCAGCATTTCATCAGCAAAGCAGAGGGGAAGAGCTGAAGGGTGTCTCCCCGTCTGAGAATACTGATGTGATCACCGATCATGATCACTGCAGTCAGGCTCAGCCTGAGGTCAGCAATCAGCAACCACTCCTGAAGCCCAGCCGTTTCACTGACCACCTTGCTACACTTTCTGAATCAGATTAATGTGAGTTTTTAAGTACTTCTGCAAGATGAATGTATGTTGTCAATATATTGACTGCAGAAAAACTATAGCATGATACAAAATAATACAGTTATAAGCTTCTTTCTGGCAGGGTTAAAAACTCACTGACTCACAGAATCATTGCTTTTAAGTGGTTCATTGAAATGAACGCTTGAGAATAAACAATTTGTGGTGGCGGAAATGAGTCAGGCGAGCAACACTGGTATTTTCAGCAAACATATGTGGTTGCTTTCAGATGCCTTCTGTGGGGGGCTGAAAATACCAATCAGACCATTTTACGGAGTGTTGTCATTCAGCAGCTGACGGAAACTGTCCAGCTGGGGTCAAGAGCACCAAAGCACAAGTTATGTCTGTCAGAGAGTACTTACTGAGAAACTCATTAAGGCCATATGTGACCATTTCCTGGACAACAAATAAACCATCTTGCACAGAAATTTTCAATCTGAGAAGATGTTGGAGTTTTTAGTAATTGCAATATTGTGTGAATAGGGAAATAGATTAAAATGATGGGATAGTACATTTCCTCACCTTCATGTCATTCTGTATGACTTTCTTTTTTTCTGCATAACACCAAAGAAAATGTCTTTTTTTATGTCCTTATGTGTTGTTTTGGACCCCATTGACTTTCATTATATGGACTGAAACCAACATAGACCCATTGTAAAAATGTCTCTCTACCTGGATGATTTGCAAAAAATATGCATACAATTCACCGCAGTTTCTAGTTGAAATGACCAGAAGTGGCAGTAAAACACCAACAACCTTTATTCCTTTTTGTGCGGTTCTTTGCATAGTTATGACCTCAAACGGTTTTATCAGTGCATGATTTTCAAACTAACACATATTGCCGTTTACATCAACATTTACTTGTGATACGGAACGCTTGGATACGATTCCTGTAAAACACAAAGACATCAAAACTTGTAGAAGCAAGGTAAAATAGCATGGCTTCAGAAAATGCATGTTTTTCTTTCTCACATTGGCTTTTGTTAATGTTTAGTGATAGTATGTTATTTTTGCAATAGAAAATGAACTTTTTAGCCTTTAATTTACAAACTGCTGTGACACACAACAACCAATGTGATTTATGGCGAGTTCACACAGCATGATTTTAGCCGATTTTGACTCGCCGACAGGTTTTGCAAAATCGCCGACAAATGCTCGAAAACTTAGGCAAATCGGTGCTCGTTCCACAAGTGACAATCATGCAGTGTGAATTATCAAAGTTGATAAAAAATTATATAATTTTTCTGAAATACCTCCATAGGCACATTTTTCCAATGAGCTTAGATTGCGAAAACACTGAGATTCATTTTTATTTTTTTATCAAAATAGTGTCATGAAGGAGAGTAAATGATGACAACATTTTTGGGTCAACTATCCCTTAAAGAGGGAGTATAAAGCTATTTCATGCATTCTGACTTATTTACACAGTTAAAGTGTTGGCCAAATTTTGGCCAAAATTTTAAAAACTAGTCGTACGACTATGAAATGACTATGAAATACGTCATTTTTGTGCCAAATACACTCCTTCAGGATTCAAACAAGTTTCCAAAAGTTTTTTCCGAGTATGGCCCGAGTAATTCCATTTCTCCTGGATGAACGCGCACATCATCCAGAGCGAGAGCAAGAGCACACCCAACAACAAGCTTCATTCAAGTTACGGGAGCCGTCGGCAGCGCTGTCATTTTGTGTTTAGACCATGTCACTAAAGAAGTGTGTTTTTGGTTGTGACTGTGAGGGAAAGATAACCTTGTTCAGCTTCCCAAATAACCCAGCGTTAAGGAAATAGTGAATGCAGTTTGAAAGAATCGTTATAGCGTATCTGTCTTTTATAAATATGATCGAAGTAAAGAATCTTTTGAGATATGAAGGATCCAATATTACTCTATACTAAAGATTAACATGAGATTGGCAGAAGCTGAGTGTAATATGCCCCCTTTAAATTCCCTTGATCCATAATAGTACATCATCTCCTCCACTTTGGAACATTTCAAAACAATCATCTTGAGAGAATGGTCTTACATTGCATCTACAGCAGTAAAATGTGAAATCATAATTAATAATCCTCTCTGTGTTTCTTTATTTTATGTAGTTAAGTTTAACCGCACCAAGGAGCAAAGGAACTAGCCAAGTATTCTGAGGGTCAAGTCTGATTGATCCACTTGTGGAGGAACCTAACCACTCCTGCAACAAGTGACCCTATGCCAAGAAGTTAAACAAGACTAACAAACCTCAAAAGTCTAAAATCTCCAAATGTTTTACTTTGAGTATGAAAGACTGTTAAAATCCCTTAAAGCACAACATAAAAGAGTTTGAGCAAGCCAAGCATTTGACCTTGCGTGCCATATCAACGTCATGACGTGACCCAAACCCGAGGTGCTCTGTAAATGGACTGTTTGACTTTACAGAGAAGTCACGAAGAGGTCTCTAACAGATTCCGAGCACTTCAGCTCCAGGTCACCCAGAACCAGGAGACCTTTCAAAAACACACAAACACACTGGCGCTGCAGGAATGGAATGTTCCAAACACATAGTTCAGGAGGGATGAGCTGCTTCACAGACAGAGATGATATGGATGATGGCAAAACTGAATAAACTGTGGTGGGTGACCTGGTGGTTTCACCCGTGCTGACCCATTTCAATGTTCCAAGGCAGTCTCTGTGGATTTCCATCCACACAATGATCTCATGTTACTGCCCTCACAAAATCCACATCAGAAGTTTTATTTTCTGCACTGTAAAATAATTTTAATGCAGTGCCGTTTTAATCAGGCATACAAACTTGATTGTTATTTTGGATCAATTATAAACTTATGAGTTTTATAACAGCATGCCATGTTGTGATTTTAGTCATGATGGAATCATCTGCAAACTTTCTTCACTGTTTCATGTGCTAATAATGAGGAGATATTCAGAATTCTGAGAATAAAATGTTGTTCACATTGCTGGTTTCATCATTCTCATTCAAAAGTTTGGGATTTGGAATGTTTTTGTAAGAAGTACTTTATGCTCACTAATGCCTAGTTCACACTGCCCGATTTTAGCCCCGATTTTGACTCGCCGACAGGTTTTGGGAAATTGCAGACAAATGCCTCAAATAGGCAAATCGGTGCTTGTTCCACGAGTGACAATCACGCAGTGAATGATCAAAAACACGATCAGAGAGAATAGCCGACGCCCGCGAGATATTTGGCATGCTAAATATCTGGACCTGTCGGCGATTCAAACTTCTGTTCTGCTGTGTGAAATGTGTTCTGACTGAAAATTACATTGGCGATGACTGACAGCCAATGAGAGAGCAAGATACAGGGCAGCGGGAGGTTTCGTGGAGGAGTTATAGACCAGAATATCAGTATTTTATATATATATTATATATATATATATATATATATATATATATATATATATATATATATATATATATATATATATATATATATATATATATATATATATATTATATATAGATATATTTACAATAATTTCAAACAGAAACAAAGCCCAAACATATGCATGTCCAGCCACAGCAGCAGCAATATTCCAAAATTACTCTTTGCAGTCATTGCTCCCTGTGTCTCTCCAACCATTTCCTCCGCCGTAATCTTTTTTCTCTTTCTCCAATAACAATTCCAGTCTCGCGTGAGAAGTCACAGTGTGAACACAGCAGTGACTGAATGCTACCCCAGAGAGTTACGCAGTGTGAAAAGAGCAGTGATCTGACCAGTTTGAAAATCATACAGTCTGAACTCGGCATAAGGTTGCATTTATTTGATCAGAAATACGTAAAAAAAGTCATATTTATTCAAATGTGTTTTCTGAATCTACTTTACAGTTAAATGTATTGCGAATGACTAAACCCATTTTGGTAAATTCACTTTACTTACGCAGTAAATTTGCTTTATTTTCGCAGAACTTTTCGGGCCGTAATCTAAAGCGTTACCCTAATTTCCAACAGTCACATGATCCTTTAGAAATTAGGTTGACCTGGTGCTCAAACATTTCGGTAACACTTTATTTAATGGTCCAATTCTTACTTTTAACTAGCTTTATTACCTTGCATATTACTAGCATATTGGCTGTTTATTAGTACATATAAAGCACATATTAATGCCTAATTCTGCATGACCATATTCAACATCCCTTAATCCTATCCAATACCTAAACTTAAACAATACAACAACTGCCTTACTAACTATTAATAAGCAGTAAATTATGAGTTTATTGAGGCAAAAGTCGTAGTTAATAGTGAATGTGTTCCGCATACTAAAATGTTACCAACATGATCAAGTTATGCTGCTTAATATTTTTGTGTAAACCGTGATACATTTGTTTTAGGATTATTTGATGATTATTTGAGACAGGAATATTTTGTAATATTATCCCAATGCAAATTTGAGTAGGTTAATAATGCTGGATTTTCAGCAATTGAGGGCAGAAATCTGAACATATTTACAGATAACAGTGTGACAAAATTGGGGGGTCAAATTTTCAAGTCAAGTCAACATTCAGGCTCATAAAAAAAATCATGTTCAGAACATTAAAAACTAAAGTTTAATTAATCCAAAAACAATTAGATTTTTACTGTCTGACTGAGCAAGTCCTGATTGCTGGTTGAATCATTTTAAAATTAGTCAAAATATAAATAAACAAGCATAACACATCTGTCTTTCTTTCTGAATGACAGGTGTTGAATTCATGGAGGTCCACAGAACTTTCTGTGGATTCCAGATTCCATGCAGGCTTAGTCACAGCCACTGGCCCTTATACACCAAAAGGCTCATTCTGGTTGACTACCTATAGTGTATACGTCTGCTGAATGCTGAAAAAACATAATCTGGAGTTCCACACCAACAAATTTCAATTGGGTTGTGATGAGGATATCAGCTGAGGTGCCGGCACTCAAGTCAGGCTTGAGTTTGTGTGTCTGTATGTATGTGTCTGTGAACATCACCGTCCAGCCTCCACCATGCAGAAATGACTCCATGACTCTGAAAAATAAACGCAGACAGGGGTGGGATGACATGAACTGTCAGTGCACCTCCAGGCCCCTCCCCTCTGCCCCGCCCGGGCCGTGTGAAAGAGCTTCATCTCAACAGTGCCCCCATTGTCTGGGGACCCTGGAATTCACCCACTCTTCTGTACATTCGAATGTGACCTGCATCTCAACACTTCACCCACAGCAGAGCATTCCTTACCTGCTTTTACCGCTAGACGAGAACATCTTGAAAAAATCCACTCTTTTTTTCCAGATGAATAGAAGAGTAGATTTCTGTAAGAAAGGTCACTCAGTCTAAACTGTTAGGGCAGAGCACGACTGTCAGGGCTGTGGTAAATTAAAGGATTAGTTCACCCAAAAATAATTTACTCGCCCTCATGTCATTCCAAACCTGTATGAATTTTTTTGTCCAGTGGAACTTAAAAGGAAAAATGAAAAATGTTATTTAATAGTATACCGGTTGCCTTTGAGACAGGAGACTTAAAATAAGACACAGAAATACCATAAAAATTACATTAAAATGGTCCATGTGAGTTGTGCGCTTTGTTCCAAGACCTCTGAAGCAATATGATTACTTTTGTGCAACAAACAAAATTTTAAATAAAATGTAAAATAAAGTCAAATTATATTGCTGATTTTTTCTATATATATATATATAGAAAAATAACAATATTGGACTTTGCACATAATATTCAAGGGCTTCTACATCGTTAATAGGCATGTTTTCATTTTATTATATTTTAGGTATTTATTGTATGCTATATATTAAAGGTACACAGTGTGAATTTTAGCGGCATCTAGCAGTGAGGTTACAAATTGCAACCGTCCATGGCTCACCCTCCCTTTCGAAGCACATTCGTAAGCTATGGTGGCCGACACAGGACAAAGATGTCGTCGTCTGAGACAGCAGAGAGTAGCTAGCGCTCTGTAGAGCAGTTTGTCTGTTTAGGGCTACTGTAGAAACATGGCGCGCAAAATAAAAAAATTCACATGTACATAAGTATTCACAGCCTAAATACTTTGTTGAAGAATATTTGGCACCAATTACTTTTTGAGTATGATGCTAAAAGCTTGGCACACCTATTTTGGGCAGTTTCTCCCATTCTTCTTTGCAGAACCTCCAAGCTTCATCAGGTTGGATAGGGAGTGTCGGTGCACAGCCATTTTCAGATCTCTTCAGAGATTTTCAATCGGGTTCAAGTCTGGGCTCTGGCTGGGCCACTCAAGGAGATTCACAGGGTTGTCCTGTGGCCACTTCTTTGTTATCTTGGCTGTGTGCTTAAGGTCGTTGTCCTGTTAGAAGATAAATCTTTGCCCCAGTCTGAGGTCCAGGTTTTCATCGAGTATGTATACATTGCTGCATTCATCTTTCCCTCAATCCTGACTAGTCTCCCAGTTCCTGCCGCTGAAAAACATCCCCACAGCATGATGCTGCCACCACCATGCTTCACTGTAGGAATGGTATTGGCCAGGTGATGAGCGGTGCCTGGTTTTCTCCATACATGATGCTTGCCATTCAGGCCAAAGAGTTCAATCTTTGATTCATCAGACCAGAGAATTTTGTTTCTCATGGTCTGAGAGTCCTTCAGGTGCCTTTTGGCAAACTCCAGGTGGGCTGTCATGTGCCTTTTCATCAGCTCTAGGTGGTTCCAAACTTCTTCCATTTACGGATGATGGAGGCCACTGTGCTCACTGTGCCTTCAAGGCTGCAGAAATTTTTCTGTATCTTTCCCCTGATCTGTGCCTCGATACAATCCTGTCTCGGAGGTCTACAGACAATTGGCTTCATTTGTGCTCTGACATGCACTGTTAACTGTGGGACCTTATATAGACAGGTGTGTGCCTTTCTAAATCATGTCCAATCAACTGAATTCACAAGAGGTGGATTCCAGTCAAGTTGTAGAAACATCTCAAGGATGATCAGTGGAAATAGGATGCACCTGAGCTCATGGCAAAGGCTGTGAATACTTATGTACATGTGATGTTTTTTTTAAATTTTTATATACATAATACATTTGCAAAGATTTCAAACAAACTTCTTTCAGGTTGTCATTATGGAGTATTGTTTGTACAATTTTAAGGAAAATAATGAATTTTCCTGTAATGTTGACTGTTAACTGCTAAAATAATGGAGTCATTGAGTTGAATTTGAGAATCAAATCTGATATTTGAACAAATCATTCAGACTGGTTTTGTGAACTGAATCAAATGATTAATTTAAAACATCGAATTAAACAATGAAGTCAAGTCAACTTTATTGCGCTTTTAACAATGCAGATTGTTTCAAAGCAGCTTCACAGTGTTAAACAGAAAAATAATGCAACAGAATATATTTCGATTATCATACAGTAACAATGTTGGCTTTAGATCAGTAATTAGATCAGTAATTTGGTCTATATGGGTAATTTGGTTTAATAATTAGATTTATTTTGAAATATATTTGAAAAATAGTTTTTCCCCAACTGAGCAAGCCAAGCCAGAGGCGATGAATCAGATATTGCTTTCATAAACGTGCCAAGGAGATGGCAAATAAAATGTGATGCAAAGTCATCTTATGGCTTCAGAAGACGAGAAGAAAAGTCAAACAAAACACGTTTGGTTTTTATGGTGTTCTTTGTCATTTTGGAGCTTCAAAGTAGCAGCCGTCATTCATGTTCATTATATCAAAAAGTTTGACCAGTATAGTATTCAATAGGAAAGTCGTACAGGTTTGGAATAACATTCATTTTTGGGAGAACTATTTAATCAATCATATTTCAACTGATATGTGAGAGCTATTGAGTGACCGTTCAGACTGCCATCAAATTGGCACACTATTTTTCCTATCACCAGATTTATTGCTTGATTGACATCATGATGCGTGTGTGTGTGTGTGTGTGTATGTGTGTGTGTGTGTGTGTGTGTGTGTGTGAGAGAGTGAGTTTGTTCAGGAGGACGGCTTTCGATCAATCACTTCTCAGCAGGTATTAGCTGTTATTGGTGTCAGAGCAGCAAGGTTAATGTCAGTGGCAAAGGCCTTGCTCTCAAAACCAGACTCTCGACAAGCTGATCAATACGATCTCTGTCACCTTGGAGGGTCTTTCTCGCTCTCGCTCTCGCTCTCTCTCTCTCTCTCTCTCTCTCTCTCTCTCTCTCTCTCTCTCATCTTTTTTTCTTTAACTCTCTCTTTTACTTTTACATCCACACACTTTCCTCTCCTAGATTTAAATGTCACAAAAAAAGAAAAAGACAAATAAGATCTGTTCAATATTCAGTTGTTGTTGTTTTCACGGCATCAATGAAGTTAAATTGAGCAAATTAAGGCATTTTCTTGTGTCTCCAACTCCTCAGATATTTCTCCTGAGAGTTTCAGATCTCAGAAGTCAAAAGTAAGAGATTTCAGCATGAGCTTGAATATATTTATTACATTTTTGCCAAACTAAAGTATCCGGACTAAGCAATATTCATTTACCTATATAGACTTTGTAAGACAAAGCTGAAACATAATTTACTTTTCCTTTGGGGTTTTTTCACTTTCTCACTGAATATTCTTTGTTTTCTTATAGCACTTCGTTTTGTCTCAGTAATGTCTAACAGATTGACGCCGTTGTTTTTGCCAAACCCAGTCCTCTGGGACAGTGTTTTCTAACTGTTTTCCATTTTCTACTAGATATTATTTAGCATTATTATTATATTCATGCAAACATTCTGACAAATCTCACACACTCATAATTTGTATAGGTTTATATTTAAAATCTGGTGTGTAATCACTGCTTTATGATATCCTATAAACTAAACATATGCTGACAATTTGTGTCTCAGTCAATATTTGACATTTCTGCTTTCTTTCAGTATGATGCCATAAAATCAAAGACAATGAGACAAATGCATTCAGACACAAATATTTCTTTAACACGTAAGAGTTGCAGCACAAATGTATGTACCTTTCAAACTGTTACTGAAAATATATCATAAAAAATCTCTATATATAATCTGACAATGATTTATCACATACAATAACTGCTTCCTCATTCAGTGCGCAACCAAACTGAACGGTTAACAAACTGAATGCTCTAAAATAATTATGTATTATGAATGAAGATTATTTCTGACTGTCTTCGAAGATGACCTAAAAATATCTCATTACCATGAATGTGCAGTGTGTTAATGTGTTCTCTGGATAACTCTGTGATTCCTTGCAAATTGAAATCGTTCAAGACGGAGCGGTTCAGAGCTTCAGAAACAAGGCTTACGGGAACCTTTTCCAGCTTGTAAGAACATCTGTTCCAGTTACAGGAGGCAGGAAAATGTGTGCACTGGGCTCAGCATCATAGACAGGTTATGTAAGAAAATGGTGCAAAAAGGAAAGAGACAGAAAGAGAGGCAGTCGAAACCCCTCAGCAACAACAGATTACTGATTGCCTTGCACCTCCACTTCAAAGACCAGCAGATGGAGAAATAGAGAGAGGTGAAGAAGAGCAGAAGGAAGAGATTATTGGCCCTCACTACACCAGGTATTAACATCTGTCCTGAGATGATCTGATGACAGTGGTCAAGCGGTCAGTTGAGGCCAAGGATGTCTATAATAACTGTCTGCATTCCTATTCACGTTGTTGACCACCCAAAGATATGTGAATTTAAACCTGCTATCATTGGCACAGGGAGAAACACTAATTTATTGCACGTTTTTCAGAGCCCTACAAAAAGGGAAAAAAAACTATTAATAATAAATGAAATATTAACAATAAATATTTCTTGCAAATGTTTATATTCTGCTATATTAAGCTATTTTTAACCCTTGTGGACCTTAAGGATATTTTTGTCTTTTTCAGTTTTTTGTTTTTTGATGTGCCAAGTGTACATTTTGGCAAGTGTGTATTTTTATTAGAATTTTACAATTTCACCCCTATTTTCTTTAAGAAATCTATTACACTATACACATCATATTTACACTTAGGACCTTGAAGACAAATTGTTCCCATTAAAACTGTAATTTTTGAATCCGAGGGCCATTTAACTATAAAATGATGCAGTCTTTGTTAGGCTTTCATTCTGTTGGCAAGGCTTCAATATTATTTTTTATTATTATTTTTTATTATTTACCAGATGGTGCATTTTTTCAGGTTTGGCCTATAAAGAAAATACTTTATTTCTGTTTTCTGCTTCGGCATATTACAAATCCAATTGGATAAATTACACAGCTATAATTGTGTGGGTGTGTTGGTATGGATGTCAGAGTGGGGTTTGTGTGTGTGTGTGTGTGTGCATTCACACAGGTTGTGTGTGATGTGTCTAGTGCAATAGTGTGTAGTAGTGCTGGTAGTTAGTGCATGATGTATGCTGCGCTGTGCTTGCTGCTTGCTACTCTCTGCTTACAGCTGTTGCCGCTGGCTAGCCTTCTTGATAGAGAGTGAAAAGATGAGCCGAGAGCGTAAGCCTCCTCCTGCCAGTACAGAGCCTCTCCACCACCAAGACTCCTGCAGTGCCTCCACGGGGCCACACATGGAAACTGGGTATCATACGGTCCCAGGCTAAACTACAGGGGATCTCGGAGCAGCAGTGGGCCCCAGAGACGTGGTGCGCAGGCCCATTGTGAGGACACACCCTGACGCCCGTCAACGACTGTCCCAGCTATGGGCAAATAGCCCCACTGCCTTGTGTTAAGTCTGTTAAGACAAGGCTAAGGGAGCACACCCTGACAGAAAAGCAATGCGCTGGAGCTGCGCAATAGGCGGGCCTTAGCAGACGAAGGACCCGGCAGCCTCCTGCAGCCAAAATGGGGACCGGTTGTCCTGGGACCACCCTTGCCACCGGGATGTACCTCATCATGGTGAAGATAGTGCTACTGGAGATGGCGCACCCCCTTTGGCACTTTAAAACCCTCCTTGCGCAGGTCTCCACCTCTGACCATGGTGACAATACCTGGACCTTACATATGGTTAAAGTCTGACGGCGATGGGGAGTCTGGCAATGGGAGCAGGTATGAATAGACTGGGAGCTCCTAGTCAGAACCCTGCACGGTAGCGGCACAGGGTATTTGGTTGCTATCAACTGGGACTGAGTGGCAGTGGTTTTCGGCAGACCCCTGTGCGACTGAGCACTGCTCACCCCAATTGGGGAAGGGCCTAGAAAAGGTGGCCTAAAAATTGCCCATTCAATCACTTACCTGGATAGGTTACCGCACCTATTGGGTTATTCCACTACTGCGGTCGAAATTAGGAAAATAAGAAACAATATAATATAAAACTGGCAACATGGAATGTAAGGACTCTTCTGGACTTGTATGGCATCTCTGATAGACCTCACCGGAGAACAGCCCTGATCGCTGCTGAGTTGAGCCAGGCTCCTGGATGAAGGCTGCCTAACAGAGGAAGGGACGGGATACACCTTCTTCTGGACAGGTTTTCCCCCAGGTGGACAACATCTTTATGGAGTGGGATTGGCCATCAAAAACACCCTTCTACCTAGTCTCACAGAAAAACCTGTTGGCATTAGTGAAAGGCTAATGACCCTCCATATCCCCCTGGCAAAAAAGCGTTATGCCACACTTCTCAGTGCCTATGCACCAACTTTGCCATCTGAGAATGAGGCCAAAGAATGCTTTTATCAGGCACTTGATGAAGCTCTTTGCCGGATCCCTAAGTGTGACAAGATCCTCTTGCTTGGAGATTTCAACGCTAGGGTGGGACAGAAGTACTAGGTAGGCATGGCATTGGCAGGGTGAATGCAAATGGCATGAGGCTACTTACTCTTTGCTCTGAGCATAACCTTACCATAACCAACACCATCTTCCAGCAAAAGGCAAAATATAAGACTTCATGGATGCACCCTTGTTCTAAACATTGGCACATGATTGACTTCATCATTGTGAGATGTGGTGACATCAAGGATGTTCTCATCACTCGTGCCATGAGAGGTGCAGAGTGCTGGACCGACCATCGTATGATCGTGGCCAAGCTCCATATGAAAGTGTGTTTCCAAGAGTCCGAGCCCTTCCTTGTATGCACAGGGGTGAGGCAGGGGTGTGTGCTAGTGCCAGTGCTCTTTAACATTTTCCTCCTGTGTGTCACTAAGCTTCTCCACAACGAGATTGAAAACAACAGTAGTGTGGCAGTGGACTTCAGACTAGATGGCAACCTCTTTAACATTAGGAGGTTACACGCAACCACAAAACTCTGTAGAGAGCAGGTCCTGGAGTTGCTGTATGCAGATGACTGTGCTTTTGTGGCCCATACTCCGGAGGATCCTCAAACTGTCCTTGCTGTGGCCGTGAGGCAGAAGACAGAAGTGGTCTGCCAATGGAGAATCAATGTCCCACCAACACTACCAGCCTTCACTGTTGGGGATGAACAGCTGTCAGTAGTGCCATCTTTTAAATATTTGGGGAGTATTCTATCTGAGGATAGCAGCATTGACAACGAAAATCCAGAGCCGCATTAAACAGGCATCAGCTGCCTTTGGGAGACTTCGGCGCAGAGTCTTTCACAACAAGAACCTTCATCCCTCCACAAAGGTCGCCGTATACCAAGCGGTCTGTGTCACCACCCTCCTCTATAGCTGTGAAGCTTGGGTAACCTACAGCCGACACATCAAGACCTTAGAGCGCTTCCACATAAGCTGCCTCCAGCGTATTCTGGGAATTACCTGGTGTAACCATGTGCCTCACACTGAAATACTTCAAAGACAAGCTGCAGAAGTATTGAGGCCATGATCACCCAGCGCCAACTGCAGTGGTTGGGGCACGTGATAAGGATGCCCCCATGTCGGCTGCCCCGCAGAGTGTTATACGGCCAACTACATCATGGTCGACGCTCAGCTGGAGGGCAGAAGAAGCGCTATAAAGATCAGATGAAGAGCGCCCTGAAGAAGTGTAAGATCAGACCTGAAGAACTAGAGAATGTTGCAGCTGACCGTAACATCTGGCGACATCTGTGTAGAGATGGGGCTTGTGCGCTTGAGATGGAAAGGACAACCAGAAGACAGCAGAAGCGAGCCAGGAGAAATACAGCCATGGCGGCCACCACTACCACCACCATCACATATGTATGCCCAACCTGTAATAGAGCTTGTGGGTCCAGGATAGGACTGTTCAGCCATCAAAGAACTCACCGTTAAAGGCGTGGACGTCGTCATCGGATTTCGATGGACAACAGAAGAAGAAGAGTGTGTGTGTGTGTGTGTGTGTGTGTGTGTGTGTGTGTGTGTGTGTGTGTGTGTGTGTGTGTCTGTGTGTGTGTGTGTGTGTGTGTGTGTGTGTGTGTGTGTGTGTGTGTGTGTGTGTGTGTGTATGTGCATGTCTTGGTTACGTAGATAACCGTCCTTCCCTGAAGGAGGGAACGGAGACGTCCGGCGGAAAGGGAAGTATACTGCACTGCAAATCACAAATTCAACAATATGTGTACACCCTTGGCTGGCATTTAATGGGGAAAATTTACTGCGGCCAAACAAAATCTTACTGAAAGCAAATCGATTTTTTTTTTAATTGACGCACAAGGGTTAATACCGGTAAGAGCTTTTTTTGTGCTTTTTTCGATAGAACAGTGCAAGGGTAGAAAGGAAACACTGGGGGAAGTGAGAGGGGAATAGGGTCGGGAAATGACCTCGAGCTAAGAATCGCCTGAGGCACTGCTTTGCTACATGATGGAGAGCTTTCCAAGGTGATGACTACAACAGAAATATGTTTTTATTTGCTGCCAGTTGGTGTAGTGACAACATCTGCTATAGCAAGGGCGCTAACTGGGTCATACCAACCAGCCAAAGACATCACTGTTTACACCAGGTATTTACATTACGTTCCAAATGTGCCTCATGTGACTGGATTTTTTGTGAGTGGATTTACAGGTTCTTAATTTTCTGATTACATACATCACATAAATACAGGTAAGGAGGAGCACTTTATGAAAATGTATCATTGGCATTGTTTTAAAATATTGTATAAATGGATAATTAGCTGATGATGCTATATAAAAAAAAAATAAAAAAAAAAACTTAACGGACTCTTTATAGCTGATGTTTACTTTGTAGATAAAAAAAAAAAAAATAAAAAAATAATAATAAAAAAAATCTCAAAGGTAGTCTGCATAAAATTGACATTTAACAGAATGCTCACTGTATGTGAGAGCTTCACATACATTTATTCATGCAAAACAAATTATGTCACTCCATTCAGCACACTGAATATGTGAAAAATATGGTTTTCCTTTTATTTTTTTATTTTGCACTGACTACATTTGACTAGATCTTGTGATAGATTAAAATACCAGGTATGGAAAGGGAAATTGTTGAACTGACGTCTGGTCCACCCTATCAAATGAGACGCAAAGTAATTACACATGAGAATAATAATCGCTCAAATTCATGAATTTAACCGATTCTGCTAGTCAAGCATGAAAAATAAACATTTTATTAAACTTCTGCCTAAAGCACGCAAAGAGCGGTCCCTTAAAGCTGTCTCTCATAGTTTATTGCTGTCTACACTGCACAATGGATCTCTTATTTACATATTGTCTACACAGGAATTGTGACCATGCAGAAATGAACACTGGACAAAAACTCTGGCTTTAAACGATGAGTGGATTCCAACTTAAACACCTCTAATTAGCCATTGCAAGAAATCAACAGACATGTCTATGACTGGAGGGCTACATTGCTCAAAAACGCATTGTAAATAGAAACTTGTGACATTCTCCTGAGCGCAAACAGGTATGCACTGGATCGTTAGCCAAAACGCCAATATGCTATTATTATGGAGAGAACTGATCCTAGACAAGCAGTTATGGGCATCTTTTCCCTAGAAAAGCAATCAGAAGCAGCAGCAGGCAGTGGTTTGAGTGAGAAAATTCCACACTAGTCTAAAAGTATGTGGCAAGGGAAGCCTTGCCCAGCCATACACACAATAAGTCTATGATTGCTTATATTTGTTTATTGTTCTGTTTATTGGTTATTTTATTTTATTTTTATGAAAGATGGTTATAAATCACATTTAACTTACCTTAATTGTCAAATTATTTTTATTCCCATGTATTGTAAAATTATGTCATTTGAGAGTAGGTGTTGAAGTCCACTCACTTTAAAATTTCTGGCCTTGCCACTGGCATGCAGAAAAAGAAGTAAGGGGCAATAGATGTAAAGAAAAGAGAAAGAGAAGGTAAATGGCTACTGAGAGGGGAAGTGTGATTTCATAATACAGGAAATAAAAGAAAAAATGTAAGCGGGAATGCTAGGAAAAGGAGAGACTGTGCCGATACAAGAAGAGCCCTGAAGTGCAGTGAAATTCAGAAATTGAGATGTAGAGTCAGAGAATTGCCCGAAAACTGTGTTTTGCCCAGGGGCAAAAAAACCAAATGAATTATTTCCCCAGGAAACTTCAACACGGTGTCTGACATAGCCTAAGCCTGTCCTGACAGATGTCTGCGCGAGACTCTATCTCTCTTTCTGCCTCTACCGCTTTTCCTTCTGCATCTTCTTGTGTTCTCTTTCTCTGGCTCTCTCTCTCTCTCTTTGCGTCTCCTTCTCACCCTCCTCCTCTCCTCAGAGGCCTGGCTGACTTGGGAGCGTATGTCTTCATTAAGACAGCTGTCAGGTCTAGCAAGTGGAAGGGTAGAAAAAAGAAAGAGGGAGAACTTCAAAGGCCTGTGAGCTGTGTCCCAGAGGATTGTGCACTGAGCTGGGGCTGGGTGAGCACAGTCTGTCTCCGACTAAAAATCTCACTTTACCCACATGCTACTGTTTGTTCTGCTCGATTCTGTCTAGTCTGACACAAACGTCTTCAACAAGCTCATCTCAGGAAATAATAAGCCCAGGAGATCAAACGCATCGATCTCTGGCAGCTAATCACTAAAGCTCATGTTTTAGAGCTGTAACAAATAATTAGACATGAAGAGAAACTGACAGTTCTTTGTACAGCATGCCTCATTCCTTCACAGCATCAGCCATCTTAAACTTAAGTGAGAACTTAGCTTAAAAATTCTTTAAATGATGGAACCATGTGCCGTGGTAATGTCGTCAATGAAATTACTGATTATAAGGGCACATTTACATAACAACAATGTACTAAAAATGGAAAAGTTTTTCCTTTGTGCTTTTCATGTACAGATGACAACCTTGTCAAACGATCCCACAGAACGGCGAAAACAATTAAAAACGCTGTATTATGCATGCCAGGCCTGTCGTTGGTGAAGCCACTTTGTAAAGAAACACTACGCGCCTATAGACTAAACACGTTATATGCACTGTAAAAAAAAAAAAAGAGAAAACTTAAAAGTTTAAGGCAACCAGCTGCAAAACATTTTTGAGTTTTCTCAAATTATTTGTTTGAGTTATCTCAACTTTTTACATGTTAAATAGTTGAATAAACTTTAAAAGCTGAATTTGTCATACAAAACATAAGTTGGATTTTTTACAGTGCACATCCCCGTCACCATTTTCAAGAATTCATGATTTTGTACAGTAGTTTACACGGAGACAATAACGGTATTGTTTTTAACAACTTTCACTTTGAAACCCGTTTTTCAAAAAATTCACGTTTTCAGGACCCCAAAATGCTGTTGTTGTTTAAAATGAACGGCAAAAGCACATAAAAAGTTGTATGTTTTTTGCTGAAAACATACTGTTAATAAAAATATGAGGAAATATTATAACCGCAAAATATTTACAATAAATATAAAAATTAATCTAGTAAAATATGATCGTTTCAAATATATCCCAATTTTTTTTAAATGATTTATCACAACTTTTTAACTCTTGTCAAATCAACTTAGATATCAACTTAATGTGGTGCAGATACCATACTATTTTGAGTTTCTATTTATTAAACCAATCTCCTTAATTGTATTAACTCAAATTTTTCATTTCAATTAACTCAAAATTTTAAGGCAACCAGGTTACTTAAAGATAAACCAAAAATAGTTTTTTACAGTGTCGATGATTATGAATATGCTTGTTCCATAATGCATTAAAAATGGAAAATAATAACTAAAGCATAAAGAATTTAAATAAAAAATTATAAACAAATAAACAAAAATTCAATAAAACAAACTAAAAAAAATCATGTATTGTATTGCATTGTACTTTCTATAGGTTTTCACAAGCAGCAGTTTACATTTCTTGTTTTTGTTAAATGTTGATATAAATTAATATAGAACATTTCCATAACTTAAAATTATGCCATTTTACTCAAAAATGTTCATTACATTTTTATTTAAAGACAAAAATTACTATTAAAAAACAATCAATTTTGTAAAAAATCCAATCTGACCATGTGTAACGCACAGGGTATTGACCAAAACAACATCATGCCGATGCATCTGTCTTTTCTAGCAATGTTCTGGAAAGTGAACTGGACCTGGTGTTGAAAGGTGGAAAACAAAGGACCCGGAGACATCTTTGGCCTCTTGGCAATGTCAGCAAACACTCCAGTGAGCAGCCGACATCAAACACACACATCCTGGGGTTCGGACAGGTAATCTGTCTTCCCTGGACCTTCAAAGGGTCCGGTCAGGAAGCCCTGCCGTCCTGCCGGCTGGAGAGGCACGTTGGAGACTGGGTACACAAACTGAAAGGCAGAGAGATGGATGTGAGGATTTTCGCAGAGGCCCGCAGTGCTGGAACTGGTCCGAATGAGAGAAACTGAGGGTTTCAATTAGTATCAGATGACATTGGCTGGTGGTGACAAGTAGGGTTAACCAGACTGGGTATTAGGGCTGAAAGAGGGAACAGGGAGCACTCATCAAGATCGAAAATGTCTCTGTGCATCACTGTGCTCCATAGAGGTGTGAAATATTAGGATGTCTTGACAGTCAGAATGTGAGAGCCACCCATATAGGCTATATATGTAGAGTATAAGCGAACTCAACAAAACTGGTTCCTGTTTCCAGTACAGGCAAGAAATAAAAGCATGGTTTATAAAAAGCTAAATAAATACATTAAAAGTATGGTTAAGGACAAAAACTGACTAACAATCTAACTGACTAAGAAATGTATTTGGACATTTTAGTTGCAATAAAAGCATGAAAGTCATTGCATAACAAAATATCAAACCAACAGGGCAATTCTGTTTTAAATGACACAACAATTGGGCTGTTTAACTCCACTTTTAGACTTAAGAACTTCCCTAAGCACTTCCCCTCGGGGGAATCCTCGCCACCATTTTGTTCAACTTCATCAAGTGGACAAGGGAAGTTTATTTGGACAGACCCTCAACCCCTCCATTTTGACAGAGGGAGCAAGTCTTCTTAAATGTAAACTTCTGGCAGGTCCATAGACCACAATGCAACATGATTGTGTGATGCAATGACATTCATTCAAGTGAGACTTAAATGTCCATGTAGGGGAGAGCGGGGCACAACCTAAAGCTTTTTGACTGTCTCAGTTTGTGTAAATCCACTTGGGGTTCAGAGTATTTATTTTTTCCCACATTAATTTTCCACGTACAATTATGTGGTTTTGTTTTATTAATACAATGTATATATTTTTTCTTTATTAACCACAAAAGAATGGAAGTGAAATGTGACAACATGTCCCATAGGTGGGGTTCATTGTAACATGTGAGGGGGCACATTGTAACATCACAAAATGACAGCTTAAAATGTTACCTGATATAATAAATATATCATGTTGATATGGCAACTAGTAAATACACAAAGTTGTCATCCTGGCACGTGTGGAAAGTGTTAAACCATGCGTGTTACAATTAACCCCGCGTTAGGTTGTACCCCGCGCTCCCCTACTTGAACTCTGATGGCCAAGAAGAAACCGATTTCCAGCATTTCTCTTTCAGGCATCTTGGAGTCAGTTGCTGAAGAGCAGCTTTCGTCTAAGCAGAGTGTCATGCATGAGGATGGGATGCATTTTCCATAATAGCATGTAGTTTGGAGAGAATCTCCTCTCTGCTGTTATCTCTATGGACTGAAACTTCCTTCCTTTAGTCAGCTTTGTCCATTCCTGTATAGAGCCACTTTGGGCATCTTATAGTCAACCGCAAAGTATCTGCAGCCAAAAAAATGCCACATCCACATACAGTTATCATAACTTTGAAAGCTCAGTCTAAAGCACTCAATTCATGCTAATTCATCTGTTTATAAGCATCACAATGTTCCCAGGCACCAAAGACAAGCGTGTACGTTCTCTAAGAAGCATGAAATCAATTGCGCACTACCTTTTAGCACTCTTGAACCGCCGTGGGAAAACAACACATGCATGCAGAGTTCTACGCTATTATGCTATTTACTTTTACAATTTGCTTTCAACAGTCAGGTGCATGATTTCCATGAGATCTTTTTACAGCTTCACCCATCTTAAATGAGTTTCAAATGTCCAGTATGACCATTTGGTGTGGAACAAGGCAGTTTGTGTTCAGTTTGTTTGATCAGATGTTTTTCAAAACTTTGAGTGCATAAGGAACTGCACCCAAAACTATATGAATAGTGGTTTAGAGTAGACTATGCTCCATGTACACTCCAGAATGTTCACAATTGGTATAAGGGCATTCTATATTATTTTGCAAAAGAAACACTATTTATAACAAGTTGTCTATTATAATACATATACCATAAGTGATGATCTTCCCAAATGTTCCAGGAGAATTTGAAGGCACTTTATCAATTATATCAACACTTTATTAGTTACTTAAATCAATAACATAACCTATTGTTTCACTCTCATTTTTATCTCTATTCAAACCATGAAACGTTGTACTACCTCCTTAGGATGAATCACTTCTGTTGTTGTCCTCATTTGTAAGTCACTTTGGATAAAAGCATCTGGTTAAATGAATAAATGTAAATGTAAATTTAACCATGTCTATAAACAGCTTTCATACAACAGGAGCATAAAGTCTCTTTCATTAAATCCTTTTCCCTTGCTGTCAAGACAAATGGTCTGATGAACGTTTCATCTTTCTGATGATTAGTAACTTCAATGATTATATTTTATTTGGGTTATTTATTATATATATGGGTTGGATATATAAGGCAGCAAGTGAACATTTTGTTTTCAAAGTTGATGTGTTAGAAGCAGGAAAAATGGGCAAATGTAAGGATTTGTCGAGGGCCAAATTGTGATGGATAGACACTGGGTCAGAGCATCTCCACAACTGCAGCTCTTGTGGGGTGTTCCCGGTCTGCAGTGGTCAGTATCTATCAAAAGTGCTCCAAGGATGGAACAGTGGTAAACTGGCGACAGGGTCATGGACGGCCAAGGCTCATTGATGCATGTGGGGAGCGAAGGCTGGTCTGTGTGGTCCGATCAAACAGACGAGCTACTGTAGCTCAAATTGCTCAAGAAGTTAATGCTGGTTCTGATAGAAAGGTGTCAGAATACACAGTGCATCGCAGTTTGTTGTGTATGGGGCTGCATAACCACAGACCAGTCAGGGTGCCCATGCTGACCCCTGTCCACCACAGAAAGTGCCAACAGTGTGCACGTGAGCATCAGAACTCGACCACGGAGCAATGGAAGAAGGTGGCCTGGTCTGATGAATCACTGGTCTGAAGAATCACCCTGTGGAGTTCAAATCATCTACCTCGTGCTTATTTGGTCTTCCAATAAAACAATTGCTATTCTTAAGCGCAACATTTATTTATTTTTGTTTAGTCAGAGAAATATTTGATATATCTCAGAATCACTCATATTCGATCAGCACTAAAATAAGTGAAGTAATTATTTAAGCATCAGGCCTTAATGAAAAACAACTCAATAAGCTCCAGCACTTTGCTTTCTTTTATGTGGTTGCATCTTTTCGCCTGGCCCTGAGGCGTCTTTTCAAACTTGGAAGACGTTTCAACTCGGATTTCAACGTACTATTTCACCCCCCATTTATTTCTGCAAACAACTCAATGCACCAAAGTACCATCACATGAATCGCCCTGAAGATATGATCATTGTTATTGCCCTGCATTATTGAATCTTTCATTAGCTGTATTAAAGGGATAGTTCACTCAAAAATTACATCATTTTCTCACCCTTATGTCCTTCCAGACTTGTTTTTTATGCATAACACACGCACAAAAAAACACACAATTTATTTTTATTATTTTTCATACAGTGAAAATTACTTTTAAAATAACTGTTTGTGTTCAGCAAAAGAAAGAAAGTCATACAGGTTTGTAATGACATGAGAGTGAGTAAATGTTGACCATTCTCGTTTTTGAGTGAACTATGTCTTTAAGATTGCTGCTGTGTTTGTGCACACACACTACCCTTTGTTTTCCCTCGCCTCTCCAAACATTGAGCTCAGATTGATAGTGAACTGTCTGCGAACAGCTTTCCACCTCCCAGTTCCAGCCAGACCTGTGGTGTGATCCGTTTGACTTGGACTTGCCCACTTCCCCTCTGAACAGGCAAAGGACCTCTCACAACCCTGCCACAAAATATCATAGTTACTACAGAACTACAGCTCCTCCTAAATCCGTGAAAGCAGTGGTGTGGGCGGCCGGGGGCACTGGGCTGGTTGGTGTGGGATGTGGCTAAGTGTGGTGGATGCTGGCAGGCTTTGCCGTGTCGGGGAGGAGAACTCGAGGGCCTGTGGTTTGGATCGCTGCAGATGAAATCAGAGAACCTCTGGCATCCTGTGCGCTCTCTACCTCTCATTCCTCGTCTAATTTTCTTTCTATCTCTCGGTCTCTTTGGTATCCTTTTCTGGTCTGTGTTTCATAACCTAGTATATCTCTCTCGCAGGGTCACAGACGGCCAATGTGATTCCGCTGCTCTGCCCACTGCTTCAGAAACCTGGACAAGAATATTGTTTTTGTCTGAGTAGTTCTTGTTTTCTTGTGTCTATGTGTGTGCTGTCTTCATTAGTTGTGCAAGAGTGAGGTACGTGCTGAAAAGCGAGAATTAAATCCCTCTTTGTGTGTTTTGCAATGAACTTTTGAGAGCTTTAGAGTGAGATTGCTTTGTGTATATTCAAAAGCATCATGGGTAAGAGGCTATAGCCATGCCTAAACACTAACCCTCCTCATTAGACAGTGGCCTCTCGGGAGTAAAGAGAATGAGCTCGTCGAAAGAGTAGGTAATGTAATCTTCTCTGGCCAATAACCTCTCTAATAGACAATTGAAGTCTATTTTCTCATTTCCCTCTTTCTTCTCTATCTCACTAGCCTGCCCCCCCACCCCCCTCTCACTTACAAAAACAAAATAACCTAATAAAATAAAAAAATCAATTTTATCTTTTATGCTCACACCCACACATACTCGATTTGTCTAACAATATAGTAGAAATCGTATCACTAACCATATTTGGGCACATATTTGGTGTCAATATCAGCGTGAGCAGAAACAGGATGTTATGAACACATTTGTGGCCACTGAATGAAAAATTACATTCTCTTGGGCAAACATGAACCTCCGAACCAAGTATTGATCTGATCTCTTTTACTTCTTGCGGCAGAGCTTGCAATTGACAGAATGACAGCAATTGATCAGAGTTTAGCAGAGGGGCAGAGACATCTTTTAGCAAAAGGTTAATGACTAATGACACGCCTTTTCCCATGCCTGTGACCAATGATGGGGGCAATGGCATTATTGTTTCACACTTTAGAGTGGGACTGCCAATTTAACATGTTCAGTGATTATTAAAAAAAAGTGCAATAAAAGCACTGACATACAAATCTATGCATATATATTCAGTAGATTAAATTATAATACTATTCTGCAATTAATATATATTTGAAATGGTATATATATATATATATATATATATATATATATATATATAAATACACAAAGTATGCTATCAAATATTTTATAAGCTAATTTTTCTGTAAAAATATAATGCTGCATAAAAGATATAATACATTTTGCTGACTTTTTAACCCCCTAGTATCAAACACCCTCTAAGGGCCAGATTTACTAACAGCCCTCTTTTGGTGTTAAAAAACTACTGTCAGGATTTACTATAAGATGCGGAGAGATAAATTAGCGAAGAAAAGGCATGGACACAGTTATTTTTGCGGCTGACATTATTGCACATGTATTTGTAGGAGTTTCCCTTTCAGGCGCAAGACTTATGGGAGGGGAGTATTTAAATGAATCACGCAAGGTCATTTACTAAGGTTTGCGCTAGTTAATTTACTGGTGTTTGCGCCATTATTTACCGACCAAAAAAGAGCGTCTTAAACCAGATGCTAACGGGTAGATTGCGTTGGTCATTATGGAAATCATCCGGCTGCATCTGTGTGCTTTAATTTGCATGTCGTCAGTAGATCACGTGCAGAACTTTCCACTCCCATCTGCGCTTTTGTGAGATTGCGCTCTCATGCTAATTTGCCCTGTTTAAGAAATCTGGCCCCAAGTGTCTAAAACACAGTGTCAAGCAATTGTGATTCATATGAAAATACATTTGTCATTTCTTAAGAGGCCATTTACACAACACACAGCAAACATTTTATGCGTTTTGGCCATTCACAAGTTTTTGATACCATTCACAAGACCATTACGTCTCCATGTAAACAACAAAAACGCAAATTTGTGATCATGTCCACCTATCCACCTTTTCAGATAAGAGCGGACATGGCCATTTGTAATTTTAATGTATCTGGCGTCCGGTGTCATTTGCTTCCAGTTATTTTTAGCTACAAAAATCGTTATGCTGCTTGAAATTGCCATATTATTTTAATGTATTTTTATTAATTATAAACATGCTGGTATAGTGCAAAAAGTTTTGCAGTTTACTGCACTTTGATATATTCTTCTCGTTATTTAAAGGTATAGAAAACACCTTTCTTTCATGTTGAAAAATAAGGTGGATAGGAGGGTAATGTTTCTTGTTTGACATCGCCAACTACTGGCCTGGCATGCATAATATAGCGTTTTTAGTCTTTTTCACAGATCCTGCAAGGGGATCGTTTTGACAACATTGTCATCTGTACACTGTAAAAAAGGTCTGTAAAAATAGGGCACAATTTACTGTATAAATATGAAGGTATTTTCCGTATAATTTTTTTTTTTTTTTTTGTATTTTGAATTACACATTGCATTCAGTTGTGTTTTAAAGGTTAACGGAAAAAAAAAAATTCTACATGAAAAATTTCTGTTTTTAGTACATCATTGTCATATCCTGATGTCGTCATACTCAGATTCTAGACAGAATATGAGTCTGATACTGCTCAATTGGGCTGTGATTATGGGGCATGTTTCAACCGAACCAGGAAAGAAAATGCCTCTGCACTCAACTGGATAGCAACGGAGCAAGTGACGTATTTTGAGCAATGCAGTTGTCAAAAGAACTCAACTGCACGCACGCTGGAAGAAGTAGAAGAAGAAGATGAGTGTAAACGATCTTTGCTGGTGTTGTAAAAAGAATTTAAGGATACACAGAGTACTTACCAACACGATCATCATTTTTCAGAGAAATAGTAAAGGTGAATGCATATACGAACAAGTTCTCCATTTAGGATTAGAACAAATTCAACCCAAGCGCTCTTTGGTGACGTGGATGATTACGTTACTGTTGATCATCTATCCGTCATTGTATAAAGCTCATCCTGACAGGTTGATTGGTCCGAACAGCACTGGTTCGAGAAGTCCAGACCGAACTTCCCGACCTCAAATGTTGTGGTCGGAGCTAAGTTCGGCTGGCATCCAAGCTATCGTTGTCATGTAAACATACCCTAAGTATGTTTTGTAGCATATTTGCCATTTTAGATCGAGCATCTTATGCCCAATTTGCAGTGTAAAGATGGTTCTAGAGAAATAGCTCACCCACACACTTTACAATGCAAAAAGTTATACAAGTGTGTTACTTTTCCATTAAAAGTGATGATGTAATTAGTAACTTTTTTGAGGAGTAATGCAATAATTTTAAAAGCAGCATTCCCCAACACTCCAGTAATCTGTTTTATTTTATATTGGACTTCATTTACTTTTTCTTTTTGTCTATAAATAACTGTATTACATCCAGGGCATTTGATTTGTTTGGTTTATGGAGGCACACAATGATTCTGTATGCTATCATATAAGAACAATTTGTAGTCACTACAACAATAGTAAATTCTCAGCTTGATCTCATTAAGCAGTCAGGGGACTTCAGACGTAAACACGAGGGCTCTTAAAGGCCGTGTTTACCCAGGCTCAAAGCCCCGCTGTACTCTTCTCCCATCCCGTCCCGCTTTTCAGTTCAGGTGTTTTATGAGCCACCAAAGCAAATTTCATAATGAAATGATAAAAGGCCTCTCACATTGTCTGTGTGATTTCTGAAAAGTAAATGGTTCACTGACTGACAACAAATGAAGACTTCACGCACAGCGACTAAGTATTGTGTGAGAGTACTGAACGCTATTCAATGAATGTGAGTAGCATGACTGAGCTGAAACACATGGCCTAAAACACACCGCTCTGCTCTATTTACATATCAAGTTCAAAGTTCAAGTGGACAACTCTTGATTCCAGACTATTTGGTCGGGATTATTTCACTCCGCAATAAAGGCTTCTCTGTTTGATATTAAACCATGAACATCTAGCGTGAGCATGTTTGCGTTCTTGGCTTCGTATCGGTGCTGAAGTTTGTTTACTTTTGCCTTGCATGTATGCGTTTGTGTTCTTCTGTTGTGTCTTACGCGTGCGGATCCAAATAAGTCTTTTCCTGTGAAAACACTGCGCTAAAAGCTGACAGCATGACACTCGCTGAGGTGTGAGGAAACATTTTTTGGCAAAGTGGCTGTGTTCAACATGTCTGTTATGACAAAGCGCAGATTTATAGAGAGGCTCCAATTAAAAGAGCGATCTGTTTAACCCTGCACATAGACGAACGAGGTGGCGAAAACGAGGAAGCATGACACGTCCTCGCAGTCATGCACTCTTTTAATGCTAAGCTGTGTTTATGAGCTGTCCCCATCCAGACTGATTTATATTAAACATTATACATACATAGACGAATACACACCTCTCCAATAGGTCAGACAGAAAAAGAGCATAGCTTTAAGGGGGAGGTTAGATATTTTCCTTGTCTGTTTTTATGTCTCTTTCTTCATCTCTTGTCTTATAGAATTATCTCAGAGACAGATGCAGTGACCACAGAGAATATGAGAGCTCAGGTGCTGTGGCTATGAATTATGATTAGTTGAGAGAGTGATAATATATCCATCTGTTGTTTACATTGACAACTCAATGCAAGAAAATCACAACTGCTGCAGGCAAACACCGTTGGAAAGCTTAAATTAGTACTGGTCATTTTGCCTTAAGAAAATAATACTGTGGTGGTACCATGTTATATGATTATCATTACTCCAACTTAAAAATATAGGCTAATGCTTAACCATGGTGAAATTCAGGCTTATTGTAATGGGACAAATGTCTGTTTATTTGTTCAGGCAATATTGTGGAAGAAAATTGTTTCTCGGAAACAGACTTGGTCTTTTTGTGTTGAGAAAAACTCTGACAAAATAAAATAAAAATAAAAAAAATAAAAGAAGGCAAAACACATTAATGTCTGAAACATGCTGCCACATTACCAGATGGCTCCAAACGGTCTCTCGTTTATGAAATATCTCATGAGATTTTATTTTGGCTGAATTTACTGAAATGATAAATAAGGTCTATCTTGTGGCATTCACAAACAGGTCATTTTCAGGAAACGATGCAATTTGTGGCTGAAAATCAGTTTAGTTTTGCTTGTTTTTATTATTTGATTTTAAAAGGTTACTGCTGCACTTTCTATAAAACATTGGCGACATTAGCAAAGCAGCAAAAACAGTTGTCTACCCTGTATTTGAGTGCTTAATATGGTTGTAGACTATAATTGACGAGTTCGGTTATTTATGAGAGTGACAAAAGCATCATATATTCGTAGTTTCTAACATACCCATTTCGGGACTGAAAACCGCATTTTCGGTGTATAAAAACGTGCTGGAAGGTGTTTCTGTCACGTGCACGCGCGTGGTTTGTTTCACCGGGAATTTGAGCAGTAGGCTAAAGTCGTTTAAGTACATAATTCTATATTATACAGTGACAGCTTGGCAGAGACTGTGGTTTCATGTGTGCTGGCCTTTCAATAACTTACGAATACGGAGATATGATGAACTGCCATCTGAAGGTTTAGATCCAGTCACTGACTGGCTGTCAGTTTCCCCCGCGACTCGAGTGTTGCTATTTCAACTCAGGTAGGCAATAAAAGCTGCTGTCGGTAAGATTTGACTGATGAACTCACATCATCTGTGTACAGTGAATATTTGCGCCATAATATTTGCTTTGATATTTATTTTAGTCACTATGGTTTACAGGTGATATTTACAAGTTATATAGCCTAGTAGAAAGGCTCAACATCGATTATTCGTCTAAACAGTATTGAATCGAATACTAGGCCTAAACTTGTGTGAAAAAGTGTATTTACTCAGAAAATATGTTGCCAATCCCAAACACTGAGAACATGGTCTATTGTATAGGCTACAATCTCATTAAAGCCTTTTTTTGCAAAAGCATTATCTTTTAATGTAAATATCAAGAGCATTTATTATTTATCGTTTATCATTTTCAACACTTATTTATTAATATAACTGATTTATTGTTTTAAAGTATTGTCTACATTTATTTGGCTTTGCATGCCAAAACAAAGTTACATCCAATAATTTAAGTATCCTGTAAATCAATTAAGGGACACAAATGGAACATACATTTTTGCTGTATGCATCAACTGAAAGCTGATGTATGGTTTGTTAGGATAGGACAATATTTGGCCAAGAAACAACTATTTGAAAATCTGGAATCTGAGGGTGCAACATTTTTTTTTAGAAAAAGTCTAAATGAAGACCTTAGCAATGCATATTACAACTAATAATAAATTGTTTGTATTTACGGCATGGGGGATTTACAAAATATCTTCATGGAACATGATCTTTACTTAAAATCCTAATTATTTTTGGCATAAAAGAAAAATCGATAGTTTTGACCCATACAATGTATTTGTTGGCTATTGTCACAAATATACCCGTGTGACTTATGATGGGTTTTGTGGTCCAGTGTCACAAATGTCACTAGATTTAAAAGAAATGAGCTGATTGATTGGTGTTTTGGCATTTGAGTTTTAAACAAATCAGTAAGCGAATAATTAGTAGATCCAGATAGGATTACATCTGTGATTCACTTCCTGTGTTTAATGACATTTTTCCATCCTGTTCCTCCTCGCAGCATCATAGGCCAAACTCATTACTGTTCTTTCTACACAGACATAATATTTTTACATTTATTTTTGGCAGTATGAATACTACAGCCTACAAGGCTCAAAAAATGTTGTTTGTTTAGTTTAGTACACTTTAAAACAGCTGGCTAAAACTCCAGGGGGCTCAATTTCCACCCGCTAATGAAGCCCTGAACGAATGTATACTGTTTATGGTAATTTTCTAGTGAAAATAAATGTTACTTCAAGAATGTATGAATCCAGCCATGAAGCTGAAGTGTTAGTGTGACATTTTTGGGCTAATTTGTATGTGAGATCGGAAGAGAAGGTCACGGATGGAAAGCTGAGCATTGTCTCCCACTCTCAATTCTCGTTTTAATTAGTGCGGTTAAATACTCAACCCTCCGTGCAGGTCTCTTTATACAATGCAGGATATAATTGTTCTCGTTTCACTATGAACTCAGTCTTTTTGTTTGCCCTCCTGCTCTGAGCACACACACCGGATATTTTATCAAACGGTGTGTGTCGTGAGCTCACTCTCATTGGCAGGAATGTCATCCCAGGAATGTGTATTTCTGGAGCAGCCAACACAGGGAATGACAGCCGTATCTCTGCCTTCTGCCTGGTTATTATAGATAGCCCTGATTGTGTGAGTGTGTGTGAGTGTGTGTGTGTGTGTGTGTGTGTGTGTGTGTGTGTGTGTGTGTGTGTGTGTGGACTGGTAATCCCTACGGTATGGGGACAAAATGTCCCCACAAAGATGGCAATATCCAAATTTTTGTCCTTGTGGGGACATTTTTTTGGTCCCCATGAGGAAAACATCTTATAAATCACACTAAGTGATGTTTTTGAAAAAGTAAAAATGCAGCATGTCTCCTGTGATGGGTAGGTTTAGGGGCAGGGGCAGTGTAGGGGATAGAAAATACGGTTTGTACAGTATAAAATGCATTACGCCTATGGAATGTCCCCATAAAACATGGAAACACAACATGTGTGTGTGTGTGTGTGTGTGTGTGTGTGTGTGTGTGTGTGTGTGTGTGTGTGTGTGTGTGGACTGGTAATCCCTACGGTATGGGGACAAAATGTCCCCACAAAGATAATATCAAATTATATATATATATATATATATATATATATATATATATATATATATATATATTTTTTTTTTTCTCCATATGGAAGTCAAATACAGGTTTTTAACAACTTAAGAGTGAGTGACATTTTTGGGCGAATTAACTAATTATTAATGTTAACAAAAGGAATTGTATTATAGTGTTACTTATTGTAGATGTCTAATATTTAAACAGAACAGTTGTGAACATTTGATTATGATTATTGTATTTGCTTTAATGGCTTTCACCAGATATTGTTGACTGTTTTGGGAAGAGAGCTACAATCTTCCTTCATAATGGTACACAATGCCATGCTATGCTAAGAGATTCTTGTTCTTCTTAGCCTTGAAAATGTGTCAAATTCAAAACAAGTGATGAATCCTTGTGTCCATGAACATGTTCATAGTATTTCACATCATTCCACGGGTGCCCAGGCTTTGCTACACAGGCTTACTGTGTTTGGTTTGGGCTTTTATACTATTAAATACACTATTGGCTCATAAATAGCTCATATGTCAGAAATAACCTTTTAAAAATAGTAACCAAGAAGATGATTTGTAGAGATAATCATGTGAGGAGCTCTGATGTCCCGAGATATCTGCAACACTCCCATCTGTCTCTAAAAGCAGAAACGTTCTCGGATGGACGTTTTGTCTCTCCATATTCTCGTATTCATAATTTTATTTGTCAGCAACACATGCTTTAATGATTTCTGTCCTTCTCTTTATATTGTGTGTGTGTGTGTGTGTGTGTGTGTGTGTGTGTGTGTGTGTGTGTGTGTGTGTGTGTGCCTTTGTTTATATTACAAATGTCCCCATAAGGATAGTAAAACCTGAGATCTATGTTGTGGGAACCAGCCAGCGGTCTTAAAGTCTTATACATCACACAGGATGAGTCTTTTTGAGAAAGTTTAAATGCAGAATGTTTCCTGTGATGGGTAGGTTATTGGGGCAGGGGCAGTGTAGGGGGATAGAATGTACAGTTTGTATGGTATAAAAACCATTACGTCTATGGAGAGTCCCCACAAAGATGGTGAACCAGACATGTGTGTGTGTGTGTGTGTGTGTGTGTGTGTGTGTGTGTGTGTGTGTGTGTGTGTGTGGACTGGTAATCCCTACGGTATGGGGACAAAATGTCCCCACAAAGATGGCAATATCCAAATTTTTGTCCTTGTGGGGACATTTTTGTCCCCTTGAGGAAAACAGGTCATAAATCACACTAAGTGATGTTTTTGAAAAAGTAAAATGCAGAATGTCTCCTGTGATGGGTAGGTTTAGGGGCAGGGGCAGTGTAGGGGATAGAAAATACGGTTTGTACAGTATAAAATGCATTACGCCTATGGAATGTCCCCATAAAACATGGAAACACAACATGTGTGTGTGTGTGTGTGTGTGTGTGTGTGTGTGTGTGTGTGTAGGGGTGGTCCGGGTAAACCTTATGTTATGAGGACAAAAAGTCTCCACAAAGATGGCAATACGCAAAATCCTTATCTGTGTGGGGACATGTTTTGGTCTCCACAAGGAAAACTGTTTATAAATCACACTATCATAAGTTATGTTTTTGGAAAATGCAGAAAGTTGTCTGTGATGAGTAGGCTTAGTGGTAGTGTGGGGAGATAGAAGATACAGATTGTAGTATAAAAATCATTATGTCTATGGACAGTCCCCATAAAACATGAAAACAAGTGTGTTATTGTGTGTATCTTTGTTTGGACAGTTTGAGTTTTAGACCATCAGAGTGAGAACAAAGAGAGTTTTTTGGCCAGTCCTCACACTCTGAGACTATTTTATAGGCCCTGTTTAAGCCCAATACCTGGTTTTAGGGATTAGGTTATAATTAGTTTAAGGGTAGGTTTAGGGTAAGGGTTCAGGTTAGGCAATTAGTTTAGATAGGTATGGGTTAGGATAAGGAGCTAGAGATTGCATTGTGTCAATGAATGTCCTCATAAAGATATGTACAAGAACGAGTGTCCGTGTGTGGATTAGGCTATGTCAGTGCAGCATTTCGAAGAGACGCATACCCATTCATTTCCTGGTCTGACAGAGCAATCTAGATAATGAGAGACTCTTTACTGGCCTCAATTAAACTGTTACTCAGCATAAACTAGTTCAATAAATCCATTCTACACAATCAGATGCTAGATAAGAAAAATCCAGTGGCTAAAACCTTCATATCATTATGAAACTCTTCATTTTGCTCTGTGAGGGGATGCTTGTGTGATGTGTGTGTGATGTGTGTGTGCTGTGTGCAAGTGGATAGTTGAAAATGTTGGCATCCTTTACTCACTCACTCATGTTTTCCAAAAACGTGGAAGACAAATATACGCGAGTAGTTATTTTTCAGTTTTTGTTCCCATAAGAAATGTAACAATTTTCACTCAAATTCTTGTAAATCCAATTAGCATATGGTGAACTAATAAATAGTTTAATGTTGTTTACACGTGGTGTTTTTTTTTGTTTGTTTTTTTAGCGAGCCTATCCACATTCTATGTATATTTAAATGTAAATAGCAGTGTGAGCCTTCTACTAAACGTCTGCTTTTTTGATTCCATACCGGTTTGGAATTACATGAGGGTTAGTTATTGCATTTTTTAATGAACTATCCCTTTAAAGTCTGGAAAAGTTGAGTGGATTGAACTAACTCATCTATGTGCACCTAAAGTCTCATTTGCGTCATTCTTTCAGTCTCTCCACTCTCTTACTCTTGTGGATAAAGGAACAGATGGGCGGACGAGTCACTGGCTCTGTTTTATGGGGTGAGAAGACCCAAGAGAAAAATGTTTTCATTTCCCAGAGCCTCTGTGCGCACTGTTGCGTGGTGCACTCTCTCTCTCTCTCTCCTCTCTCCCTTTTTCTCTCAGTCTTACTAACTCCCTTCTATCTCCCTTTACCTTGCTCTCTTTCTCCTTGTCAGAACAGATGGAGCATATTTTATGTTCTCTTTCAGCTCTCTCAGCCTTGAGGAAATATTACAATAAAGCTGATATGCCATGCGTTAGGACAGACCTCATCTGTCAGTGGCACTTTTCCGAATTTGTGAACTCCTCTGTTTTGCAACCTTGTCAAAAAGCAAATGTTGTGGTGAGTGGTCCTGTAAACAATATCCACCCATGAGGACTTCCTTCAGAGAAGTGGAATTATGAGTTATAAGCTATATGAGGTTTCTGGGTGGGGCTTAGAGGTCCAGAACATTTACATTTACATTAATGCATTTAGCAGACGTTTTTATCCAAAGCGACTTACAACTGAGGAGTACAGGATGCGATCAGTCAGAAACGCAAAAAGTGCCTTAAATACCAAGTTTTGGACATTACTCAAAGAAGCCTAAGCTAGAATAGCGAGGGAATAGAAAAGAAATAGAGGAAAAAGAAGAGTTTTTTTTATTTTTTATGATAAGATTAAGTGCTCACGAAAGAGATGAGTCTTTATGTCTTTTGAATGATGACAGTGATTCTGCCATCCGGATGGAGGTGGGAAGATTGTTCCACCAGCTGGGAACAGTGAATGAAAAAGTTATGGAGAGGGATTTCATGCCTCACTGTGATGGTACCATAAGCCTACGCCTCTTACCTGAGCGAAGGCTTCTGGTGGGGGTGTAGACTCGTAGCAGCGAGTCGAAGTATGCCGGTGCTGAGCTTGTAGTGGATCCATAAGCAAGCGTCAAGGCCAGCGAGTGGTAGCCAGTGCAGAGAGATGAAGAGAGGTGTGACACGGGCACTTTTGGGCTCATTGAAGACTAGACGTGCTGCAGCGTTCTGAATCATTTGTAGTGTTTTGATTGCACACGATTGGTCAGATACGATGAATCTGAATACTACTTTAATTATGGCTAAAGTGTCAGGCATATGCAGGTAAAGGATTGCTAAGATGTCACATGGTACCTATTTAAAAGGGGTATAGCTGTAAGAATTTCATGTATTCATCACTTTTTGTATTGCCAATGTGTGAACAAGCTTGTAACAAAACAAGACCTTGTAGACTGTAGACTGATATCTATGTGTGGGCCGCTTTCTCCAGGAAAATGTAAAGTATGTGATGGTTACGCATGCTCCTGATAGCAGAAAGAGTGATGTAGTCGATGTGTAATGTCAATGTGTCATGCAACGAAAAGGGATTAATTCAAACTAGTCTCAAATAGTCAGATATAGTCTATAGTCTCAAACATTGTTTATATTTAAAAGCACATAGAGAAGCTACGGTGGCTGACACAGGACAAAGATGTCGTCGTCTGAGACAGCAGAGAGTAGCTTGCGCTCTGTAGAGCAGTTTTTCCATTAAGGGCTACTGTAGAAACATGGCGGCACAAAATGGTGACTTTGCTGTGTATGTAGATAGAAATGGCTCATTCTAAGGTAATAAAAACATAACGATTCATTATGTAAAGTCTTTATACACCACTGAAAACATAGTTATGCATATTATTTCCTCATAAATACTACACACTACACATTTAAACTATCATACCAGTATAATTTCTAAACGTCACTCTCAGCAGCGTGGACGGCATCTATTTGTTCGATAACAGTATATTACTTCAAAGCTATTTCCCACTTCTTTTTACTTGAATGCAAAGACAGAAAAAGAACGTCACTATTTCAGGGCATTGAATCACGTTCAGTCAGTGCGTTATATGTGCAGGAGTGCAAGCACGAGCAATAAATTGCTGGCTGCAGTTCACTTAACGGCCACTGGTGTCACTAAATACAAGGGTTTTTGAATTCTACATATAGCATCTTTAAGAAGGATTAGTCACGGTATTTTGATATTATTGTATGGCACAGTTATTATAATGGCTTTTCTGAACAAAGCCCAGTATATTTTTCAGTCTATAAATGTCTCCAATGAGTCAAGAAACATCCTGCAATTTGAATGTGGCTCAGTGGATGATTTGACTTTCTGAGCCTCAATTCGTTCCCTAGAGGAGGACCACTCTTTGTCTCATAGGAAACAATTATAACTGGTAACATTTGCTGCCCACTGCATAGAGATGGCACCTTTTTCATGTCTGCATTAGCTTTCATACAGGCTGCTTTGCACAGCTTTCACACCATGGAGAAGAAAATCCCTAGACGGCAGTCTTCCAAGTTCATCTCCCAGAGACTGAGAGTTGTCCATTAGTCAAGCCCTCAGAGGGGACGGCTTTTCCCCTGTTGACTGACCAACAGAAACTGGAATGGCTGTCAGTTAGAGTCTATAATTTTCCATCTTTGTCCCTTGGCCCAAGCTGAGATTGACAGACTTGGAATAAGGAACCACTGGGTTTCCAATGCTTAGCTACAATATAATGATTTGGCCATACAGTTTGTTCTGTATTGATTCATATTACGTTTAGAGTATCTTGTTTGTGACTTGCAGAAGGGAAGCATTTGTGTGTGTTGCATGTGTTTTGTGCCAGACCCCAAATCTCAGAGGCAGCCAAATCCATTGATTGCATTATAAATCATAAATATACATTTTTCATACAGTGTTGTGAAGAAATTCAAAACATCTTTGTCCTTTGGGGAGATGCATTTATCAGAGCTTAGATGTGCTTAGAGTTCATGCGCATTCCAGGAGTATTAGGTGAGCAGATGCAAATCTCTGCCTCTGCGATTTCACGCTCAGACTTTTCTGAATACATAACCCTGAGAAATGGCTCAGGACAGTGGAGGGGCCGGTCGGGGCACGGCAACGCCAGACGTTCCGTGAACTGTGGATCTTATCATATGGTTTCAGTTTGAGATCTGTTAGGGTCTCACTGTTTGTTTGCATGAGAGGTTTTGTTTTTTTCCTCCCTTTGTGTGGCATAAATCCGCTGTATCTGCTTTTCTGAAAATGGGCATCGATACACATGTATGTTTGTTTAAGGTTGGTATTTTCTGTCTGAGTTAACTCAGAGCTTATGTTATGCTCCAGAAGTAGCCCATTTCCTCCCGCTGAGCGCAGCGAGTTTAAAGAATTGTGGGGCGAGATAATTAGAATTTGTTTTGCGTTCCTGCCAGGGATACTTTTTTTAATCTTTTCGCTTTTAATAAACCACTTTTGCTTTATTGGGAAATATATGTAGTGAGAGTGATTAAAATGTAATAGATTGTTGTGACTATTAGCAAGTATTTCATGGTAAATGACATGGTCTGTGGTTGTGGTCACGATTCCCATTTTCTTGTAAACATCCAGGCATATACAAGAATATTTGGGTCAATTGCATGATGCTTATTTATTTAAAAAAATGCTACATAGCTTGAGTACACCTCTTCTATGAAGAGTATGTTTTTAACTTTTGTATAAAACATTTTTGAGTGGGAAACTGAGTCAAATAAATGCCAGTGATGCAACTGCCCTGATCTCAAAATGGAGAATAGAATACTTAAAATACTTTATTTATGAGTTTGTCTTTTGTTATTATTTCTTAGAACAAGATATTTTAAGAAAACTGCTTTTTTATATTTGAAAAATCTATATCCAGAAAATAAGAGTAATGTGATTAAAATAGCGGAAAATATGACCTTTTTATGACATTTTAATGTCATGTGGTTAACTATCCAAATATGTAATACATTTGTATTCATTATTTTAGTTTTATATGCTGTACATACACTTTCAAAATATAATTAATATAAATAGCTGTAAACTTTTATTTATTTATTTTAATAATGATTAAGATGAATTTCAAGAACAAAACATCCATTGAAGATTTTTACCTGATAGACCTTATGACATTAAATTAAAAGTTTTTTTTTCAAAACCATTTTAAAACCAGCATACATACAAGCACTACTAAGAACTTGTAAAATGAGTTTTAAACTAGATTTTTTATATTCTTTATTTATTCTTTTGGACACTCTTCTATATCATTTACCCACTTGCCATCTTTTCCTTTGTGCTCTCCTTCTCCCCTCCTCGCGCACTCATGGTCTGTTTCGCATTATGACAGTAACCTTACTCTCTGTTTGTGCCTCTTGGCCCTGGGCAGGAAGTGCAGGGTCGCCCTTCAGACATCATGGTGGCAGACAGGCGTCCACTTTAATGTCTCCCCATCGCTCGCGTACATTGTGTACCATTACATGGCCTTATTGGATTTCACGGCCCACGGTGCCTCGCTAATTAATGTCAGAACCTTCCTCTATCATATCACATGAGAGGCACCCCGCCTTCGATCCAGACTGGGTTTACCTCTGTGAAGCTCTGGAGACTAAACACAGTTAGCAAGGGCACCGGGAACGGTGTTCCCACAGCGGGGCGGATCAGGATCAGAGTGGGCTGAGGAAGCCCTATGATTGGCCCTGGAGTGACCTGTAATGTAGTGAATGGAGAGAGCGAGACAGAGGGAGAGGGATGGGTTTAGGTGTGAGGTTCGACCCTGCTGAGTCTCACTGTAATTGCATTAACCCCATACCCTCACAAGCACAACACTTCATTTGTCGTCCCAGCGCCTGGTCTTGCTGATTGACACGTCATCTTTGCTCTCATCTCGCTCCATCATGCCTTCAGAGCCTGACCTCAGAAAACAGTGCATGTGCCCGCTTCTCAACAAGCAGACAGATGAACTGCTATGAAACATGCTCTTAAAGGGTTACTTCAGCGATTAGCATTAAGCTTTGTATCACTAGAAACCTAGGAGTATATTCAAATTATCGTACTTTCCCCCCTCATATGACCCTGAGACGAGAGAATTATGTATTTTATTTCTGGAAAAATTCCTCCGATGGCGCATATATCGTCATTTTGCATCATCGGAGGAGATTTTGTCCAGAGGCTAAAGACTACAGCCAGCAGAGGGCGCTATTTCCAAATGTTTTAAACATCGCACTCACAGCACTCGGCTCGGGGATTCATGTAAACGGGGATTCACAGCTGCGGAGATTCATGTAAACGGAGCGGTGGAGAGCAAAGTGAGTGTTTCAACTTTTCAAATTAATTTCTATGAAAGTTAAGCTTCCAAAGACATGAACTGAAAATGCGCCAGACTGAACACGTGCTGCGAATGCAGCCGCGAATCCCGCGCTTACCTCAGCTCATGTGATGAATGTAATCCGATCCTGCTGCTTTTGTGCCGTGATGGCCGTGACATTCAATCGACTCACTCATAATATATTGAACAGACACGTTCAGTTTTTAATTGTAGCGTCTCTTACTGAACTGATTTTATGAAAATTAACGCGGTGGGCAGGTAAACCAGTAAGCCGTGCCTAGAGCAGCCTCGGGCTGCGAAGTGCATTCTGGGAATTGTTGTCTTTCATCCCCATGAGACAAAAATACATTTTCTGTGTTTTCTCAGTCTAGAAGGCACCAAATTAAAAAATAATTTCATATTTCTACTACATTAATGACCGAGTTTAAATACAGATTACTCTTCCCAGCGTTGAAGTACCCCTTTAACAATGTAGGATCATGTTGATATACAATGCGCAGAAATATCAGTTTAACAATGTAACACAGGCGTTACGTTTTTGCATTAACCTTTACCTTTTGAAAGATATGATTTGTATTTATTCCTTTGGGGCTTGACTAAACTATATGTTTAATTACAGACTCTTTTAAGTCCCAGAGTTAGTGAACTCACAGGACACTATAGTTATTCACAATCACCAAAGTTCAGTTTTAAAGCCTTGCCGGTTTCATTCGCGTGCACTTTTTTAACATGCGCTTTTCAGAATGCGAGCACTAAACGCCTGTCAAACACGTGATTACTGGACTAAGTCGTCTTACTGTGCTATTACTGTCAAATACACACAAGGTTAACATAAACACAGTCGGTTATGCCTAAAGTGAAAGTAAAATCGCAATCGTGTCTGTATATTAAATGCACGCAGGTCTTAAATTGACAACAGGGCAGCCTAAAGTGAACATGCGGTCCTTATAGGGACAGTTAACCTCTAAAATGAGGTCATTATTTACTCACTCTAAAGTTGTTTCAACCCTGTATTAATTTCTCGATGACAGAATTTTCATTTTTGAGTGAAATATCCCTTTAATGTTAATACAACAACAAAAGACAAAGAGAAAATCACCCACTGCTCTTGACTGAAAAACTAATACAGTATAGCTCTAATAAGAATCAATGTATATTTTATAGTGAAGTCTATGTAGTGTTTTATTTTTACATTTATTCATTCAATTTCATACTTAAATGCTGCTGTACAGCTCTGAGCTGCTAGTGTAAATATTATATATATATTTATTTTATATTATCCAATACACTAGGAATGTGTAAAAAGTTTTTTTTTAGTAAAGTTAAGTTTAAGGAAGGTTTTTCAATTCTTTTAAGTAAAATAAAGAAAGTATTACAATAAAAAAATAGTATTTTTTCTCTTTAACCTCTTGCTGTTCCTATCGCCCAATAATAGAATAACAAAATATGTATCTGACAAGCCATCAGAACCGAACCGAACCGAACCAAAAACCGTGGTTAAAAACTGAGATATGTATTAAACCGTGGACTAACTGTATTGTTGCATCCCTAGTATATATGTATACAGGTCCTTTTCAAAAAATGAGCATATAGTCATAAAAGTTCATTATTTTCCATAATGTAATGATACAAATTTAACTTTCATATATTTTAGACTCATTGCACACCAACTGAAATATTTTGAGATCTTTTATTGTTTTAATACTGATGATTTTGGCATACAGCTCATGAAAACCCTCTAAAAAAATTAGCATATTTCATCCGACCAATAAAAGAAAAGTGTTTTTAATACAAAAAAAGTCAACCTTCAAATAATTATGTTCAGTTATGCACTCAATACTTGGTCGGGAATCCTTTTGCAGAAATGACTGCTTCAATGCGGCGTGGCATGGAGGCAATCAGCCTGTGGCACTGCTGAGGTGTTATGGAGGCCCAGGATGCGTCAATAGCGGCCTAAAGCTCGTCCAGAGTGTTGGGTCTTGCGTCTCTTAACTTTCTCTTCACAATATCCCACAGATTCTCTATGGGGTTCAGGTCAGGAGAGTTGGCAGGCCAATTGAGCACAGTAATACCATGGTCAGTAAACCATTTACCAGTGGTTTTGGAACTGTGAGTAGGTGCCAGGTCGTGCTGATAAACAAAATCTTCATCTCCATAAAGCTTTTCAGCAAATGGAAGCATGAAGTGCTCCAAAATCTCCTGATAGCTAGCTGCATTGACCCTGCCCTTGATAAAACACAGTTTAAATTTATGAAAGTTTAATTTTTATCATTACATTATGGAAAATAATGAACTTTTATCACAATATGCTTATTTTTTGAGAAGGACCTAAAAAACCAAAACAAACCCCTATATCACCATATGTTGTTTGGGAGGGATTCAAGAAAAATCCTCCTCGCTCAACCAGAAACAAACTCCAGCATATTCAGTGGTCAGACACAACTGGAACTTCAGACTGGACCTGGTTCTGTGGTCAGATGAACTATAAAAAGAGCTTTTTGGCAGCAAATCTACCAGAAGGGTTTTGTGCAAACAGGGATAAAAAGTGGGGTACTTTTTATCCCTGTCCACAGCTAAAAATGCCCACAGCTAAAAATACAGCTGGAACTTTAACGTTGAGGGCCTATTTTTTTGCTGAAGGTCCTGGACATCTTGTTCAGACACATGGTATAATGGATTCTAGCAAATACCAACTGATAAAAAATCTAAACCTGACGGCCTCTGCTAGAAATCGTATAATGGGCCGTTGTTGGCTCTTCTATCAGGACAAAGATCCAAAACAAACATCAAAATCAACACACAAATGTGTCACTGAACACAAAATGAAGCTTCTGTCATGGCCATCCTAGTTCCCTGACCTGAACCCTATAGAGAATGAGAGGCTGAACTGAAGAGAAGAACCACCAACATGGATCTGGGAATCTGAAGGATCTGGAGGGATTCAGTATGGAGGAATGGTCTCTGATCTCTTGTCAGGTTTCTCCAAACGTATCAGGCATTATAGAACAAGACTCAGAGCTGTTATCTTGGCAAAAGGAGGTTGCAAAAAGTGTTTAATAAAGGGTGCCAACAATTGTGGCCAAGGTGTTTTGGAGAAAAGCATTTATTTCATAATGTGATTTACCCCCCATTTTCAATTATTTTACTTCAATGAAAGGTTCGATTTTTGGGAATTTTTTGAATATAAGATCAAAAGGATAAACAATGCAGATTTATTTTTTTACAGCCATATTTGATCATATTTACCAGAGGTGCCAACAATTTTGACCACGACTGTATATATAAACAAACAGATTATTATTATTTTTTGATAAATGATGGTCATATTAAACCTGTCTTGGAAACATTTTGCCCTGCCTTCATAATTTGTTTTTGCTTATAATTATTTTATTTTTTATTCTTTATGTATAGATTTTTATTGTTTTACTCTTTTTCCAGACCCAGACATTCATAATAGCAATATTAATTATTTTAGGCAAAGAATACATAAACTAAAAATACAGAACATTTAACAAAATTAAAATATTACTTAAAAATGTCAAAATTACTTTCAATATTTATTGTGAGGAAATAATGTTTTTTTGTATGTGTTTATCAAAGGGACAACAGTGTTAGTGAACAGCTTGAGATGACATGAAATGAGATATGTGATGTCTGAAAAAAAACTGTTACATCTTGTGCCTCAACAAGTAAAGTCATAACATAATGATACCTTTGAAAATCATTAGCTAATGATTAATTAAAGCAGACGACTGGAAGTTGAAGTACATAGCGTTGACCATTGTGGTAATTAACATATCAATTTACATTATTAGTTAATATGTTATTCGGAAATTATTAACACATGATGACAAATTTAATTCATAACAATTCATATATTACTTAATCTATTAATCATATAGAATGTTCATTAGTTGCTGATGCAGTAATCATTAATAAATGATTTAGTTCTTCATGAGTCATACATTAACTTGTGATTATCTGTGCATTAGTTAAGCATTATTTGATGCATATTAGTGCACCCGTATTGTAAAGTGTTACCAAAATAGCTATTATATTATCCTTAGCAAGGCAAAGGAGACAAATATTTAAAATGTCATTTCCACCACAAAATGCTATCAAACATCGTCTAAAGCGATCAGACTTCTTTGATTCTCCATGTTAATGAAGCTTACGATGGAAATCCGCCTTAAAAATTACATGACCCAAACATGCCCTGAAACCCCACTGTTTATCAGGCTAGGATCATGTGTTTATGCATGTGCATGGTTTAGTGTTTCTTTGTGTTTGTGTGTCGAAATTCATATAAAGCACATTATGAGGGACAGGAGCTGCATCACTCAATTAGGCCAGAGCAGCCGCGGGGCAGCAGGGAGCAGCTCGCGGCAGATGGAGAACGTTCTGGCGCCCCTGCATGCCTGGACCTACAGTACTCCTTCAGCTGCCAGCACGGCCAGGAACCTGGCAAACCTGCTGCACAATTTCAAGGGTATGTGATTCCGAGAACCGGTAAAACTGGCCGGCTCAGGCCGCACTGCTCAGATCAAGCCATTTTGTTTGAAAAAGGTCTGCTTTCCCAAGCCTGGCTACACCTTTGCAACTGTTCCAGCCGCTAATGAAGTAAAGCGAAGATCATCTGCATCACAGTTTGTGTAACACATATTCCATCTTCTTGAATTCTATTCACATCCCAAAGTTCCCATTCATAGAGCTCATATTCCCGCTTATATTTTTTCTCTTTGTCATCTGCGAAGCTGTAGGCCATATTTTTCCACTGGAGTGCTGCCGGTTTACAGCTGCTCAGGGAAAACTGTCCAATTCGGACTGAACCTCAAAGTTCGTGAGGGCTATTAGAGAGTGATATTATGATAGTTTGATGAGGGCTCAGGATCATTGGGCTGATGTGCTCTATTAAGAGTACTCTGTTTCTCTGTTCAGCAGGGTTGAGGTGCAATCTACATGCGCTGGCTGCCCTCCTCAAGGGCCTCGAATGGATACGGCCAGATTTTAGAATCCCATGAAAGGTAATATCCATGGAATTGGGGAGTTAGGAACACATACAGTTCTATTCTGGCAGAAAGAGAGGTTGAAGCTCAAGGGGGATGAGATGGTTTTCGCGCTGTGGTTCGACTTTGAAAGTAACACTGAGGTATGGCTCGACATCTGCACTTCTCACCAGAGTTCCCACCAGACTTATGGCAACCAAAGGAAGAGAGAAGCTGTCTGCAATACTCAGAGCAGAGTTCAGAGAAGAAATGAGGCTTGGGGACCTGGGGAAAATCAGCAGATGGTAAACATGAGTGTAGAAGTTGATTTTTTGTTGTTGTTGCTTAAACCGCAGCACAAGAACATCTTTGAACTGTTTTAACAAACAAGTTTTATGAAAATAAATACTGCAGAAAAACAGGCGCAAGTACACAGTAGATTGGGGAACATGTCATCATGCATCTATTTTTAATCAACATTTTAAAGAAATTGCCGTAATTTAGTGTTGGTTGCCAAGCCTTTCTGGGAACTCATGAGTCATGCAGGTGATGTTGAACTTTTCATGATTGCTTTTCACTCAAAAAGTTATATATGCTGCTAGTTCAATTTACTTAATTAAAATGAGCTAATGCAAAACAATTCTTGAACATTGAGACACAACTTATTTTATTGCACTCCACCCACTTACATTTGTAAAATGGAAGTTAATTCATTTGTTTTGGGACTTATATTAATGATTCTTGTTGATTTAACTGAATTGACAGTGGATTATTAATCCCCAACCTCCCAGCATTCTTTGCATGGGATTGGAATAGGAAATGTTATTTTATGTTTTTCAGATGAGAAAAAAGGAAATTGGTTAGTGCTTAATGTACTATTATGTGGGGATTTAGAAGAATTTAGTTAGAATTGTGTTGAAGAGTGGAGCTTTTGCGTGTTTAAGGATGAGTAGATGATGCAAGTATATTGACCAGTTTCATATACCACAAGTTACATTTAGAATGCTGATCTATGCAATTTCAAGCTAGTAGTTAACCTGAAAGATAATTGATAGGACGAAAACTATAACAATATTGGCACAGAGGAACAATATTGTCGGAATCAGTTTAAAAATGATTGTTTTCCAGCTAATGAATGATAAAAACATTCTTCTTTAACAAGCTTGAGCATTCAAAGCATAAAATGGCATAACTACAGTGCATTCTTATAATAAACAGAACGTTATGTGCATTGGCGGTGAACGCTAGTTATCATTCTTAGTGTGAACAGGCCATTACTTTGACACATCACATTTTATTGGTACTTAATTCTGTATAGGTTTCCTTTACATGAGTGACCAGATGCAAATGAATAGTTTTGCTATCAAGTGTGCATGTCCCGGTTTTGGCGGTATCTGCCTATATTTACATCTGTTTCATTCTTTCTCGTCTATTCCAGAGCCATGTGTTTGACCCTGGAATGTCTGCATCATTGGGATGCATGAATTCCAGGGCGAGAAAAACTCAGGGCTTATTAATATTCTGGTTCCCTATGCCTGAGCTCGCTCACCGTCCCCCAAGGACAGAGCCAAGAGTGTGCCGAGTGTCATGCGAATTAAATAAAAAAATTAGTTATCGATGGCATGCAGAACCACAGGGCTGAATTGAATCATGTGATCCAGTGCGTGCCCGGTCCTTGCCAGCCTCACTGTTAATTTCAGCGCTGAACAATCAGTCACAATGGGGTCTGAAACAAGGCCAAAGCCAAGGTCGTTGGTGCTGCTCGGAACAGATCATCACAGCCAGGGAAAACACGATGAGAGACTTAGGAATGCGATTAGGCAGACAGGACGTCAATACACAGCCTCGTACCCACACACACACATAATGGTCTGCTTCACATTTGCGGCTTATGATGGACTGAGATGGAATGCACTGAGGACTGTTTGAAAGAAGTAATTTCAGCAGAGCTTCTGGCTTCCCTTGCAAATCCCAATTTGCAAAAGAATAATATCATCAATCAATACAACATTCCTAGATCTCAATCTAACACTTCGTCTCTAGTACGGTCAGCTGTCAGTCTTTTTACCTGATACTACTTTTGTGTATAGAAATGGGGATTTTGATTAATATGAAAAAGAACAGTGGTCATTAACTAATTAGAAATGCACCCATGAAAACTTAGGCCTGGGACACACTAGATGATTTTCAAATCTTAACCGATGTAAGGGGTTGGTGTCACCAGACCTGTGTTTAAAGAACAGCAGGTTGCTATTCTCTATTGTTTATGCCCATTGTTCTTCCTTGTCAACAGTAAATAAAGGCCTTTGTCCAGTGCAGAGGACATTTAGAGGGGATTTCTACTCATTGTGACCCCATGGGACTGATTGAATGTGTGCATGTGAGGAGGAAAGGGAAGAGAAAGGGATCTCTTGTTTTAAATGGGGTAGAGAGTCTGAATCAAGAATTGTATGGTCTCTATTTAAACAATACATGTGTGGGGTCCCAAAAACCTACATCTGATGACCAAACCGAAAAAGATGAAAAGGCCAAATGAGAAAGAGCCTAATGATTTCGGAAATCCCTCTGCTTTGTAAAAGGTTTCAGTCTTCAATCTTTCAAGAACATTACAACAAATCTGATGTCCCTGAATTCTTTTGATGATAATGAAAAAAACAAGAAGATAGAGATAAATATGTGGCTGCTTAGAGGGAAAAAATAATTCTCACATTTTCATGAGGTTTAATTTATATCATAGTAGTTGTTGTCAAACACATTTTTAAAGATTAACTAGACAACGCAAATGGACAAAGCTTCAAGCATGATGCCAAAGAAAGACACCCAGTTTTTGTTACAGTAATTACTAATGTCATACAATGTTTTCTCTTGCAACCTCGAACCACAGCCAAAATGTTACATTGCATCATTTTTGGTTTTAATTCAGAGAAAGAAAAATAGAGGGAAAACTGCTGCCATCATGTGTTTGCGTTCATCTGTTTTGTTCTCAAGCTCGCTGGCATTATTAGGACCACCATGGTGGTAGTGCTTATCCCAGACCCCTATCCCTTTTCTCATGAGCATTTTACACTCTCTTTCTTTCAATGTCTTAATGCTGGAATTAGGTGTCAAGTATGTGTGTATATGCACTTGTTATTGTTATACAGTTAATAGCCTTTATTGAGTCTGTAATGTAAGTCTGTGCATTATTTGAAAGACAACAGTCTTCAGAGGTTTTGTAGGAGGGTCTTGGAGAACATATCAGGATTGAGAAGGTCAACTCTCTCTATGCATATCAGAGCTCACCCTTTTTTATACCCCAAGCAGGAAACACATAGCTTTTTCTCCCTCCACAATCTCTCTCTCTCTCTCTCTCTCTCTCTCTCTCTCTCTCTCTCTCTCTCTCTCTCTCTCTCTCTCTCTCTCTCTCTCTCTCTCTCACTGTCTTTTGAAGAGCTGCTGTCAGTATATTGACACAGATTTCCATATGCGAGCATATGAGTGTATGTGTGTGGGAGGGACACTGGGCTTTATACTTTGAACTGTAAGTGTATGTGTGGGAAGTAGAAGTTTGGGAAGGTGTGGAGCGGGTCACAAACTAGATGTGAACAGTTTCAATTCAGACTGGTGGACCTGATATTATAGCAGTGATGTGTTACATAAACATGTGGTTGATTTATATCTCTCGGTATGTGAGTATGGCAGACCTCACCGTATACTTTCACAAGGGCATTAAAGAGAATTAAAGCACATTTGCAGAGCATTGAATTAAGTATTAAATATTATTAATATTTTTACATTATGAAAAATCGTTAGTGATATTATTGCATTCTTATACAGTTGCCAGGGTTTTCCTGGTGGTTGCTATATGTGGATGCTTAGGGACAGGAGTGAAGATATTTTGGGTTCTTATATGGCTCAGAACCCTATGGAAGCCAGCTTCTGCTTCAAAGTAAAAATAATAAAATTACTATTTTGAGAAATATATTATATAAATTATTTAAATTTATATTATAAATAAATTGTTGTATTTGCAAGAAATACAGTCATAATTATGAGCTTGTATTCACAACAGATATAGTCATGGGTGGGATATATAAACTTTCAATTCTGAGATATAAAGTTGCATTTGCAAGAAACCACAAAGCTATGTACCTGCATTTGTGAGACATAAATTAGCAATTTTGAGATAGTTGCATTTGCAAGGAATAAAGTCAAAATGATGAGATGTATATTCATATCTTGTGAGATATAAAAGATATACGGTTGCAATTGATATAGTCACATTTGTGAAATGAAGTTGCATTTGTAGGATAAAGTCACAGTACTGTTGTGAGATGAGAATTTGGGAATCGCATTTATGATCATATAATTATGAGCTATGCATTCATAATTGTGAGACACAAAGTTGCATTTGTGAAATATTGCCACATTTGTGAGATATAAAGTCACAGTTGTGACAATGTAACATTTGCCAGACATCAGATAATTTTGCAAAGAATTACATTTTTCAGATATAAAACTATAAAGGAGATGTACAGTAAAGTGACATATTTGCAAGTATAAAAAATAAAGGCACATTACCTTTCATAGATCCCTCCTTTAATGCCAGTCTGTGGGATTCAAGACCTATCACTTATAAAAATAACACCACCTCTCACACCTCAGGAAGCTGCATGATTTGATGTATCATATACAGTATGTCTTTAACAAAAAAAATGCAGGACAGTTATAATATTGAAGAGTTAGGAGAATTGAAAGAGCTAACCTTGAGTATGAGCAATATTGATGCTTGCCTTAGCTTGTTTTAATGTATTTAATAATAGATGGCATATTTGTGTATACTTGAGTCTCAACACCTGCATTCCTGTGTGTGCGTGTGTTTGTGTTTGTGGAGGTGAGTGGCCCTCATTAGTGGATAAATGGCATCAGCAGAAAGTTTCATTAGCTTGCACATCAAGCAGCTGACTGGAGCAGGTCAGTGCTCATGTCTCTTTCTCTCACACAATAAACCCTCCACTCTCTATCTCTCTCTCTCTCTTTCTCAACCCCTCTCCATCCTCACTATAGCTCTGCTCGAAAATATATCATCCCTGAGCATTACAATCCTCACGGCACATCAAACGACTTCAAAGAGCAACTCCTGTTTGTCTCTCAGCTCTTTCTGGTTTTTCATCCTTCCTCTTTCTCTTACAGAAGCCCTTTCGTTCTCTCTCGCTTTCTCTCCCCCTCTCACCTCATGTCCTCTTCTTGATGTCTGTCATGAATAAGGGACGTGTCTGGGTGTTTTGAGGGTGAGTATGAAAAGCGGGTTTGATGCGTGGACTCCGGCTCTCTGTGACTTCTACATAGTGTGTCTCAGTGGAGAGAGTCTGGACTGCATTAAGACATCAACAGAAGTAGAGAAATGCTGATGGGAAGGAGGATGATGTCTGTGATCTCAGGCAGTGAGAAGCCCACGTATTGAAGATATCTTACTAGCCTTCTCTGGCCTCAGAGGAGGTCTTATACTCTGCTTCTATGCGAGAAGAGGGAGAAAAACAGGAAAGGTGCTTCTCTCTATTGCATATTTGGTATTTTGATGTGTGTATATATATATTAGGGCTGTCATGATATTAGATTTTTCACACCAAGGTTATTGTGACCAAAAGGATTCACGATATCGATATATTTCGATATCTATAGAAACCTTGGGAGAAAAAGTTATCAAATTAATTTTTACTTAAGTTTTTCTTTTTACCCAACGAACATAATTGGATACTGATAAACACATGGCACATGCATCTTCTTTTAAGCTGCCTATTAGTTAAAACGAGAGAAAGTAATGTTAAGTTCAAAAGTATGATGAATAAATATTGTTCCAGACCTGTAAGACCTCCGTTTATCTTTGGAACACAAATGAAGATATTTTTGTTGAAATCCGATGGCTCAGAAAGGCCTCCATTGGCAGAAATGACATTTCCTCTCTCAAGACCCAAAAAAGGTAATAAAAATATTTGTTAAAATGTCAATCTCACTACAGTGGTTCTATAATAATTTTATGAAGGGATGAGAACAGTTTTTGTGAGCAAAAAAACAACAACTAAATAACGTCTTATATAGTGATGGCCGATTTCAAAACACTGCTTCATGAAGCTTTGGAGTGTTAGGAATCAACGTATCGAATCAGTGGTTTGGATCGCGTGTCAAACTGCTGATGTCTTGGTATGCTAAAGCATTAAGAGTTCCTTTCACTGGAACTAAGGGGCCAAGCCAAACCCCTGAAAAACAACCCCACCCCATAATCCCCCCTCCACCTTGAAGCTGTCTACGCACTGTTCTTGAGCTAATCTGAAGGCCACACGAAGTTTGGAAGTCTGTAGCTATTGACTCCGCAGAAAGTTGATGACCTCTGCGCACTGTGCGCCTCAGCATGCGCTGACCCCGCTATGTGATTTTACATGGCCTACCTCTTCGTGGCTGAATCGCTGTTGTTCCCAATTGCTTCCATTTTGTTATAAAACCATTAACGGTTGACCATGGAATATTTAGTAGTGAGGAAATTTCATGAATGGATTGCACAGGTGGCAACCTATCACGATACCACGCTTGAATACACTATTGCCAGGAGTTTTAGGACGCCTGCCTTTACATGCACATGAACTTTAATGACATCCCATTCTTAATACTCTCAAGCTAGTCTACATTAGTCTCAGATTATGGTAAACCTGGTTTAAGGCCTGGTTACACCAAGGATGATGACTATAATGCTAAAAATATAGTTTTAAAAATCATTCTGAAATTAAAAAATAGCGGAGTCACTGAATAGTTGGAATCACTGTCCCGATGATGATGGCTTTTTCAATAGTATATTTGTCAACGAGATGTCAAGGTTTTGGCTAGTTAGCAGGTTAGCTTGATTAGCTCCTGCTAGTTATATATGGTAAGTACATTACTGGCAAATTAAAGGTTTTCACTTTACTAAAGCATAAAAATACCATAATATGTTTGCAGATATTTAGGAAACATGCTAAATCCACCTACTTGTTTCTCAGAAAACCAATGCTACAGCAAGTTATTCTACTTTGAAATGTGCGTTCCATGTCGGAATGTCTGTTTTTGTTTTGGTCAGTGCGATTCCGCACATTGCCAGTTTAACCAATAGTATTGCGACACCACAGGTCAGGGCCGGCCCTATAATTTTGGGTTCCCTAAGCAGATTTCCAAACCTACCTACCTACAGTTTCACCTAACCACCCCCAACCCATTCCAACATACACATCCTACACTGACACCTTATTGAAAAGTTTTTAATTACAAAATTGGCTCACTATTATATTTATCTTTTAAGATATAATATAAAGATATCTTTACTTATGAAAACTGGAAAATGCTGCCTTCGGAGGACACATTTCAAGGAAGGACGGCATCAAGGCACATCTAAATCCAATAGCTTTACTTCCTGTCTCCTGAGATACCTTTATCTGATCAATTTTTGGAGGCAGCATAGATGTATCCTTCTCTGCCTTTGATATCCCACAATCCTATACGTTCCTTTCGTTGACAGTTGAGCAAGAAAAAGAAAGATGACGTCTTAAGGTTGCGTTTGTTGGTCAGTTTATGTGTAAATGTACGTTTTTGAGCAAGGTTATCCACTTTTAATGTAATTTCTTATGAGAAATTACTGCTGTAGTAATTAAATATTTGTTTAGTTCTTACCAAAGCTAAACTTCCGCCAATAGTTCTAGGACCTATGAAAAGGTTCATCGGGTGCGATAGTCCTTTATATAACCAAGTACCTGTCCTACATTTTGTTTTCCTATAATCACAATACAGAAGAAAAGATCTGCTACTTCATTGTGACTGAAGTTAGGTAAAGCAATTTCATGTTACGCAATGTTGAGTGTTTATGTAAAGATCTGTTATTTTCTGAGACTGGATTTCAGCTCAACTCTCAACAACACAAGGCAGGTATAATAATTTACATTTGCATTATAATAAACCATCTTTAATTTTATTCTTAGTACTATTAAAGTAAGCACTTCTCACTTAGACATTTATGCAAATATCTACAAAACTGCAAAAATGTTCACCTTTATGCTAATAGAATGTAAAGCAATGTGAACATAAAACACTCTTGACTGGAGTGTGTGAAAGGCTCCACCACCCACTCAGCTTTCCTAATTGAAAGACAATGGTCTTAATGGACCTTCTCATTGTCATTATGAGAGTGAATGTTGGTGCTTGCCAAAAAGCCTTGTAGCATGACTTAATTTAAACTTATACAGTACATCAACTCTTTACAATACTTGTACATCACTTGCTCAATGGCTTTCAAACTCAGTTTGACAGGAATTGCAAACAGCCCAGCTGAGAGACACATAAAGTGGCCATTAGAAGTAGTCACCACAGGTGTGCTTTAGGGCTATTATGCAAGAGTTTGCAGAGACAATATAAAGAGACAGGCTGTTTTCTGGTGAAAAAAAGACTGTGAAAAATCACAACATGGCACCTGAGAAAGACATCTTGCCTTTTAATTAAAAGTGCCAATTCACTTATTAGCAAAGGAATCACTTGGTCATTCCAAAAATTCCTACTCATGACCATGCATATGCATACCTTCTTCAAATGAAACCACATTTATGACATAACTTTTGATTATATTGTTAAGTTAATGTATGTTAATATCAGACTTTTAAGTTATTTTAAGAGAGGTTTTTTTTTTCTTTTTACGGCAGGTTACTGTACATTGTTACAAGTGACTGCCTTTATGAGTGAAACATTTACTCATTTGTTCAAACAAATCATTCAATAACATTGATTCATTCAGGAACTTAACAAGTGACCATTTTTATGAGTGCGTCATTGACTCATTCATTCAACTTAGTTCAAAACCACTCATTCATTCAGGGATGAAACAAGGGACTGACATTATGGCTGTGTCCAAAATTGCATTCTCTCTTGAGGTACTCATTTTAAATAAGCAATTACTTCATGACTGCTTAAAAAAGTATGTTATACAGTCAAACCAAAATTCCTTTATGTAAGTGAGGATAGAAAAATAAAGCAAACTGTGACATATTATAAATGCTTCATGCAGTTGACTACTAGTAAAAATTATAAAAATTTGGAGCCAAAATTAATCAGACACTTTGACCTGACCATTTTTGCTTAAGTGTTTTTCTTTAATTGCTAATGCGACCTTTTACACCACAGACTGAATTTGAGCTAAATTTGTATTGTCTAATTGTGTACTTAAATTTAAAAGCTGATTGGTTGATTGTAATCCATTACACACCTTTCTATCAAAGTTATCTGACATTATCAAGATGAATTTGTTATGACACTCTCTGACACTCTTTCTGAGTTCTTGTCATATTTTCTATTACCATTTTCTAAACTAAAGCGAATAAACTGTGATAATGTGAGAAATGTTGAAGGTGTCTGAATTCATTTTGGTTTGACTGTATATAGTATGAGTGTGTGTAGTATGAATGTAATCCGGACATCCTACATTCACAATTCGGACATACTTCTTTTGTCACATACTGTTTTTCGCCTGGTACATATTAGGGAAGTATGTGATTTCAGATGCAGTCACTGAGTAAGCCATTTGAATAATTCACTTAAATGATTTGTTTAAAACGCAGATTCATTCAGTAACTAAAATGATTTATGAGTGAGTCATTGTATCATTCTTTCAACTGATTCATTCAAAACTCAAATTCATTCTGTAACGATACAAGTGTCTGTCGTTATGAGACAACTACTAACACAAACCAGGTAACACAACTACTCTGTGTTGCTTAGAGAAGCACAACTCTTACTGTGGGTTCATTTGCAAATTATTTTTTTGACGGAGCAAAACTAAACAACGTGACTGGAATATTGTGTCTAAAATGTTGGCCTAAATTACTAATTTTTACTTTTTGTTTATTGAACTGTAGAAAAACATGTTGTGGGAAGATGAAAGTCTACCAACCCGTATCCTCCGTAGCAGCTCTGCCTTCAAGACATGGCTGATTATCACCTGTACATCTGTTTCCCTGACCTTGACCTTGATTTCCTGGAGACAAACTTGCGGTGTCAGCCCTCATCCTATCACCCTGACCTCAACAAGTAATTTAAGTTTCTACTGACACTCAGAGGTAAGTCAAACCATTTTTTTTCTTTTTTGGAAGATGCATGGGGGTGCATGCACATGTGGACAACCACGGCTCCTGAAGGAGCTCAGCAAGGGCACTTGCGGCTACAGATGCTGTCATTACATCCAATCAAGGTGAAATACACAGACGGGAACATTCCAGACCCATTTAAGTCATGGCTGTAAAGAGAGAAGGAGGGACCGAATGAAAAGAAAGAATAGACAGTGGATAGTCTAATGTTTATTAGTTAGGACAGGGGGAATTTGGATGTCTCTGCTCTAACAACGGCAGCGTCAAGCTGGCAAAGTGGCTGTGTTTATATTACACAACTCTACATAACCCAGATTCTTAACCTCATCTTTCTTTACTTTCATCCCTCTCTCACTCTCTTTTCTTCTCTCTCTCACATTTAATATGTCGTATATATGTGTGTGTGTGTGTGTGTGTGTGTGTGTGTGTGTGTGTGTGTGTGTGTGTGTGTGTGTGTGTGTGTGTGTGTGTGTGTGTGTGTGTGTGTGTGTGTTTGCTAGCAACGCTACTTTGTGAGTTACATGAATGATATATGTTAATTTATGAGCTACAACACACTAAACCCTCAGAACGCCTTAGGAGCAATACAGAGACATCTTAGCATTATAGCGTCAAGATTTCCATGCAAACATGACTCAAAATCTAGTGATGTTTGTTGCATCCATGTAACAAATTCCCATCATGATGAGGCTCTTTTGCATTCCCTTTCTCATTCATTCTGTTTCTAGGACAGTGTCTCTGTGATTTCTAAAGATTATCGGTCTCTGCACAGTCCGTCTTCTGCTGGGCTTCCTTTCTCTAGGGAGCACAAACATCTCTATCCAAACCAATCACGCATTCAAACCTCCAGCTAGAAAACACACTCAAGTAGCACATGAGTCAGACTGTGTGTGTGCGCTACTTTCTAGAAGCTTTATGCCCTGCGAGAGAGGAGAACGCATCCCAGATCTGGCGGGAGTCTGCCAAGCACAGATAAACATGCAAACGTGTAAATAACTGTGCATATTATCACCCCGCCGGCTTCCGCTGCACCTCTTGTTTATTGCCATTTTGTCCCCTGGTTGCAAAACAGTCGCAATGATAAGCATTGGAGTGAAATCTCTCTCTCTCTCTCTCTCTCTCTCTCTCTCTCTCTCTCTCTCTCTCTCTCTCTCTCTCTCTCTCTCTCTCTCTCTCTCTTTCATGTGGGAATTCTTTGCCTCGTGGGGATCATTTATGTCCTTATTAAAAAAAGCCGCACACTCGTTCCCTGGTGGCTGGAATGAGGGACTACAGATTAGCGGCAACATAATCATCATCCTTCTGTCTGTTTGTCCAAGGAGCTGTTGGATGACTGCGCAGGAGAGGGCACTGTGTGTGTGTGTGTGTGTGTGTGTGTAAGTGTGTGTGTGTGTGTGTGTGTGTGTGTGTGTGTGTGTGTGTGTGTGTGTGTGTGTGTGTGTGTGTGTGTGCATGGTTGTTAGCAGTTAGCGCTACATGCTCAGGATTACTGGCGTCAGAGCGGGCGGACACCCTTGGGGGAGTCTGATTAGTCAGTAACACACGCAGACTGTAGTGCAGCGTGGCTGATCCAGAATCTGGGCCCGCTGAAATAACACATCCTGATGATGAGGTGTGGAGAATTACTGTCTGGACAGTGGACAGAAAAACATCTTCCAGCACATCTTAGGTCGGTTAAGCCTCAATCTTTTGTAGTGATAAAAAGCTTGACTGATAATAACAATGAAAATGAAAATGAAAAAAAAAGAGAATAAATAAATAGGGCTCCTATTTCTTCTATTGTTTTTTTTTTCAAGCATGGACAATTTGTGCTAATTTGTTGTTGGTAATATATGATGTACTATGCTTTATTTTTAATAAAGAAATGAAAGTAATTGTGAATGTATTCATTCACTTAATGCTCATTTATTTTCTTTCTAATATGATCCAAGACTTAATATTGAGAATACAATATATTTGCATGTTAAATATTTAAAGTCACCTTGAAATCAAAAATTTTAGTATTTATTATAAATGATTCATGTGTGCACATCATTATCATCATTTTTAATTCATGTGCCCTTGCAATCTTTAATCAAAATAACTTCCCCTCCCTCATAAATGCAGCAACATTTCTTCTCTGATGACGTGTGTACTGGCACAAGGGGTGGGACAACCCGTCACTCACATGAGATTGCAGCAATAGAGGGTGCATGTGACGTCACCGTCGGCCGGAGTCACAGCGGTTACGCCCACTGAGTGGCAAAAAGACTGAGTGGCAGCATTGATTTTCAGCGTGAATGCCGTGAAAACAAACAAAACGCATCTAAAACAGGAATGTGCTTTGAGATTGACTGTACAAATTCATTTGACAAGAGATCTATTATTTATATATTTTTATATAGGCTGCAGAAAGCTACAGGAAAGAGAAGCAAATGGATCGCTGCAGTTCACAGAAACAACTGGACAATCCTTTTGTGTCAATATGATGAATTTTGGGGTAAAATCATATTCTATATGTTGGATTGTTATATATTGTATTGACTCCTCAATTAAATGTTTACCATCTTATATTCTACGTGATTGGATGTTTTTAAATAAACACTGACAAATACAAGTTTTAGGCCAGGACAATATATATATATATATATATATATATATATATATATATATATATATATATATATATATATATATATATATATATATATATATATATATATATATATATATATATATATATACACTCACCTAAAGGATTATTAGGAACAGCTGTTAAATTTCTCATTAATGCAATTATCTAATCAACCAATCACATGGCAGTTGCTTCAATGCATTTGGGGTGTGGTCCTGGTCAAGACAATCTCCTGAACTCCAAACTGAATGTCAGAATGGGAAAGAAAGGTGATTTAAGCAATTTTGAGCGTGGCATGGTTGTTTGTGCCAGACGGGCAGGTCTGAGTATTTCACAATCTGCTCAGTTACTGGGATTTTCACGCACAACCATTTCTAGGGTTTACAAAGAATGGTGTGAAAAGGGAAAAACATCCAGTATCACAGTCCTGTGGGCGAAAATGCCTTGTTGATGCTAGAGGTCAGAAGAGAATGGGCCGACTGATTCAAGCTGATAGAAGAACAACTTTGACCTCAATAACTCGTTACAACCGAGGTGTGCAGCAAAGCATTTGTGAAGCAACAACATGCACAAACTTGAGGCGGATGGGCTACAACAGCAGAAGAACCCACCGGGTACCACTCATCTCCACTACAAATAGGAAAAAGAGGCTACAATTTGCACGAGCTCACCAAAATTGGACAGTTGAAGACTGTAAAAATGTTGCCTGGTCTGATGAGTCTCGATTTCTGTTGAGACATTCAGATGGTATAGTTAGAATTTGGCGTAAACAGAATGAGAACATGGATCCACCATGCCTTGTTACAACTGTGCAGGCTGGTGGTGGTGGTGTAATGGTGTGGGGGATGTTTCCTTGGCACACTTTAGGCCCCTTGGTGCCAATTGGGCATCGTTTAAATGCCACGGCCTACCTGAGCATTGTTTCTGACCATGTCTTTATGACCACCATGTACCCATCCTCTGATGACTACATCCAGCAGGATAATGCACCATTTCACAAAGCTTGAATCATTTCAAATTGGTTTCTTGAACATGACAATGAGTTCACTGTACTAAAATGGCCCCCACAGTCACCAGATCTCAACCGATTAGAGTATCTTTGGGATGTGGTGAAATGGTAGCTTCATGCCCTGGATGTGCATCCCACAATTCTCCATCAACTGCAAGATGCTATCCTATCAATATGGGCCAACATTTCTAAAGAATGCTTTCAGCACCTTGTTGAATCAATGCCACGTAGAATTAAGGCAGTTCTGAAGGCGAAAAGGGGGCAAACACAGTATTAGTATGGTGTTCCTAATAATCCTTTAGGTGAGTGTATATATCATTGTATATAATGACTGTACACTGTATATAAGTGATCACCTGATTTAGACTTACCTACATTGTGTTCACAGGCAAATTTGCTTTATGTACTTTCCCGGCATTGGAATCAGGCACATATATTTGTCAGGAAACACTATTCGGATCACTGGATCTTTGGTAAGTTGTAAGGAACACTTATATCAAGTCCAACCTTTAGTTTAAATAATTGATAATCGTTTGTTTTTCTCATGTTTTCACTGTTTCCCCTATTAAATCCAGTCATGCAGCAGGCTCTTTTGCCACCGGCGGAGGGGGTCATGCCGGTGGGAAAGTGAGGTCAATGTATACCCTCTATAGCAAACGACAATGATCAAACAATTCCTGGTGGACAAAATCAAGTCCCGCCCCACATTTTTCTTGTTCGAGAAGCTATTTCACTTGGATATACGTCACAATAGGGAAGAAAAGATGTTGGGTTTGTCATGTGACTCCTCTCCCATGGCCTCATGTGATAGTAAGGTGTCCATTAGATGGATGCAAACTTCAGAATCTCACTGGAAGTCGTAAGTCAATTAAAACATACGGTACTACTCATTTTTTCATGTACTGTTTTTCGCCTACTATATAGTGGGTAAGTAAGCATATTTGGACAGGGAGTCACTTTTTTTCATTTCTGAATGAATCAGTGTTTTATTTACAGAGCTTTATTTACAGATTTTAATTTCAATATACTTTGCACTTGAAAATATTTCATTTCTAAATGGGACAGTCATGCACAGTTTTTGAATAAATCGACTGAATGAATGATTCACTGATAAAGAGATTATTTTTTCACCATCTACTGTTTGTGACGATGTAGCATGCAGAAAGATTCACAAAAATATGTAAACTGACATTTTTTTTAACTTTTCTTTTAATTAAAGAGCAATAGAAATCTATGTGAGGTCCTCATAAGTAAAAGTGCACAACTTGTATGTATGTGTTTAGCTCACGTGCGGTGCCTTCAAAGTTCAGACACACCTGTGATAAAGCGTTTCGTCCAGTCGTCGCCGCAGGGGCTTAGCGAGCAGCCTCTGCCCTAATACCTGCTATCACATTTACACACAAACACTCACCCTTTTACTCGTCCCGTGTCTCTACCCGCCACCTGTAGCACAGTCTTCCCTCTCTAGACATGCCGACACGAGAATTTGACTATCATCACACAGCAACGCTAAGCCTGCTGTCAGGATGAAGCACACCGTTGAGATGCTATCACATTCATAACATTGCATTCATTCCCTCGTATTAACAATCAAAAACCTTGTTCTCACCCTCTCATAGTCCTGAAGGTTTTTTGTCTAGTGTTGTCAGGGGATTAGATTCACTGGGAGATTCTGTGATACTCTGTGGTGTGTTTTAGAGAATGACAGGCATGACTTAATGTAATGTTTCTCGAACAGGCCTAATGGATTTCAGTGGCAAGCAAGAACATATTTGAAGATGACGGCAGCTTCAAAAAACTATAAGCCCATTACAGTAATCTTCCATTTTGTCATTCCTGTCCACTGCATGCTTGTTTTGGGACCGTTTTAAAAAGTTAAGGAGTTGAGGACTAAGTGGACTGTATACCTTCATCCTAATGCATCTCTCCCTCAATGACTATCTATCTTTCCACACTTTTTCTTTCATTATTGAGTTGTTTTTCTATCTGAGTGTGGCCACGTCCTTGAAAACCAGAGGGTGGAGAAGCGAGTGATCAAAACAGAGCTTATAAATCATTTGAATTGACTTTTGAAGTGCATTTTCCCTCCCTCTTTCATTCTCTTTCTTTCTATCTATTCATTGGGTGAGATGAGTACAGTTTAATGGCTTTTTAATGCTTCGCTGCTTGAGGAGTAAGAGTAGGAAAGAGTGACGTGTATTGGGGCGTCAGAAAACCCCCGAAGACGAATTTGTCTGATCAACAGTGCAGGGAAGGTTATTACCCGTAATGAAAGCACTGAAACAATTCCAGATGAACTTCTCTCCATTATTCTTTCTTTTGTCACACTCTCTCATTCTGTCTGTCTCTCTATTAGTGCATTGTCTGTGTCAGTTTGATACTACAAGTAGAAAATGTAACAATATTTCTACACTAGCAGTACCAACTACTTTTCACAGGTTCACACTTATAAATAATCAGATAGAATAAAACGTATGAGTATTTGGCGTGCTGTCGGAGGGGCGGGCTCCGAGCTCGAAATTTTGGCCCGAACCAAGGGTACTCCAACGCTATCTCACGACCAATACGTACGTATTTTACTCACTAAATTCGTACAAACTAAACCCCAGTGATGGGTAGGTTTGAGTTAGGTCATTCGTACAAATTCATACAAATTTGGCAACTAGTCAAATACGTACGATTTACCCCAGTGACGGGTAGGTTTAGGGGCGTGGTTTGAGTTAGGTCATTCGTACGAATTCATACAAATTTGGCAACTTGTCAAATATGTACAATTTAGCAAAAATCGCACAAATTCGTACGAGTGAGGTCGTACCAATTAAATCTGAATTAGCCACCTCGTAAAATATGTACGAACATGTGTTTCTCGAACAGGCCTAATGGATTTCAGTGGCAACCAAAAACATATTTGAAGAATGGATTTTCTAAAAGTAGAAAATGTAACCAGTATTTCTACACTAGCAGTACCGACTACATTTGTTCACACTTACAAATAATCAGATGAGGTCGTACCAATTTGTACGAATTAGCCACCTTGTAAAATATGTACGAATTGCCATGAGATCGGATTGGGTACCCCCTCCGTGTCTCTGGATAATAAATAGCCAAGTGTAAGGAGATGGGGTAGTGGTGGTGGGATGCAGAAAACTGTCGAGGAACATGTATATATAGGCCTCATCTCTTGCTGATTGGTTAGGTAATTTGATGTTTTGATTTGTTTCTCCCAAACTTTGTTAATAAAATATCATTTTGGAGGTAGCTGCTTTCGAAAATTCTCAAAATGCTTCTTAATGATCTTGTTGTGAACAATTCAATTTTAATCAAAAACTTCTGCCAAATGTCTGATATCAAGAATTGTGAAATCTCATGGGTATCGACTACTGTGCATTCACACTAACCCTTTCTTTCTTTCTTTCTTTCTTTCTTTCTTTCTTTCTTTCTTTCTTTCTTTCTTTCTTTCTTTCTTTCTTTCTTTCTTTCTTTCTTTCTTACAGAAATCCACCGAATTCAACTGAAGCAAAGCGGAGATCACCGCTGGCGTGAAATGCCATCCTCTGTGCTGCGTTCACACTCCGGGGACCGTATACAAAGAGCGTCCTTGCCAAACAATACCGCATGACAAACAACTCCCTCAATATCAGCAGAGGATGCTGCAACAGTGTAAGTCGATCACCTCATTACAAAAGAAAGATCCACATCTGTGTACAGTTACCACCCAGTATGGTATAAATATTCATACGCCTGCTATACGATGACACTTCAAGCGCTCTTAACCTGTTTGACTCGACCCATTCTTTCTCACTCTCCTTCTCATACACACACACATGCAAATACACACACAAATCCAGAGGTAATTGAGGACGGCAGTAAACAGATGGCTCAGATGACTGAAGTGACACATCATAGCGGGGTGGGCGGGGTGTTTACTGGGACGGGCTCAGGAGACAGACACGCAGACAGTGACAACAAGATAGACATTTGATGACAAAAAATGAGCTCATTATAAAAATCAATTTTAAAAGTTTACTATTCACGCAATAAATCAATCAATAAACGACAGCAAGTTTTTACAAGCTTTTGGGATTTGCTTAAGGACTGTGAACATGTATCTGCTAAAAGTGAATTTTATGAGTACACTGGCTTATAGAAGGACACTGTCGACATAGTATTAAGGGTTAGTTCACCCAAAATTGAAATTTCTGTCATTAATTACTCAAACCCATAAAACCTTTGCTCATCTTCGGAACACAAATTAAGATATTTTTGATGGAATCCGAGAGCTTTCTGACCCCACATAGACAGCAAGGTTTAGAAAGGTAGTAGCCTAAAGAGATTGTTAAAATAGTCCATATGACTACAGTGCTTCAACCTTAATGTTATGAAGTGACGAGAATACTTTTTATGTGTAAAAAACAAACAAAAATAACAACTTTATTCAACAATCTCTTCTCTTTCGTGTCACTCTCTTACGTGATTCATGGGACAAACTTTTTTTTGGTCCAGGAACTTCCACAGAAGATACATGTTTTAATATTTAGACCACTTCTATTGTTGATTGTTATTAGAAAGCAAAGAGAGTTTCATCCGGTATTTAAAAAAATTGTTTCTAAAACAAATTGCCAACCCTGCCTTTTGGATCCACTTATCGTCAAGTTATGTTTTCAACACACCTTATTTTACTCAGAAATTGAAAACCCCTCTTATAAAACCCCATAGGAAAATCTTGAGGGATCCAGTGGCGAATAAATCTTCCAGGTGTTGACATCATCCTTGCAACACTCTATACATACATTATTCAAATCAAAAGTTATATCTGTTAATATTATTTAAGGGACATGAACTTACAATGAACAGTTGTATTTTTTAATAACAAATATTACTAAAAAGAAATACTGTCACAAATGTACTGCTTGTTGTTAGTTAATATTAGTTAATGCATTAACTTACCTTAACAAATGGAACCTTATTGTTAAGTATAACCCATGTTTTTTTAGCACTGAGCACCAGAGGGTTAAGGGTAATCAGTGAAAGGAAGACAGAAAAAACAGCCAATGACAGCAAAGCAGAGAGACGGACAAATGTATGCATGCGACTAGTGGGAGGTCAGTAATTACTTTTTGGCCCTCTGGGGGACGGGAGCTTTGGTTATTGTACTTTGCTGGAATTAGTTATCAGTCTCCGCACTCATACCTTAACGAAGAAACAGCGAGCAACATGGAAAGACAGACAGAAAGGGAGGGAGACGCAAAGAAAGACGCTTTGTTAGGCGAAGACACAAGAACAGCAAGAATGAGTCTAAAATACATAATGTAAATAATGACCGTTCATTTTCAGCTGTCTGCTCAGAGGAGCGCAAGTATTTCTACAGCTGTGTGAGGCATCTGTCACAATAGTAATCAGCCTTTCACAGACATAAAAACAGGGGTGAAAATTCTCCTCAGGACACACTATCACTTTAGTTCAGAGCAATCAGACTCTGGGGAGAAAACAAGATAATTGATCGGCTCTATACGAAGAGATGGGAAGCTTTTTACTATGTAGGATAAAAGTGCAGTTTAGATTTGAGCAGTATTGATAAAGACCCTAAAGAATGGCTGTCTTTTTCACACACACACACACACACACACACACACACACACACACACACACACACACACACACACACACACACACAAATTAAACCAACAATCAGAGAGGATCAGACAATGACAGGAGCACATGCTCAACATGACAAAACCCACATGTGCACACAAGACAGGACAGGCATGTGACACTACCCCTCCCTATGGAGCGGCTACCAGACGCTCCACAAGCCCAAGGTGGGGCGGGAAAGACAGACCAGGGCAGGGCGGGGCAGACCAGGGGACGGAAGGGACAGACCAGGGCGGCACGGGAGGGACAGACCAGGGCGGCACGGGAGGGACAGACCAGGGCGGCACAGGAGGGACAGACCAGGGCGGGACGGGACAGGAAGGACAGACCAGGGCGGCACGGGAGGGACAGACCAGGGCGGCACGGGAGGGACAGACCAGGGTGGCACGGGAGGGACAGACCAGGGCGGGATGGGAGGAACAGACCGGGGCGGGACAGACAAGGAAGGAACAGACAAGGAAGGAACAGACAAGGAAGGGGAAAACAAGGGAGGGACAGGGCAACCAAAAAGCGTATGAGACCATGGGGGCCAGCAGAGTTCAGCCGGCACAGCATCCACCGGCACAGAGTCCACCGGCACAGGGACCACCGGAAACACGATCCACCGTCCCAGGGACCACCAGAACTCCTAACCCCAAAGACGGATCCTCCTCAGCGGAGGGGTCCGATGAAGTAGGCATGTTCTTCCTCCTCCTTCTCCGTTTCCAGGTCATCGGAGGACTGGGCCTCCACTGGCTGTAGATGGAAGGGAACAGTCAGTGGGGTGGGATTCTGCTGGCCGTAGATGTTCTGGCTCACCAAGATGGTAGATGTGGTAGACAAAGTCCCAGAATCCCAGAAGCCCCATGAAATATCCCATCACAGCCCTCCAGGCCATGTCCGGACTCGGGACCACCGGATCAGGGATCACCGGAACACAATCCACCCGAACTGGGACCACCGGAATACGGTCCACTGGAACTGGGACCACCGGAACATCGATCCACCGGCACAGGGACCACCGGAACTCGATCCACCAAAGCATATAATATTAGTTGTAAATATTAGTGTATAATAGTGTATAAAATATAAATATTCAGGCCTGGTTTCACAGACAGGTCTTAGATTAATCCAGGATTAGTCTTTAGTCAAATTGAGACATTTAAGTAGCTTTTATAAATGTGTCTTAGTAAAAAAACATTACTGATGTGCATCTTGAGACAAAACAATGACATTGACATATTTTAAGATATGTCAAGGTGTTTTAAAACAGCTCAAATGTGCACTTTAGTCTGAGACTAGGCTTAAGCCTTGTCTGTGAAACTAAGGGGATAAAGTTATATATTACTTAATATTGTTACGTGTTTAAAAGATGGTAAAAGGGATGACGTAACATTTCTGTGAGATGGAACTATTTTAGGTGTGCAGGCAGCAAAAACAACCAACAGTCTGGGGAAATAACAGTTAAAGAATTTATTTCCAGAAAGCAAATATCACCAAAACAATCAATAAATGTATAGGAGAAGATTAACAAAACTAGAAACAATAATAGCAAGAGAGTCGCCCAAATCAATGAAATAATCAAAACAAAACCCCAATTGCTAAATAACCCCAAACCTCTAATACTAACGAAAGAAAGAAAAATGTAGAAACAAAACCGAGATCTTCAGCGTATACGAAGCTCGAACTAAACTACGCTGACTTTCAAACAAAACTACAATGGATGGCGATCTCTCTTGTTAACTAAATAACAGTGAAAAAACTACCTAACTATGTATACGTAAATGAAGAAACCCACTTAAACAAACAAAGAAATCGAAACCCCACTAATAGCTCGCCATGTGTCTCATACGCATGTAGCACTCTGATCTCAAACACCTGCGGGCAGTACCACAATCACACGCACTCTCAAACGTCACTATAACTCTGACATCGCAATGAACAAACTCCGATTGAGTATTAGTTTGGGCATAACTAAGCAAAAGCTTCTCAGAACAATCAGGATAGTTGACAGTCACACACGTAACTATGACGGCGACGGAAGAGTTAGTTCGGGCATAACTAAGCAAAAGCTTCTCAGAACAATCACGGAGATGAGTGAGCTCGCGCCGATCTGCTCACTGCCCATTCTTAAGAAATGGGGCCTTTTATCATGCCGGCACATCCACGGATTGGTCGAACGTCACGTCCCTCCTTTCGCATGGCGTAATGACGTCAGTCATGACGTCCACAGTGAGGATTTCCCTAAAATAAAGTAGAAAAGAGACAAGACACAGGTGTAAGAGAAACAACCCCTTTCAAACAATAAACAAAACACATGGAATGTAACACTTCCCCCCTTAAGGAAAAAAAAACTATACAAGTAATACCAATATATAGTTTTTTTTCTCACAATTCTTTACCTTAAACTCTAGACAGAGCATCAGCAATTATATTCTCTGAACCCTTCTTGTGTTCGATCACCAGATTGTAACCTTGCACAATTAAGGACCAGCGCATCAATCGCTGATTCTGATTGTACATGCGGGCCAAAAACACTAAAGGATTATGATCTGTAAATACCATTAAAGGCAAATTACTTGAACTCACATAGACATCGAAGAATTGTAACGCCAATAACAGGGCCAAAGTCTCCTTCTCAATAGTGGAATAGTTCAATTGATGTTTATTGAACTTACGGGAGAAATAACATACAGGATGGTCAATACCCAGTACATCTTCCTGTATAAGCACTGCACCCGCGCCCACTGAGCTTGCGTCGATTTCCAGTTTGAAAGCTCTTTCAACATCAGGAGCTGTCAAAACAGGTGCATTACATAACAGAACTTTGACATTGTCAAAAGCATTCTGGCACTCATCGTTCCACACAAATGACGTGAAGGACTAAGGAGTGATGTCAGCGGGTTGGCGACAGTAGAGAAATTCTTGCAGAAATTCCGATAATAACCGGCCATTCCTAAGAATCTGCGAAGCTCTTTGCAGCGTAATCCGGAACTGGAAAATCTGCAATAGCAATCACTTTAGCTTGATTGGTCTTACCTGCCCTTGACCCACTTCCCTGCCCAAATACATTATTGTGGCTTGACCAAATTCGCACTTGGCCAAGTTTAACGTCAGTGAAGCGGTCTCAGGCGTTCAAACACCTCTCGTAATGTGTCAACATGTGTGGGCCAGTCGGTTGAATAAATTACAAGGTCATCCAAATATGCATTACAGTTCGGACTCCAGCAAGCACGATGCTGATGAGCCTCTGGAGCGTCGCTGAAGGCGTTGCGCATTCCAAGCGCCATCACGCAATATTGCATGAAATCATCTTGAGTTACAAAGGCAGACATATCGGATGCGAGAGGTTAAAGGCACCTGCCAGTAACCTTTAAGTAAATCTAGTTTACTGACATATTTCGCAGACCCCAAGTTGTCCACGCAGTCTTCCATGCGAGGTAACGGAAAGCAATCAGGAACAGTTATTGCATTTAATTTACGATAATCGGTGCAAAATCTAGCGGACCCATCACTTTTGGTTACAATTAAGCATGGAGAACTCCACGGACTGAAGCTCTGCTTAGCTAGACCATTTTCCCTCAAATAATCAACTTCGGCCTTCATTACTGAACGTTTCACTGCGTTAACTCTATAAGCGTATTGCTTAATGGGAGTGGCATCACTCACGTCAATGTCGTGTTGCAAAACTGTAGTGCGTGAAGGCGTCATGAAATAGAGATGGAAAATCAATAATTAACTCTGCCACATCACTCCTATGCAAATCTGGTAAATGAGACAAATGAACGTTTAAATCCGCAATTACCTCCGAATTTTTCAGCCTAGCACACTGCTGATATGTGTGTCGTACTAACACCCCATCATCGTCATCTTGCACAGCAGTGACATCAATCACGCCCATACGTAAGTGTCGTAGTAGAACAACGGACTCCACCTCCGGAGCTTCAGCTGACGGTGACTCTCTAAGGTGATATGCCTCCAGCATATTTATATGGCATACACAAGACTTCTTCCTGCGATCAGGAGTACAAATCAAGTAATCTGTGTCACTTAGTTTCTTAATTACTTGATACGGCCCTGAGAAGCGTGCAGAGAATGCCAAACCCACAACTGGTAGTAACACAAGCACCTGATCTCCCTCTTTAAAATGACGGTGAACTGCTTTACGGTCAAATTGACTCTTCATAGCTGTCTGGGCTTTTAACAAGGATTCCCTTGCCATCGAACAAGCATTATGCAGTCTCTCACGAAATTTGCTTACATAATCTAGCACAGTAGTGGTACCACTAGTTTCATGGGATAACAGATCTTCTTTAAGCATTTTTAAAGGACCCCTCACAGTGTGACCAAATACAAGGTCAGCAGGACTAAATCCTAAACTCTCTTGTACTGCTTCCCTAACAGCAAACAAGACTAAAGGTATGCCCTCGTCCCAGTCCTTACCCGTATCCATGCAATAGCAACATCGCTTTCAAGGTCTGATGGAACCGTTCTAAAGCTCCTGACTTTCTGGGTGATGCGCACTCGAGGTCCTGTGAGAAATGTTCAAGCGTTTTAACACCTGCGCGAAAATCCTTGACATGAAATTAGTGCCTTGGTCAGATTGTACAACCTTAGGCAAACCAAACATTGAAAAGAATTTGGAGTGCACTGCTGATCACCGGCGCTGTAATTTTCCGGGCGGTATTGCCTCGAAATCGCGTTGCTGCACACATTACCGTTAACAAATACTGATTTCCAGCTTTCGTCCGGGGCAAAGGACCGACACAGTCAACAATAACATGTTCAAAGGTTCCCCATTACTGGAATAGGAACAAGCGGTGCCGCGGAATCACTTGATTTGGCTTACGGAGAATTGACAAGTCTGACATGTCTTACAAAACTTTACCACCTCAGATTTCATTCTGGGCCAAAAGAAATGCTTTAGAATTCTATGATATGTCTTCTTAATGCCAAGATGCCCAGACAAATCATGGTCATGAGCTAATGAAAGTACAATCTGTCTATAACATGCGGGGATGACGATTTGACTTACATGAGTCCCGTCAAACTCATTCGCAACATCTGCACACCACCACCGCATCAGCAACCCGTCCTCCAAATAATACGCAGTTTTTCTCTCCCGGGCCACCTCTAAGGGAACAGCAGAGGAAAAACATTTACGTAAAGAACAATCTTCCTTTTGCGCTGCGATAACTTTTCACCTGAAGTCACCTGAAGTTTTACATCATCTGATTTTAACATAATGGTCTGCTCTGGCTTACCTTCCTCGGCCAGCAACACATCTTTCACAAGAGTATGTGCCATGAAAGTTGAAGACAAATCATCTGCATGAGCAAACTTACGAGCTTGCGCTCGAGTCACAGCACAAATTGGAAAAACCTCAGGAAACTTCTCTAACAATTCATCAGAGTGATCAGACAACACAGGTTTATCATAAACTTCAAGCAGCGGCACGATTCTGCCACCTGCTATATCATTACCAAGAATGAAGCTCACCCCATGCATAGGTAGATTGTCGCGCACTCCCACCTTCATCAGTCCTGTGAACAAATCAGACTTCAGATAAATCTGATGCAAAGGAACCTTCATAGTGCTCATCTCAAGTCCTCGGACTAGTACATAACTACCACAGAAAGTCTGGTCAGAAAACGGAAATGCACCTGCCACCATAAACGACTGCATAGCACCTGTGTCACGCAACATAATCACTTTTACTTCATCCAAAGACTGGGTACTGACAGATACAACCCCTTCCATCAGAAAAGGCTGATAACTACTATCTAACTTACCGCCACACTCAGGTTCAACAGTCTTCACAAAAGCGACACTTTTGGTACCAGCAGCTTGCTGCTTACGTTTTAGCGCAAGACAATCTGCAATAATGTGTCCCGGCTTACGGCAATAAAAACACTCTCTCACTTCCTTCGATTTTACCGCATTTTTCGGATGCAACTGCTCTTTCAAAACAGCAGGAACAGATAGCGCTCTCTCAGTACGAGCAGAAGGATTAAAAACACTCTTGTGAGTTAACGCAAATTCATCCGCAAGAACAGATGCCTGAGACAATGAAGTCATTTTCTGTTCATTTAGGTATACACTTATACGATCAGGAATACAACTCTTGAATTCCTCTAACAGGATCAATTCGCGTAAGCCATGAAAGTCTGACACTTTACTCGATGTGCACCACCTGTCGAACAATAATCCTTTTTCCCTAGCAAATTCAACGAGCGTCTGACTTGAACTTTTCTTATGGTTTGAATCGCTGCCTGTATGCTTCGATGCAGCTCATAAGCTCTCAAAATTGCCAATTTGACAGTATCATAATTTAGACTATCTTCTAGAGATAGTGCAGCGCATACTTCCTGAGCTTGTCCTGTTAACTTACATTGCAGCAGCAAAGGCCACACCTCCCTAGACCAATGTAACGCAGAAGCGATTCGTTCGAATACATTAAAGTATGAATCAACTTCTGTCTCTCTAAATTGTGGAACAAGAGAAATGTGTTTACTCACGTCAAGCGTGTTACTTGTGAAACCGCACCTGTCGCAACAGCAGGGGCCGGCACAGGTTGAGCCGCCAGTGGCGGTGGCACAGAGGAACCCGGTGCGTCTTTAGCTGCTGTCAGCTTCAGCTCCAGCTCGCAACTTGTTTGTCCGCCTCTATTTCCATACGGCGGACCTGAAGTTGCAGATCAAATTGACTCTTACGCTCCGCTGACCTCTCACGCTCCTCCATTTGGAACCTTGCCAAACGTATCTCGAGACGTGAATCACCTCCAGACCCAGTGAAGGTCGGAGAAAAGGGATCAAAGGCGGCAAACCTGCTTTGGCTTCGAACCCTCCGCCTCAGCAGGGTCACTGCATCCTCCTCACCCGTCGAAGAGGCGAACATCAGAACCCAAAGAATTCTGTTCAACTCCGTCAGGCAGCTTCAACACACCGAGATCCCCCAGCCCTCGCACTACAAGATCTTTAATTTCCCTTTTAAGCTGCTGTCTAGAAACTCGAATGTGAAAATGCTCAGCCACACTCACCAGATCATCCTTTCTACATCGCTCTAACAGTTCGACAGACGGCGCACTCACAAAACTATTCAAATTAAACTCAGCCATGATACTTAAACTAGACAAAAGTCAATAAACTCCAAAGTACCCTTACCATTCATGCCCTCCCTAGCATTCTTGCACGAGATCGTAGTTAAATGCGTTGATCCACCAGCACACCTTCAACAGCACATCTCACAATACTCATCCCAAAGATGGATATCCCCCATAAAAAGGAATATCCCACCGCTGCCACCACTAAATGTTACGTGTTTAAAAGATGGTAAAAGGGATGACGTAACATTTCTGTGAGATGGAACTATTTTAGGTGTGCAGGCAGCAAAACAACCAACAGTCTGGGAAATAACAGTTAAAGAATTTATTTCCAGAAAGCAAATATCACCAAAACAATCAATAAATGTATAGGAGAAGATTAACAAAACTAGAAACAATAATAGCAAGAGAGTCGCCCAAATCAATGAAATAATCAAAACAAAACCCCAATCGCTAACTAACCCCAAACCTCTAATACTAACGAAAGAAAGAAAAATGTAGAAACAAAACCGAGATCTTCAGCGTATACGACGCTCGAACTAAACTACGCTGACTTTCAAACAAAACTACAATGGATGGCGATCTCTCTTGTTAACTAAATAACAGTGAAAAAACGACCTAACTATGTATACGTAAATGAAGAAACCCACTTAAACAAACAAAGAAATCGAAACCCCACTAATAGCTCGCCATGTGTCTCATACGCATGTAGCACTCTGATCTCAAACACCTGCGGGCAGTACCACAATCACACGCACTCTCAAACGTCACTATAACTCTGACATCGCAATGAACAAACTCCGATTGAGTATTAGTTTGGGCATAACTAAGCAAAAGCTTCTCAGAACAATCAGGATAGTTGACAGTCACACACGTAACTATGACGGCGACGGAAGAGTTAGTTCGGGCATAACTAAGCAAAAGCTTCTCAGAACAATCACGGAGATGAGTGAGCTCGCGCCGATCTGCTCACTGCCCATTCTTAAGAAATGGGGCCTTTTATCATGCCGGCACATCCACGGATTGGTCGAATGTCACGTCCCTCCTTTCGCATGGCGTAATGACGTCAGTCATGACGTCCACAGTGAGGATTTCCCTAAAATAAAGTAGAAAAGAGACAAGACACAGGTGGAAGAGAAACAACCCCTTTCAAACAATAAACAAAACACATGGAATGTAACAATATATAGTATATTACTAAGTTATATATTAGTAATATATAGTATTAAGTGAAATGGTGCATGATGAACAGTGTACAAATGTATCCCATTTTCTGGGTTATGTATCTGCTCTATGTTGAATTGTAGTGCATGAGATACATTGTTAAATGTAAATAGGGCCATGAGTGAGATAAACAGAAGAAATATAAATGGATAGATATTTGGTACCTGACAGATGGGCGGTCTGCTCGGTTAGTATAGAACCCCAAATCTTCTACATGGATCCAACAATGAGCTCTCATCTCTCATTACGCTACCATTAGGGGTGAGGTCAGGGGTCATGCTGCATTGGATTATTGCTGTGTACTTGCACAAAGCAGGCTATTCTGTTCTGAAGACAATGCTCATTAAGATTCGTCTTTGTTGGATTTCTGTCCTGGAGAAAGGAGTTGGACAGGTCAGGCCGTGGCACTGTGGGAGGATCTATGTGGACACACTACACTTTATCTGGTCAGCTGGTATCTTGTCCCAGTGACCCGTGACTTTTCTCACAAGCACATACACACATTGTCAGCATCTCTTAAGTGCCATCAATCTGTCAATTACTACTCAGGTAGAGCCATTCATCCATACAATTCAGGCCTGTGGATACAGTCTCAATGATCCACCTACGCGCACACACTAAAGGGGCAAGGGGATGTTCCACATGATTGGGTTTCCTAATGTTGGGCCATTCCATTGTGCATTGAAACACAACTGAAGTGCCATATTGTTCTGAACAAGGAAAAGGGAAAAAATCCCCGGGAATTACAAAGTTTCTCCCTGTGAGCCACCATGAGCGCCGTTCGCCCATCCAGTGCCAATGAGTCCTTAATCCACAAGGCCTGAATGAGCTAGTGTGCTGATGGCTTTATTTTGTACCGTCTTTAAGGCTCAGCATCTTCGGTTTGTTTGTGTGTTAGAGAAAATGGTGAGAGAAGCAGAATCAGCATGGATAAAGCACTGGGCTTTTGGCCCCGTCTTAGACCCAAATTTACAGCTTCCTTTAGGAGCATCCCAAAAGTGCAGAGCTTTCAGCTGTCAGCACTTAAAATGATTTTACTGCTTGCACCTGATGTGTGTTTGATGATCCTTACTGTGTGTGAGAGAGAGTATCCATATGCAGTGTTGGGGAATGTCAAAATAAAAATTTTACATGACGTTAATGGGTTAGTCCTAATTTTACTATTTCACTTTTCTTTTTATGAAATGTTACATTATCTTGTGATTTCTTGGCCAATGCTCTCTCTCTCTCTCTTCCAAAGCAGTAGCAGTGTGCTTGGCTTGAGGGTGGTTTCTACGAAGTGGTGTATTGAGCTGTCACAACTACGTAGTTTGCATGTAACAGCAACCCCGTTAAGACATTGCGCTGTTTGCAGTGTAGACAGCGGTGTTGCGAGCGATCTAGTCGCGTTGCACAACTTGCTTGCGGTGTAGCCACACCATCACGTGTTGATTCGGCCTACATGAACATTTTAGGGAATGGAGGAAGTTGCATTTATGAGAAAATAAATTAAAGAGGTAGCGCTTTATTTTATTTTACTGTCCACAGTAATATGTACTTATTATACTAAATGCAATAGCTGGGTAATAACTAGGTGCTAACCCTGAACCCATACTCTTAAACCCATGTAGTTACCTTACACGTCCACGTGCATACTGTAAAATGAAGAGCAACCAATAAAGAATGAAAATTCTTTAGGAGCAAATCGAAATTATTGATTAAAAATGTTTATATTTGCCCTAGCTCTCCTTCGAACATTCATCTGAGCTCATGAGAAAAATATCAATATGCAATTTGTGAACAAAATGGAAGATCATTTTCACTACATAATAAAAAAAATGCTTTGGTACATCATAATAATGACATTGACAAATTGAAATGATGACTAAAACGTCTAAATGATGAGTCTTATTCATTTTTAGAAGAAAAGTCAATGTTTTTCATAATTCTTACTTTTTATCTCAGAATTTTTCATAACTAATCATCTCATAATGACTTATGTCAGAATTTTTTTTTGTTTTTATTATTTTTGTGTGTTATAATTTCAACTTGCCATCTTATAATTATAATTTAAACTGACTTACCAAAGCATTATTATTTTTTTTGACAGATTTTGAATCAGTTTAAAATAATCAGATTTCAGTACAAAACTGAATTACTGAATCAGTGAGCTGAACCAGATCTGTCTGATTCGTGATTGAATCATTTGTAAGATTCATTGAAAAGATTTGACTCAAAGGAACCTTTTATTCTTGATTTAGTCATCGCCATTGTCAACACGCCTAGGAGAGCTAGAGCAGATTCAAGAAAACATTCAGTAATTCATGAGTGTTCCTCACACAAAGCTCAGATATACCACTTCGACAGCTCCGATCTTTATTCAATATCATTATTTTAAAAATACTGACCATGATATTCATGAATTCAACTTTTGGTTATGCATAAGAAAGAAAGTCAGTTTGGAACGACATGAGAGTGAGTAAATGATGAGCGAATCTTAATTTGAGGTGAACTAATCATTGATAAAGTATTTGAAAAAGTAACCTGTGTAAATCCAACAAATAACACATTTTATCCACTTTATTCATACGCCCCATGACGCTTTGCGCAAATTAAGAGTGTAACTTAACTTACGTTAAGCTGTCAACAATCAGTGAAAGGCTCGCTCTATGAACGCAATAATATGTTTGTTTTTTCAACTGGGTAAAATGAGATGACATTATTCTACTCAACCTTCAACCATAGAACATTAAATGGATATTTAAAAGTGTAAAAGAATTAACAAGGTACTTCCAACAGATCATTAATAAACCAAAAAGCACGATTCTTTCCACAGCAATAATGGATGGGATAAATAGAAAAAAGGTAAATAATCAAGAGGAAAAGAATGCAGCGACTGAAAAGAGCTCTTGCCATAGATTCTTGTTATAACGTCATAACGTAAAATACGGTGTTACGAAAATAAATGAAAATAAGGTAACACTTTAGTATGGGGAACACATATTCACTATTAACTATGACTTTTGCCTCAATAAACTCCTAATTTACTGCTTATTAATAGTTAGTAAGGTAGTTTTTGTAGCATTTAAGTTTATGTATTGGGTAGGAATAAGGGATGTAGAATAAGTATATGAAGAATAAGGCATTAATATGTGCTTTATAAGTACTAATAAACCGCCAATATCCTAGTAATATGCATGCTAATAATCAACTAGTTAATAGTTAATAACTGAACCCTAAATTAAAACCGAAAATAAAACATGAAGGAAAATTGACAGCTCATTTAGTCAAACTGGCGGGTACGTTAGGGAAAACTTCTGATTTGAATTTTTTTTAATTGAAGTTCCCAAAACCGTAAGTATGACCCATAATTCAAAACGCAGTAGGCTCGTCGGGAACAAGGTGATAATTCCAAAAATTAACATCAAAAATGTTTGATTTATTGATTGCATGTGAGCTTACAACATCTTGTGTGTGAACTTATGTCTATATATATATAGGTATATGTTTGTGCTAATGGACGTGCAAACATCCCTCTTGTCACAATGGCGTTGTGATGTTGTCAGCGCGGGTAGCTGAAGTGGAAATAATGCCACATGTCAGTGGGAGCAGACAGGCCACTCCGAATCCACACTGAAAGCCTCCACTTTTCAGCCTCATCTGTAGCCAATCTCCCCGCCGGACGGACCTCGCCATGAGCTCATTGAGTTGTCAAAATCTCAAATAACCCCAGCTGCGAAGAAAAGAACAACTGCAGAAATGTCTGTCTTTCTTTCACCCAGGGTCAGTATTCCAAAATCTTCTCCAAAAAAAGCTCAGAATCAGGGTTGCTGTGGGAACCCCTAAAGCCAGGCCCTGGTCAGACCAGCAGGCATTTAAATGGAAATGGGCAGTGCATGCAGCTCTTTAAAGGCATCTCCCTCCTCTCCTTTAGCTCGTCAGCACACATTTGGGCACGGCTGGCCGCGCAGCAAAGACACCCCACCGGCACACCGCGATGTTCAGGCTTAGAAGATTAGGAGATCCTTTTACAGAATCTAATCTGGTGATATAAAGGGGGACAATGCGAGCAAAAAGGAGAGGAGAGAAGGGCTGATTCATTTTAAACTGTGCCTCGGCAGCTCAAGTGATTTTATTCCGTTTGCCCACCCCAAAATATGCTCATAATGCAATCTGGACTGCTCTTCCCCGGCTGATTGTGTGTCGTTCTTGCATGTCATGATCCATCAGGATCAACACGCAGTCACAGAATCCAGCACAGAGGCGGAGCACGCTCGGATCGCATGCTGAGACGGGAGAGAGTGACATGAGAGAGCGGATGATGGTGCCAGGATGTCATAATAAAATGGGCAGAATGAAAGGCCGCTGTGTCTAACGTGGTTAAAGAGATCAGCTCTTCAAAGCAGCCGCCCCCTTCGTATCTCTCTGATGCACCCCGCACCCAAAGGGCTGCCTTTCAGCCTCACAGTGGTCTGGTCCAGACTCATATGGTGCAGCTGTTTCGGAACGTCTCCGAGTGTATTTATATGTCTGTTTGTTTGCACACAGCCTGAGGCTGGGATGGTATGCAAAAGCTGCGCTGCATTATGGGAAGAACATGAGGTTGGGCATCACAGCGAGGAGTGCGGAGAGTGATTTGTTTGTCATCTCCATGAGTTCAGGGATATTGATCCCACTGTATGTAAATCATTGGAAAATGAAGGCATTTGAATATTTGTGACAGGCACGAGTGAGGCGTTTTGGGTAATTCATGCAACCTTTACAAAGGCATAAATCTGGGATTCCTCCTTTTGCAGCAAGAAAGGGTAACAAAGTCTTATTGAACATTCTGCAGTCATCTGAAAATCTCAAACCATATGGCTGGGATGAGCAGCCCATCCAAAAATCTGCTCCTGATTTCACTACTGTTTTATCAGCATCAGTTTTGTTTTTTGTTTTTTTCCTACGGCTGCAATACTTCCATTTAGATCATGAAACGTGAAAGTTACTCTCTTTCTTTCCTTCCGATCTGTCTCTGAAACATTCATTCATTCATTCATTGGAGAGCTGCAATCAGGCAGAAAATCAAGCTTAAAGAGAGGGAGTGCCAGTACAGACACAGGGATTCTTTCCCAAACCTAATCCACTTTTTGTTGCAGGCTACTAAATTGCATTCCGGTAGGCGAGGAGAATGGAGTGGGACTTTGGACTGAGTAATACAGGGGCTGAAAAGACAGAGATATGGGAGTCGTTAGCTACACTGGTGGCAGGAGATGTCTCCTGACAGCAGCTGTTAGGACATGCCAGCTCTGTAATGCTGTTTGAAATAGTTTGAGTCATTTGATTTTCTCCTTGGCTAGGAAATGAATCACCTCGAGACATTCTCAGATTCATAATACAGTATACATTACCAACAACAACAAGTTGGATATTGAATAGGATAAAAAATACATAGACTTACTGGATATACACATTCTCACATATAAAACACAAATCCTACTGGCTTAAGAAACATAGAATGGGATTATTTTAGATAGATAGATAGATAGATAGATAGATAGATAGACAGACAGACAGACAGACAGACAGACAGACAGACAGACAGACAGACCGACCTGAGATTGTTCTTTGAAACACTGGACATTGTCTGCTGTGTTTTAAGACTATTTCTAATTCTGCATTCAGCCTGTGTGGGAGATACATTAGGGACAGGGTCGGCTCTAATCGTTATTGTCACGACTCTCTTTTCCATTAGTCAATGCTTACGTCCACACACGCGCGCCACATACACAGACACTGGGCCGCTCAAGACTGATTGAAGCTGGGCGCAGTACGTTAATGAATGTATGCACAGCGAATACAAATAAGGTTCCTGCTAAAGTTGATCTAAACAACAAACAAACCGCATATACAGCAGCACAAATGAGGAAAATCTCAGCAGTGGTGAAATTATTCAGATATTCACAAGGAAGCAACACCACAGTTGGAGTCTTGGCCTAGTGGTTAGCCTAGAAGGCTTTTTATTTTAAAGGTTGCTTTCAGACCTCAGGAGACTGAATGCTATGTTTTATTTACAGATCAACTTTATTTCAGATGTTTCCCTTAAAAGTAGAGTATGAGTACAATAGAGTATTTCTCCCTTCAGGAGAAAAAAATTTAGACAAATACAATTGTTGACATAAAGCACAGAGCTGTTAATGCGCATACAAATAGTAAAGAATTTCATGAAAAGTGGAGCTAATCTGGTGTCACTGAAACATTTTGAATCCATTATTCAAGAGGAAGATGAGTCTATGAATTGTAAATGTTTCTAATGTTGCATATTGTTAGTCATATATAGGTTATATACTAATAATAATAATAATAATAGTGATAATAATAGTTGCGATCATTTGAAAATCAAGAGAAGACGCGTGATTATGGTGTTTTTCTCAGGAGACAAAATCAGAAAACCAAATACCGTAAAAAATACTGTCTGCCTAATTCAACTTAAAAAAAAAAAAGTTCAGTTGCTGCCCTAAATTTTTAAGTAATATCAAATTGGCTGTACAAGTAATTTCAACTAATTTAAAAAGGTTTGCCTCTAGTTGAGTCTTAAAAAATTAAGTTCGAATTAGTTAAATTATTTTGTTGAGCTAATGTAATGGGAAAACACACTGTACATTGCCATGAGTTATTAATCTTTTTTCTTTTTTTTTCTTCTTTTTTTTTACAGCGAATGAGTATTAAATGTGTTATTTTTCTGTCTTCTGGAGTGTGTGAATGCTGACACCTTAAACCATAGCGCTCATGCAGGCAATGTGAGTTTGAATCCAGGTCATGTTATGTCCCTGACCTCTCTATACTACAGAAAAAAAGCGAAACCACATCAAAGTCTTCATGGACAGTTGAGTTTTGAAGTGATAATCTGATGGACAGTGAGTCACTGGTACAGATGACCTGCTGCATGAAGCCAATGAGATGCTGTTTCAGGCCAAGAAAAACAGCCAATCTTGACACAGAAAGACTATCCATGCCGACCTGCGAGCCGAACTCATCAACTCTCAGCTACCAGCCTGGGATGAATGAAATCAGACCCCTGCAGCCCTCAGCAGGAGTTTTATCAGTGGCTGGCCGAAAGTCCACACACACACATACAGACACACACACACACGTTCCTAGAGTAGATCAGCCTGCGCAAAGCTGCTTGATATCTTCCACCATTTAACTACGTCCCCTTTTTCATTGCCATTGTCTTTGACACCACTCTCTTTGTAAAAGAGCCATTAATTTTAGCCTCACCTTTGTTCTTCTTTTCTCCCATCTCTTTCACTTTCTCTGTCTCCTATCATTCCAGTGCCCTTCTCTTTTTACATCCCTCCGTCTGTTCTTTTTCACAGCCCTTCTATTTTTTTTTCCCCCAGCACGTAGGCCTGGTGTGCATCGCGGTATGTTATTTTGAGTTCCCATCGACGGCAAAGTGTGTGTCAAAATGTATGATTTTACCTCTGATAGCACATGGGGAATAATTGTGGCAGGCAGAGGCAGAGAAAGAGAACAAGATCTGTAATCTGTTTTCGTTGGATCAGAACTTTATGAATACTCACAGGGCTTAGTGAGCTGGGTGAGATGCATGGCGCAGATACTTCCTGCTGTCCCAAGACCGGACCGCCCGCAGGCTAACAAACCCTCTCTGATTCACACACACACACACACACATAATACGCTGCAGTCCCCCACACACGCACACCACACCAGCTCCTCCTAAATTCCCTTGTTGTTCTCCTGTACAGATCAGCTCAGAGTGTTTTTTTAGCATGAGAGTTCTGCTTGCTGACTAGCTTATGAAAATACACAAAAGAAGATTAAATGCTTTAATAAAAAGTATTTAAAATATATATATATATATATATATATATATATATATATTTTACATTGCAAAGTTTAATGAATGATTGACTTTTTAGTGAGTGAGAAATGTATGTTTCATGTAGACTATTCAAAAACTCTCTTCTATTCAGGTTGAAATATGAATAATCAAATATTTGACAGTTGAGGTCACCTGTCCATTGATGGGATTTGCTATTGAACTCAATCTGTTTGTAAGCTTTTTATGTTTATACTTATGCAACAAAATTTGTATTTATTTCTATCAATCTATCTATCTATCTATCAATCTATCTATCTATCTATCTATCTATCTATCTATCTATCTATCTATCTATCTATCTATCTATCTATCTATCTATCTGTCTGTCTGTCTGTCTGTCTGTCTGTCCGTCCGTCCGTCCGTCCGTCCGTCCGTCCGTCCGTCCGTCCGTCCGTCCGTCCGTCCATCTATCTATCTATCTGTCTGTCTGTCTGTCTGTCTGTCTATCATCTATCTGTCTGTCTATCTATCTATCTATCTATCTATCTATCTATCTATCTATCTATCTATCTATCTATCTATCTGTCTGTCTGTCTGTCTGTCTGTCTATCATCTATCTGTCTGTCTATCTATCTGTCTGTCTGTCTGTCTGTCTGTCTGTCTATCATCTATCTGTCTGTCTATCTTATTTGTATTTTGTATTTCACACAAATGTAGAAATTGTGTTATTTTAAAACATAAATAAAATATCTGACACATGTTGGTGTATTGACATTTAGACTTGAAATCATACCAAGTAGGTATTTTCACAATAACAAAAAAATGTAAAAATAAATAATATTTTCAACTGCATTAAAAATGCAATTCTAAACTGCAATAACAACCCCCTCCCCAGTCCATAATATCCCATTTTTACTCACAAATATATCACATTATGAAAGTAAAATGGGTTGCAAACACTGTTTCACGTTGACCTAAGCATTCCCAGTCCAGCTCTACTGGACTCAGAATCAGTGTGTAACAAGCTGTTGTGGTGTGATGAGAATCCAAATTAAATTCCATTTTCAAGCAGTGAAATTATCAAACCCCTTGTCTTTATTATGATGATTGACCTTTATAACCGTGTGGCCGCTTTAAGAGGTTTGAGGTTATGAAATCTGAATTGCATCGATCAAAGCAACATCACTCATCATAAAATCATTTTTTTCACTCAGTCTCCCTTCACACTCCCACTCTCCAACAGCTGATAACACAGGCGATGATTAGCCCCGGTGAGTGGCGGCAGAAGGTCACATGTCTGAGTGCGGCTTTCTGTTTCTCCCGCACGCACGCAGATGGCGGTGATTAGGGCGAGCAGGACCGTGTGGACAGTGTAGTAGATGGATCAGGGACAGAACAAGAGATAAATAAACTGGGCTGTTTGCGTGCTGATCCTGTCAGCAAACCCACAACAAGCGATCTATCAGCAAAGACAGCGAGAGAACTGAAGATAAATGAAAAAAGAGAAAGAGAGAACATGAGAGAGAGAGACTGGTGTGGAGGAGGAACAACAGAAACAGTTAAAACCATTGGGAAGAAAAAAAATCACGAATGAGATCTCAATTCTACAGAGCCCCTAGAGGGACATGGTGAAGAAACCACCATGTCCCCTTAGGGGCTCCGTACAATTGTCTCTGCTAGACAGCAATAAGATTAAAGTCGGCATTAAACAGAAGTCGCAACAGTCTTTTCTTCCCTATTGTATGTATATCCAAGTGAAACGGCTTCTTGAACAAGAAAAATGTAGGGCAGAACTTCATTTTGCACTCTTGTGCATACTTAGTGTTACTGAATCAGTGTCCTAAAACTGCTGGTACCTTTTGATAGCACTTATTTATGACAGCATTTATAACAATCCAAGTTGCATAAAAGAGTGCTGGTGAGTTGGGGTCTTTATTCATTGTAGAATGATAAGCTTAGCTTTCCTATTATAGGATGAGTGCCAATGACTGCTTTTCTCATTTAGTCAATAACAATAACTTTGACAAAAGTGTAATTCTTCAGAACCTAACATCACATTTTTATTGGATAATTACTTAATTATTGGTAATTACGCTTGTAAGATTCTAAAGTAGGCTAAATAACAGGTGTTCACAAATCTTTGAATCTTATGGGCTGTGTCCGATAGCTTAAAAATGCTGCTTTCGGAGGATGCATTCAAAGGGAGGAAGGCATCAAGGCATGTCCGAATCCAATGTTAGCTTCACTTCAGTCTCCTGAGATACCTTCACCGGACGTTTTTTTCTAAGGCAGCATAGGTGTATCCTTCACTGCCTTTGATATCCCACAATCCTGTGCTTTCAATTCTGTAACTGTTGAGGTAAAAAATAAAGATGCCGTCTGAAAGCTGCGGTTGGTGGTGGTCAGTTTGTGTGTAAATCCCAATGTTAAGCTAGTGCAATGCTGACGTAAAATTTAAGTTAACTTACAACATCGTTGATATCTTTGCTTTTATATCTGAACATAGGCGTAGATTACGCGGGGGACGCGGGGGACATGTCCCCCCCACTTTATATAAAATGTAAATTCGTCCCCCTCACTTTTGCATTCGGCAAACTGTGTTCAGTTGATGTTTTCACGAGGCAATGTGTATAAATCCAGATTTAAAATTAAAAATTCAAAGAGACGAGATCTATCTACATACGTGTGCCTTTCACGTTTCCATGGTAATCAGTCCCTCACGTGTCACGGCCGCCGCACGCCCATGCTCGCACCCGCGCTGTAATCATCATTTTCATAGAGGTCGCGTTGAGTTCAAAACGGCAAAAAACGATTCACTCCTTTTTTAACGAAAAAGTCAAGCACAGTAAGTTGGCATGTATCCGAATTGTGTTGCACAACGATGAATAACTGCCTTTTTCTCTTGTTGAATAATTACGTTAGCAGGTTTTGCTGGAAATTGAAAATATTTGCTCTCCCCACAAACGTGCACTTATTTTCAGTGTATTTTCTTTTGTAACGTCTTTTATTTTCAAATATATGTTATCAAAGCTCTTAAAATTAGAATATAGATGTGATTTTTAATGTTGTATTCAGGTTTTCACGCATTAACAGCCACTAAATATCTGTCTGAATCAGGCAGCTTTGTGACATGTTTAACCCTACAATTTTTATTATATTATACAATTCATTAGCAATGCAGTATTCAATTGTATGCATTAACGTTCTAACATAGGTCTTAATTGATAGTTTTCTCTTTCTTTTATCGTTTAAAATGCAATTTTGAAAGTAATTTAACTTTCTTTCTGTGTTGTCAAGATTGAACAAGACACAGGCGGTTTAGGGTTATCAGGTCAGAAACAGGATGAAACACAAACAAAAGAAACGTCACAGGTGAGAAGTGATAGAGTGGCTTTTAAAAAATGTTTTATATACATTGTACAATTTTTCTATACATCTATGCTTAATGTTGAACCAATATTTGTAGTACCATATAGACCAATCATAAAATTGTCATTAGGAAAATAAAGGAAAGATAATTTAGGATACAAATGATCGGCTATTGTCTAGCAGTGTACATCATTTCTTCTGTATGTCATAATTCCCTGTATGTACGTAGTTCAAACACTTCTTTATTGTCAATAGACAGAGCCAGAAGTTAATTCAAAGTTGAGAGAGGATGAGGCAGAAAGTTTTGAGGAGGCTTCAGAGGTGAGGAAAAACAAACGACTGGAATAAGATAATTAATGGAATAAGTTTAGTTTTTTTCCATTAAACAATCATTATGTGTTTTATGTCTACACTGCCTTGCATAAGCAAAACAAAGTAACTACTCCGTTTGTGAAAAGTTATTTCTAAAGTTTAACTAAAATCAAGTCTCTTAGGATTTGGCTTAGATTTGGGAACCAAAAAATGGGTCTTTTGTTGTTGTGTACCTTTTATCGTATGCATTTGCAAACTGAATGGAATGTACAAAATATTTAGCAACAATGTCTACACTGTAAAAAAAAATCCGGTCTCCAATTGAAAATTTTCTAGTGAACGATCACATCTAAATTTTTCAGTTGGCCAAATTGAATTTCTTGAATTTTAATTGAATTAAATTGCATCAATTCACAGAAATTCAATTTGGTTTACTGAAAAATTTAGATGTGATCGTTCACTTGAAAATTTTCAATTGGAGACCTGAATTTTATTTTTACAGTGTACATTTAAATATTTCTGCTACTAATCAGACTAATTTGTAATTTTTTATAGACAGAACAGAAAGCATCAGACTTAGGGTTGACTGTTATAGAAGGAGGCTTATTGCTTTAACATAAATAGCATATTAAGCCAATTAAGCAAAAATATATAACAATAAAACTAAAACCAGTCAATTAGACAAAAGTCAGAAAAAACTGATATCGCTTGACATTCTGTCCCCCTCACTTTTGAAATGATGGCTACGCCCCTGTATCTGAATGAACAAATAGACTATCCTTGTTTCATGGAGTCTGACACAATAATTTCCGCTTCAATTTCCGCAATCCTATTGATTGAGAAACCGACTCGTAAGCATTTCTGCTTCACTAAAAATGGCTCATAAGAGTCTTTCACTTTGAAATTCAATGGTTTCAGTGTATATTTGAGATTGACTAAATAGAATGGTCTCACAAAGGTTTGAATCAGACTTTTCTGGTTACACTGTATGTTTGTGGTTCACTTAAAAGAGCCGTCTTATAAGAGTCATTAGTTTGAGAATTGGACCACTGGTATCATTATATATTTCTCACTGAATAAAGCATGGCATAGTTTCAGTATTTTAGGATGGTGTCCAATGGAAGCCCATTTCCACCATAAGAATCACATGATCATATCAAATCATAATTATTCCATAAAAGGTCAAAGTTATGACAAACTATATTTATGAGGTAAAATGTCAAAATTGACAAGCCAAGTCATAAATATGAGATGAAAAGACAAAATTATTAAGTTGAAATGTTGACTAAAAATGTCATTAAAAAAATCACAATTCTATGAGATAAAAAGTAGTCGAAATGTAGTCAAAAATTACATTAAAATTAAGACATTGAAATTTAATTTAAAACTAAAAAAGTCATAATTATGAGAGTCATTATGTCATAGAAATAAATAATACTGCCTTTTTATCTCATATTTTTGACTTTTTAAATCATAATAACTTAGTATGTCATAATTATGACTTAGTATGTCAATTTCGACTCTCATTATTTTGACTTTTTAACGTCAATTAAAATTTTTGTACTTTTACTTTTTGTTAAAAAAAAAAGTATTTTTTCTGGCGTAAATGGGATTCCATATTCGGTCCGCATTGGCAGAAAGAATGCACTTGTGAGAAACTGTCAATTGTGACTTTTTATTTCACAATTCAGATTTGTTTTATATATATCTTGTAATTCTGAAAAAAAATTCAGAATTGTGAGATGTAAACTCACAATTGTGAGATAAAAAGTCGCAGTTATCTTTTAAAATGTTTTATTCTGTGGCAAAAACAAGCTTGCACAGTCAACCGAACATAATGTCATAAAAAAAGTGTTTTTCTCTTTAGCAGTTAAATTAACTGCTTGGAAAATATAGGCTACACGTGACCCGAGCATGCAGTAGAAACATGTGAGCAGGCTAAAATTCTTCTCAATTCTGTCCTGCAGTACTGCAGTCAGTGGATCAAACTTTTTTCTGTAGTTGGAGGGGAAGAACATGGGAGAACTGGGGGGGCAAAGAAAAACCTCGGGCCGTGAAGAAGACTCAAAGAGCATAGAGATTAAATGCTGAGGATATTTATATCTCATATTGGAGTTAGTCCTAGCCCGGGGGACACAGACTGCAGAGCAGAAGTCTGTAGAAAAGCAAGAAAGATGAATGCGGGGGTGGGGAATGGACATATATTGCAAGATAGTAAATTTTAGTGCGAGATAACATTATTAGAAAATGGTCAGGGAAAATAATGGAGAAAGAAAAGCACGAACACAAAGAAGCTGCCTTCAGTCATAGTTGGCTAGGGTTAATTTGTCCTCATTTTGTATTCATAATCTGTTCCTGCTCTAAAATGGAGAGCAGCGCTCCTCAGCAACTTTCGTTTGATGATGGAAAGTAATAGAACTCTGCAGACTCAATTGGTCCATTCATCATTCAACAACACAACGCGTGCAGATTTCCCCCACCCGACCAAAGTCTGCTCTAGCTCAGTCAATGGGAGGTAGATTGGTATTCACTCACGGATGTTATCTTATCAGTAACCTTGAATGTGGAATCAATTTGTTTTGTGCGGGCAGGGCTGGTGAATATTTATGCCAGTTTTGGAGCGAGGCAATTGGCTCCATATTATCTCTGTTACCTGCACCGAACGGGAATGTCAATGATGTACTCCAAATAAAGCGTCCTCCTTGTAAACAATGGCCTTATCTCTGCGTTTTCATGGTCGATTGTGCATTCGGGGCCATGTCATTTTGATACAGCTGACATGCCGACCAAACGTGATATAGGCGGTTATTTCTCCTGAAACAACTAGCAAATGTTCTTATTGTGAAGCATTTTATCTGCCAGAAAAAGGCAGTGAATGTAATTAGCGGTCAAATGGATAATATAATTTGATTTTCAATTTGATGATGTTATTCCATAAGAAAATCACAAATATAATCTCACAGCACAAAAAAAATTAATTTAAGAGACTTTTCCTGACAAATGAGATGTCTAATACATTAGTATACTCATCAGTGGGATTAAAGGTGCAAGAGGTGATTCTCTACAGAAATAATTTGTGTTATGCTGGTTGAAAGTAGCCTGGTCCTACCAGACCCTCGTACATTTCATTTGTACAGAGAGTCTGGCCACTCTCCATTGACAAGCGTTAACTTCCTTGAAGGCGGGTACTCTGTTGAAGTTTTAAACTAATGGATTTGCCCAGAGCCACTCTGGATCTGCCATAACCAATCGCTAATGTTTCGTCATGACGTATGTCATGCGTTCGCCTTAGCCAACTCCTTCACCACTAACGGAAAAATCAAACTTTTCCCAAACCCCGTGGGGAGGAGGGTCACAAAACCATGGCCACCAACAAAATTAAGCAAAGATTGTTCTTGCTCCGGCTTTGAATTCTGGATATTTGCCAGCGTTGCCACAACGTACTGAATGGCTCCGCTCACATCTTTCTCCACCACCATTTCTGAACTACAACTCAAACTAGCACACAACATCGACGCCATAGTTCTCAGCCACTCCCTCTGTTCCCTGATTGGACCGGTTCAAATTTGGCCAGAGAAAACCAGCGAATATACCGCAAACCCTGACAACTATAGTAAAATGAAAATTGAGCGGCAAATAGGAGGGTGAAGCCAGGCTAAGTTGAAAGTCTCCTTCTATCCTGATAGCAATCACTATGTCAAGCGGTTTAAATGTATTTTTTAATAAAAATATCGTCTGTTAAAGGCGTAGGTCCATTAAAAGCTTGTTTTCCTTATCACGTGTTTGCATACCACGTGTCTGCACAGCCTGTTCACGCAGACATCATTAGGGTATTCACGTATGTTGTGCAGACAGTGCGAGAATGGCAGGGCGAACAGTTGTAAAGTTTTCTCACCGGTGAATGACACATGATGTAATCCTAAAGCGTTGTCCCTGGTCGTCTTACGTCTGGTCTGTGGGCGTTCATGTGTTTTGGAGGAGGCGTGGCTTTTGACGGGGATTGGCAGGGAGGGTGGAATCGTATGCTTTCAATGCTAGCAGGCTGAAGTTTGCATTTCCCAGAAAAATTGCACCTTTAAACCATAGACGGTAAAAAAAGACGGACAGTCACTCTCTGCATTGTAGAAAAGTGAAGCCGCCAATGTTCAAATATGGCGCTGACATCTTGGAGTTTGCGCAGTAGTGATCATGAATTGGAGCTGTTGTATCAAGGCCCCGCCCACACTCCCAAAGAATTGGTTAGTATTGTTTACTGCAGAACAACTCATTATGTGAAATAAACAGTTATAGAAATGTATGAATTAATCTCCCCCTGAAAAAAAGTCTGTTGCTGCCTCAGTGAATTAGACTGGGTAAACCCAGCCTGATCTGCCGACTATTTGATTTCACCCTGAAACTCAGTCTAGAAACCCGTACATTCATTTCTACTGCTTCTGTTACACTTTTGCGGGAACCAATCACAGACATATCCACCTGGCGCGCTATTGGATGGTTTAACATGATGACAGATAGAGAAGCGATGGGTTGTTGCCCATTGATCACGCCTCTTGTGGTCTGATTGGTTGAAGGACTATCCAATTGCATACAGAGTCAATCAAATAATGCTCATTTATCACACCTTTTGTGCAGTAAAAAATACAGAGCAGACTCCCCAGACCAGTGTTCAATTTTAAATTGAGCTTGGTCTGGTGATAGCCAGACAATCAGTGACTCAGAAAAGCTGACAATCACAGCTGTCAATCATGATGTCACACTCCCATTTTTATAGCATCAAACTAAACTAAACTTAAAAAATATATATATTTAAAGTGTAATTTTATTGTTTAGTTTGTCTCACTTCCCATTAGATGTAGAGGGGGTTTATGACCTATGCTGGGTCCAGCCACCTGGGGGCGTTTGAAACGTTTTGGCTCCATTTACTAGACAAATGTAATCTCTTAAATATATATATATAAAATTATACAAGACGCAAACTGAAATATTACCTCAGTCAGACTTGGCATGGAATGAAAATTGCCCTTAAAAGTCCACAATTTATATAAAAATCATCTCACAACTTGATCTTTAGACTTCTCTCTGGTATCAGTGATGGTCGCAAAACACTCAAAAACAAAGAGCTGGATCTAATCGCACACAGTGAAGATTTTATGAAAACAAAATCAAAAATCACTTCTCAGGATAACAGGATACACAGAAAACACGAACAGAAGAAAAAATATGTCACTACTTCCATTACATTATGACTAGTTGTTTCTTCTTGACAGCAAAAAACATCAATTGAATAGTGGATAGAGACTTTCTCATCCCTTTCTAAGATGGTAGATCAGCATCTCTTTCTAAGATGGTTTATGCTAGTTAGTGCTCAATTGATGTGGGTCTAGCTTGTAGAAACAGTATCAAGGCTTCACCAGCACAACTTAGTTTGTGGAACCTTACAAATATTGTTGGTTGATTGAGAACATCTTACAAGGTTAATTTAGTTGGGCCTGGACCAATTCACATCTGCTGTTCTCAACAATATTTCAAACTGCATCAAAATGTGAAAAAAGGTCACCCAAGACCAACTTATGTGTTTTTTTATCTTACTGTATGTCAACAATAGTCTTTTTTCTTTTTCTAAGGAATTTAAGGCAAAATATCTGAGAAAGAGAAAGCCTCCTGAGCTTTGCAAGAGTGACCACTGAGCAATTAAATGTTCCACTAGTATACGGTCATCTTTCATTCTATGTGTGTGCGTGTACTGTTTTGGCTGGTGTTTTGTCACCTGCTCATAAATGTCTAGTAGCAGATTGAAGTCACTGTAGCAGAATACCGTGTGCATTTGTTTCAGTCCAACCTGGGTGAGATCATTACCTGAGGCGCTATACGCTACCTCCTTCACCTCTCTCTCTCCTGCAGGTTGTTGTAATGCAGCAGATGGCTTCCCTCCATCGCTGAACGTTTCAACAGAACGGCTCACAGCATCCCTCTCCGTCCCACTCTTCCTCGTGATCTTCGCCTCTATCTCTCTCTCCCTCCATTTGCCCCCTGTCCCCGCAGTCAGAAATGGACACCAGCCAGACCACTGCAGACCGGCGCACTGTCCCCTTTCCCTCGCTTTGGAAGACAGATTTCAACAAAAACATGGGATGGAAATACCATTTGATTGCAGCGTGTGTGTTTTGATCGAGCTGTGTTTCGCATGCTAGAGATAATGAGGACGGTCTGTGGATTACTTCTTCCATGTTGCGCGTAATTCATATATATTTGTCCTTTGGTGAAGTTTTCGGCTATAAATCCCGTTTCATAAGCTCCAGAAGTTGACAAAGACGTAGAGTTTTGTAGAAATACTAAAGCTCGTCTCAGTATTGGTCTTGGACCATGGCGAACCTAGGAAAAGAAATGTGTTTGCGCTCGGCACAGGGGACTTTTGGCATGGCGGTCTGTATGAATTGTCCTGTGGTGCACATGCAAACCAAGGCACTAAGCTCAAGGCTTTGTCCAAACATTTCCCTCACTTTCTCCGGCTCTTAATATTTATCCCTCGCTCCATCATTATCTCTATCTCTCGTTTCTGATGAATCACACAAGTGTTCTCTATATCACACTTTGTGGTTGAAAAGGTTCCAGAGCTTTGTTGCATTATAGAGATGGATCTGTTGAACTTTTCCTAAGTTGAGGATTTCAAGATTGCTGGCACGGCCTAAACCCCTGCTCGCGTCTGATTTATGCTGCTGGGTTTTTCTTACACAATCTCATAAATACTTATCACTGGACAGAGAAGAAATTAAGCGGACTGCTTTTTGGCCGCAGTGGTGTCTGCAACGTTTTAGTCTGATAGAAAACCAAACTCTGTTTGGCGTGTGGATGAGGATGCGTCTTGCCGATGTTGTGGGAAATGGCTGGGTATCAGAACCTCATGATGGACTAACAGTATTTTTACAGAAATTAAAATTACTTTTAAATTCCCCCTGCAGTCAATAATTTGTATCTTTCATAATCAAAATACATTTATTTTTTTTAAATCCTGTGAAAATCTCTTTATGCCTTAAAATAGCTTTAATGTAACTTTAAACCCTTACTTCATTTAGTATATGCAGTTTCATGCAAATTAGACCCAGCCTCCACTCAATCACACCAGCTCGGACTGTGCTCTGTCAACTGTAGTCAGTGTTGCCAAGTCCGCAGTTTTCCAGCAGAATTGGGCTACTTTAACGCTGTTGCCATGGGCTGTGTTTCATATCCACGGGTTGAAGCGTCCACAATAAAGTGATATTTAGCACTGAAAATGAGAATTTTAGCAGGGAAACCCCACCAAAAAACACCCCCCGGATAAAAAACGAAAAAGCCCGGATTGGGCAAGTTTTTGGCTAGTTTTGAGTAGCAATTGGACGGATTTGTTGTGAAAACCTGGCAACCCTGACTGTGGTAAATGCTACACAATGGCAAGTGAAAATATTGGTTTGAATCAGCCATATACTGTATGTTTTAAACAGAAACTTATTCTGAAGAAGTAGAGGAAGAGCGAATTATACAACAAGTTGATGCATCAGAATGGTAGGCCTAACGCATTTTCTTTACTCTCTAAAACAATGGATGCATAATAGTATTGATATGATTAGCCTTTGGCTTGATTATCAATCAGCTAATAATGTGTTGCTAATGTTACACAAACCATGTTCCTGTTCCCCATCTTAGAGTCATAAATTTGCACATGGTTTGTCTTAAAGCATATTAAAAAACACCACACAGACATAAACAACATTAAAAACTTGATTTTAACCAGAGGAGTGCTTTAAATGTGATACATGTAGTGTACTAACTCAACACCTGCTCATAGAGAGCTAGTGAGCTACCTACCTAGACAGCTTTTTAAGGAGTTTTAGGTATGCAGTAAACACGTTTGATTGATTTAAAATGGACTATTTACCCAATGTTTGTGCGTGCTAAGTTGTATGCTTATAATATTTTGTTGTTAGCTTAGCAACATGCTAACGGCAAACACTAGCCCATAGACCCTTTTCACAGAGTGTGGATACATTTATGCAAAATACTATGTAAATCTGGTCAAGTGTTTTTATATATTCTTTTTTTTATTAATATACATTTGCAACACTACTCAGGGTTTTTTTTTTTTTTTTTTTGTAATTTACCAAAGTCAACACTTCTGCAATTGGGTTTCTAATACAGCTGCTGAGGGAGTGATTGTAAATGTATCTCCTCTGGCTGCCGTAATTCGCCTCTCTATATTATTTTCTTTTTGGAAAGCTGTGGAAATGCAATAGTGATTGTTTTTCTTTTGCTGTTGGAGCAATTGGGTCCGCAAAAGTAATATTTTCTGTGGTCTCCCATGTAGAGAATTGTACCCTGCTGAAGTTTACTTTTAAGTTACAAAACCTGGAAATGTGGAAAAGGTCCATTAGAATCAGCTATGAGTCTCTCATGTTCTATTTGTGTTTTGTGCAGAGTTGCTGTTTATGAAGAGTGTCCCAAATTAGTCACTTTTGAGGCTTAATTTCAGTTAGTATGCTGCCTAGGAGACAGACAGGAAGCTTACTAGGATTTGAAACAGAGCTTGTATTAGTTGATCCTGGAGAAAGCCTGGTAAATAAATCAAAAATCCTTGAGAGAGTGGCAAATGAAGAGTAAAAGTACAGAAAAATGAGTAATGAAAACACCCACTACATGCAACGTTATGACAGAAGTGGTGAGACAGTGGGAAAGGAAAATAAATTGAAGATTTTAATTGCATTGAACCCCCTATGCTCTCTCTCTATCTCTCTCCATTAGTTGTGTGGTTCCGGTAAAAGCCTGTGGGTGAGTATGACACTGTTAAGCAAACCTCATTACCTTTGTCATCTCTTTCTCATTAATCATGCAGGGCTGTATGAAGCTCACCACAGCATGTGCACACAGCCAAAGTCAATCACTCGCACTTATCCACCTCACATATTAATAGGCATGAAATGTCGATAATGTATAAAACGTAATCCAGCATCAAGTGATAAGTTAAAATCAGTTTCATACATTTAGAGGGAGGATGCGCAAAGGTCACATATGAAATGTCTGCACTGCAAAATTGTTTGCTTGCTTAGTTTGCCTCGTTTTCCAGTACAAATATCAATTAAAATACATATAAGTACTTGAGACACACAGTTGTGTAAAATATTTAGACTTCATTTGAGAAGATTCGTTATGTTTAAATTAGGGCTGTCAAACGATTAATCGCGATTAATCGCATCCAGAATAGTTTGTTTACATATGTGTGTGTACTGCGTATAAATATTATGTATATTTGAATACACACACAAATACGTGTATATATTTAAGAAATATTTACATGTATATATTTTTTAATATAATTTCTATTATACATAAATATACATTTTTTAAATACATTGTCTTAAATATATACATGCATGTGTGTGTATTTATATATAATAATTATACACAGTACACACACATACAGTATATTATGTAAACACAAACTTTTATTTTGTATGCGATTAATTGTTTGACAGCTATAGTTTAGCATTTTTTTCTTTGTCTGTTGGTAAATGTTTCCCCTTTTGTTTTTAAGCATTAATCACTAAATTCTGATCTCATTTGGTTAATATATCTTGTTTTAAAGATATGTTAACTATTAAACAAGACCAAAATACTAAATTAAGAAACTGTTTTCTTGCTGTGGGACCCAGTTGACATTATTCCTTAATGTTTTCACTCGGCTGATCTTCTTTAAATGTTTATGTAATAAAATAGAATTATTATTATTTATTTTTTTCTGATCTTAATTATTATTATAGTTTATCTCTGAAATGTGTCCTGACCTGCCATCTTGTTCTTATGATTCCTTTAGTTCGAAGGGAGGTCAGGACAACGGTCTTCACACACACCAGGAAGACTGTTTGTATAGGGATTAATGGACCAGAGGTCTCATACAGCTTAAGGCTGATTATGGAAATGTAGAAAGCAGAAGTTCCCACCAACCATTTGTCAAGAGCTGAAAAGATCTGTTTTTATCACTTATTTAACATTCAATCATTGGTCATTTAACCCCAAACAGCCTTGGTCAATATGGGTTGGCTCACACAATCTTAAAAAATAAAATAAATACTTCTGTATTTTAACTTGAAAAATAAAAATAAAAATAAATAATCTAACATTAAATACACAGTAAATAAATACACTAAAATACTGGATCATAAAAATAAAAAAAATATTGTGGATATTTAAGGGAAATCCCTGCAGGACATTATCCATGCTCATCTCGGAAGGGACAAGATAAAAGAGAGGGAATTAAATCATTTGCTTTTACCGCTCCAGATTTCAATTGTTAATCTTGTCCTTGTTACACGTTTTTCTATTTTCCTGCTATTTTTTTTTTTTTTCATATGCTGGAAGTTGTTGAAAAGAACTGATAAAGTGGCTATTGAAAAAGACTGATATCTAGCTGATAAAATACATCAGTACTGCAATACACAGAGATCCCACAGAATACAGATATATAGGGCACTAGAACAGATTCATATAAATGGAAGACCTGGCTTGTGTCCTGATTGTCCAGATTGTACTGTTCCAGGGCTTAAGGATTTAAAACAAGGATTCAGGGTTGGTTTTGTATAACATAACTCTCTCAGACTGCAGTTGTAAGCCGTTTTTGAGTCCTCAGACACACTCTGTCCTTCACCACCCTCTTAGAGTCTAAGTCCTGGTCCACGCCGTTCCTGTTAAACCTCATCGAGAACTATCAAAACACTCTAGTTCCTGTTCCCTCTCTCATCCTGCAGGAATGCCATTTCTCTTCCTCATTACATATCAACCAGATTCAGGCTGGTGAGTCTTTCCTGAGCAAAGTTTAATTCATCTAACTTTTTTTTTTTGCTCCATCCTTTCTTTTCTTGTTTTCAGGGTGACGGGCGTCTAAATACATGCATAATGAATGCATCTCTCATTAGAATGATTGTCAGAGGAAAAACATTGCTTGGCTCACGGCAGGGTTTTCTGGGATTCTAAAATTACGTTTTCTCCCCGTTTTTTCCCCCTCCCTCCTTTATTTATCAAAGGCTTTCCACAATCAGCCCTCATCGCGACCGGGACGGCTGTGGGAAACAGATGTTTACTGATTAAGCAGGCGTACCGTGCCAAAGCGGCTGTATTACGGCCCATTCAAAGTGTAGAAAGGACAGGAAAAAAAAAAAGTTTAAAGAAAAAAAAAGGAAGGAGGGAAAAAAAGACTGGCTGACGGAACGCAGGCACTCACGGGCAGCCCCCTCTTCTGCCGCTGCTTCAACCATAATACGGTTTGATTGTTTAAATTGTTCTTCGGGGGAGAATTTTCTCATTTTTTCCCTCTTATTTTTGATACGCTTTTAATGTGTTGGTTATCCCTGCCAAGCTGCTTTTACTCACAATCAGCGTTTACACAAACACTCACTTCAAGCTCGAGCTGAAAGAGACGAGCGGAATGATGGGTGAAAAAGAGAAGAGAAAACTCAAAATAATCTGAATGCTACTGGCAAGACCGGCAAACCTGTTTATACCACCACATTCGACCGTTTCGTTTTAACTGCAGCCAAAATGTAATAGAAATATGTGACCAGCATTGGAGCCAACTGTCCGCTCTCACCCTCGGCTGCCACTTGTGGATATAAACACGGGATCCATTTCTCTCCATGTGAGAATACCTCATCAGACGCCCCATCCAAATACCTTTCCAGCAATCCGTGTCAAAGAATTCGATTAAAGAAATAAATCGATCATAAATCAATTTAGACATTAATTACAACGCACTTGGCAATCATTTATTTCTCTCATAGCTCTATTTTACAATTTACAAACTAGATAAAAAAGACCATAAATAAATGACATGTTTCATGTACCTAAATTCATCAAATAAAAATGGAAGAGGGAAAATTATGACAATTGTGCACAACCTTAAACTTCAAATTTCTAGATCATGTGGGGGCGGGGGGGGGGAGGAGAACGTGGATTGTTAGTGTTCTTCTGGAAAAAAAACTACATTAGGAGACTTGGCACGGTACATTCTATTGAATTTCTCTCCTCTCACATTCATTGCATATTCCAAACAGGTCCTAAACAGGTAAGGTGGGGATATCGAAAGATGAAACGGGAAGAAAGCAAAGTCAGAAGCATTTCATACGAGAATGCGTCACATTAACAAGAAGTCTCTCAGATTGGAAGGATGGATGTGGTTGATGTGAAACAGAGCACATTTTAAATGTTTTTTTTCTTTTCCCTTTTTATAAACATTCCTGTAATAAGTTTATTTTAGGTACAAATAACGTGCCTCTTCTTGCAGTCCGCATTCAGACCATTCAAATTAGCATTGAAATAGTTTCATTTGAGCCAAAGGACCCAAATAAATGTGGCGTGTTTTACAATCTCCAGCATTGGTAAGAAGCGAAGAACAGCAGTGGCTTAGAGTATATAGCAAACAACTCCAGTATGTTGGTCTCCAGAGAGCAGCCACAAAGTTCTGCAGTCTTAGTGCACATCATGTGCTTTTGTCCTTAGTGTATGCGCCTCAAAACAAACCGTCATCCTTCAAAGAAAACAGCAACACGCTGCGCTGAGAACGGAGAGTTTTTCCTGTCAAGAGTGAGACCAAATGAAAATGTTCATTATATCTCTCATCGAATCTCTTAGGAGACAACCGAAGGGCCCTCAACCGCTCCTCTGGTTGTTTGTCATGTTCTCGGTCTCCCGTCGTGGAAGCGTTCAGCATTTGCTGGGGATCATGGGAATTGAAGTCCTTTGTCCCGGTGTCAAGTAAATGTAGTTATTGAAACCGCAATGGATGCGAGTCTGCGTCGGGTTTGACAGAGGATATCGCTGAGAAGCAGATGTGAGAAGGTGACTCTGTGGAGCGAGAGAGAGAGAGAGAGAAAAAGAAAATGATTATGATTCAAGGATTCAAAGCGCGTCCTGTAAACAGACCAGAACACACAAACGCAGCATTAATTGAAGTAATCCACAGAGTATGGAATCTGAAATTGCTCTGTTTGCTCTGTTGCTGGGGAGCCTGGGAAAAACACATTTTACATTGTTGGCGCTGTTTTCATTTTGAGCTCATCCCATCAAACGGCACCGGTATATATCCCTTGTGTTCATCGGTACTGGTTCTAATCCCAACTAATGAGCGGATAAATAACTGCGGGGGACTAAGAGGAAGTAGAGCAGATCCCATAAACATTGGGTCGGACTTGTTACTTTGTGCTTACCTTAGCTCAGCTCTGATGGAACTTCCAGTAAGGGAGACATGTGTTGATTTCACGGCCCGCCGAAGGTCTCCGGAGACAGAGAGGCGAGGAGAGAGAGGGCACGGATGGAGCAGGGAAAAACCGTGGAGACCGAGGTGGAGAGAGAAAGATGTAAACTGAGGGCCGATTTTTCTATTCCAATCCAGGCCAAGTGGAGCGGTGTGGAGAATTGCGGCGTGGAGACAGATATTCCATTCTGAGGGTGGGGAGACCTGGAGACCTTCCAGAACTGGTCTTCCATTGTCAACGTTTGGAAGATAAATGCCTCATGAAATCCCCAGGAAAAAAGCGGTAAAGAGTGCATAAAATCTTTATCTCCAACGCCTCTATTTCATCCGCCAGGAGCCGCTGACTCAAGTAACCATGAAATGGCAAAAATCCAGTACTATTTATACATTTACTTACAGGCACATACATACAAAAAATCAAATAAACGAACAGAGAAACTCCTTCGTAGTTTCATTGAAATGAAAAGTTCCTACAATCATATCCAGAGCATCAGTACAGCGCGGGACAACCCTCTTGACTCGGTGGCGAGGATGGCATTATTGAAAGAAAAGTGCTGTATCGTTCCTCTGAAATCATTTTCTGTTTTATTTTTTTCCCCCAAAATTTAATTTAAAGTGCATGGATGAGGTAAATGGATTTTCTTAGAACCAAAATAAAAAAAGAAGTCCAAAGAATGTTTCGAGTTTGTGTGTTCTGATCCCATGGGTTCAGACAGGAACCATCCTGTCTTGCATTTGTTGCATCTGGGACAGCATTCCCTGCGCACTGTTGAGGATCTTATCCTGATGTGCAGCAGAGGAGATCCCTATCCTCGCCATGTCTCTGTTCCAATAAAACACAAGACAGAGGTGATGAGAACATGTTTAAACTCTTTTTTTTTTTGTCCCTCTCTCCTAATTTGCTTTTAACATGAAATCTAAGAACTTGATCCTGGCTGAACATTTGAATGCCAAAGTAGAAGTTCTCAATGCTTCGTTGGCAACTTCAGGATTTTTGCACGGAAATGTGACTACTGAACCCATACGTCAGGACCCTGTATCCCTGTGCGCTGATTTAAGAGCTGGGTTTCTTTCCCTTGTATTAGTCAAAAGTATGCCCGAAGCCAACATACACACATCACACATCTCCTAACACCTTAATAGTGCCCAGTTTTTGGTCACGTGACTCACTCTTGTGTCATGTGGACCACAGCCTCTGGGGTGGTGTAGCCAGCAGCAGTGAAGTTGTCTCTGTAACGTTCCATGTTGATGGCCTGCAGCCAATCGGCAACTGATCCCAAGGTAGATGTGAATTCTGGGCTGCTGGGCTCCAGGAGGGTGGTGTTGGGTCTAGAAAAGAGAAAAGACTTCGTTAGGAGCCCCAAGAGCTTGGGCTGGCTCTGTGTTGCCAACTTTGAACAACGTATGAAAGAACTATAAAAGACTTTATTGCTGTGAGCATCACTTCATTGGAACACGTTTATATAACACTGCCAGTCATGCATTTAACATGCACTTATGTGCCACAGCTGAAAACACATTTACAGCAACCTAAATCACTGGAGACTGGACCCAAGAACATGGCCTATACGAGAAGCGGCATGCCCATTCGAACTGAGCAAAGATTTTGAGCCAAGTGGGTTTTAAAAGATGTTGAGCTAATGATTTTTTTTATTCATATATTTAGAAATTCTTATATATATTTAAGAAAAATGTGTTATAAAATATTTATATATAATACAATATATATATATATATATATATATATATATATATATATATATATATATATATATATATATATATATATATATATATATATATATATATATATATATATATAATTTGTATTATATATAAATATTTTATAACACATTTTTCATATATATAGTATATACATGTAAATAGTTATTATATATATATATATATATATATGTGTATGTATCTGTGTGTGTGTGTGTGTATAATTACACATATTAATTATACGCAGTACACACATACATATATTAAACATAAATATATGTGTAAAGACAAACTTTTATTTTGGATGCGATTAATCGATATTGAAAGCTATTTTCCATAAATTCCAACAAATTTAGCGAAGCACTGATCCCCATCTTAATTTTATGGATTTTTATTATTATTATTACTATTATAAATACAACTTCCAAAAGAATAAAATTAATTACATATATAATTATCATAATAATTCATATTCATGGAAACATCTCAGACATGGTAATAAGTGCACCAGGATTGTGAACCCTCACAAAATAGGTGGATGTTGCCCGTTGACTTCTGTGATAGACATTTTATTTATTACCTGGCTATCTCTCCTCCCGTCCTTTTCAGGCTGTTGGGGTTACGGATAAGTTTGTCCAGCATATTGACAATTTGGCTGAACTTTGGCCTTTCAGCACGCTCTTTCTGCCAACAATCCAGCATCAACTGGTGCAAAGAAACTGGACAGTCCATGGGTGGAGGCAGCCTATAGCCTTCCTCAATTGCCTTTATCACCTTAGACAGAAAAATCCAATGAGTTAAACACAAAAACTGGAAATTTAATCTCTGAATCAAAATCGTCCAGTCCTTATAAAACACTTACATCCTGGTTACTCATGTCCCAGTATGGCCGCTCTCCATATGACATCACTTCCCACATGACGATGCCGTAACTCCACACGTCGGAAGCGGATGTGAACTTTCTGTACGTAATGGCTTCAGGGGCGGTCCAGCGAATAGGAATCTTGCCTCCCTGTGATTGATAGGTTCCTGTTATTTCCTTTCAAAAGAAATAGCAAACACATGCATCGAGGTTAATCATACACACGCATGCACACACAATCACACACATGCGTTGAACTCATTATTAGGGTTAGTTTGCTCATTTCTTTTCTACTTGAAAAAAACAACCACATACATGCGGGTTAAATGTTAACTATAATGGGTTAAAAAGCTTGTGTTAGGGCTGCAAACACAAGTAAACAAGCAAGTTTCAAACGTAGGTGTTAGACTTACCCTGGTAGTGTAAGCAGCATCTGGGTCTTCCTCCAAAACTCGAGACATGCCAAAGTCGGACACTTTGCACACCAGGTTACTGTTCACCAGGATGTTCCGCGCCGCCAGGTCACGGTGGACGTAGCTCATGTCAGACAGATACTTCATTCCTGAAGCGATACCACGCAGGATGCCCACCAGCTGAATCACAGTAAACCGCCCATCGTTCTTCTATGGAAGGAACACGCTTATAGTTAAAAGATGTTTAAGCCAATACAGTGTTAAACGACTGCCGGGTCAAAACGACATGCTTGAAAAAACCCATAAACTAAACCTACCCTGAGAAAAGCATCGAGGGATCCATTCTCCATGTATTCAGTGATGATCATAACTGGTTTACCTGCGTGGAGAAACAAAAAAACTTTTGAATAAATGAACAGTTTGTATAGCATAACATTTCTTGAGCAGCAAATCAGCATATTAGAATAATTTCTGAAGGATTATGTAGCACTGACGACTGGAGTAATGGCTGCTGAAAATTTAGATTTAATTAAATAATTAATTATAATTTTATTTATAAAAAACAAAAAAACTTATTTTTTATTAAATAAATGCAGCCTTGTGAGCATAAGATACTTTTTTTAAATTATTATTAAACATTTGCACTGTAGTGTGTATATTTTAATCTTCACTTCACAGTTGGAAATCTGATTTTTGTTCATAAAGGAACATTAAGGGTGCGTTCACACTTGTAGTTCAGTTCCAAAAAACAAAAACAAAACATATAGTCCTGGTCCGCTTAGCCTTCACACTGGCATTTTTAACAGCGAACCTAAAGTTACTGAACCAAAGGCATAGGGATACGGTCACGACCTGATTGGTCGGCTTTTATGACATATATTTCGCTACGGAGCTTGCTTACCGAACATTCAAAACAATGATGTGTGCTGGATTAAACGGGACCATTTTATGCGTGTACATATGGTTTTATTTTTACCAGCTGAGAACTCACGAAGAGCTCATAAAATGTTCAAAACATTCAAAACAGCACCAGGATTTCCTCCATTGTATGCAGAAACGAAGATCTGTCGTCTGCACCGACTAATGGGCAACACAGGTCCTTTGATGAGAAAAGCCAGGTACAACGATCTTTCCGCGTCGTCAAATCAGCTGACTTGTAGCGTCGCATCTTGTGACATCACGTCCTGTTTTTTGGTTCGTTTACATGTCTTTAGTCTGTGCTGCGTTCATATATCAATCGAACCGCACCAGAGTTCGTTTGGAAGCGGACCGAGACCCATCTTTTTAGCTGTCTCGGTCACCAGGGTTCGGATGGCAGCGTTCACATATGTTCAAATGAACCGCACAAACCAAGCAATCGCACCAGATTGCATCGTTTTAATCGAACCAAACATGACAAGTGTGAACCAACAGATCCTTTGAAGCTACATAATAGCACCTGATTGGATGCAGTTTGCCCCACTCAGAACCAATCAGAGTTGGTAAATCTAGGTACTGGATCAATTATCTGCTTAAATCACCTGACTTCAAGAGCAAAAACACAGTCAAATAGTGATTCAAAACTCAAAATCTTGTTTGAAGCCATATGTCCTTAAGTCCCACATCAGTATATTTGAATGACATTTCCCAATCAAGAAGCGTTCGTTCGCAAGCCCCTCCTTTCTCACACTCCCCCCTCTCTTCCTCTTCGCTCCTGTTTGCGAGTGGGATTTCTGTGTAGGTTTGTTTACTGAATGCGGCCGTTGCTGGAGGCTATCAGGACTGGATTCCCACATTACCTGCCAGTCAGTACAGAGACAAGGCAATGCTATGGCAACGCAAGCCCCTCTCACGGAGCCAAAAGGATGGAGCGCAGGGGCTTCACAATAGAGGACAATGGCACATGCACACACGCCTACACAGAGCCGCTCACAAACTCATACACACACACACTTCACCTCAGAGGAATCATTGCAGTGTTCTAGCGGTGCCTTCATTATGCAAATGCAATCTTGCATTTAATGCCAGCGCATAAAAGATTGCGCCCACCAAGCCCGTCTGTGAAAGCTTTCTGTGGAGACGGCTGGCATCCTGTTTCTCTCCCGCTCTCAGAGGCTTAGGGGCATTTTGTCTTTATTTATTTAGGACAATTTCTACATCATTAGTAATTTATTTAACAGGTTTAATTGGCCTGGTTGGAGGCGTAGGTTACGAGAGAGGGCTGCCGTTGTCTGTTTGTAATAACAGTTATCCTGAAGACACTACTTCTGCCATGCTGAGGATTATGGGAGAAGGGCTGCAAATATTAAACAGCACTCTAACGCTTCACACTAAGCTGGCTATGCAACAAAAGCTCTGTAATAGGAAAACTTATGATCACATTGTATCATGCATTTTCCTAGTTTTTCATCTCAAACCATCCTAAAAATATATAATAATAACAACAAAAAAAAAGTTTGGCCCAGATAATGTACTTGCTCGGTAAACAAACTCAATGAAAAAGTCAATTGGCTCTTGTAACTGAAAGGCGTTCGTCCATTCCTAGAGTTGCCGTATCGAGTGTTATAATTTCTCCCATTTAGTTTTCCACCAGTGGTCTCTCTCTCCCGCTCCTTATAATGTCTCTGTCTTGCTCTCTGTTCCACTTCTGTTCTCTTTCTCTCTGTGTAACCCATCTGTTGGCATTGTCTTCACTAATACATCAGAGAGGATGGGGATTTGCCAGGGCTATCTGGAGAAAAGATGTGACTCAGTGGGATTGTGGGATTGTTACATGTCTGCAGAAGCCCCTGCATATGAATGCAGATCTCTTCCATGCAGTCTACCAAAACAAACTATAAAAAAAAACACACATCTTCATCTTTGTGTTTCTCTAGAGCTCCCTAGCTGCCAGACAGCACATGAGCCATCCGCGTGAGAAGACACTAAGGGTGTTCTTCAGTCCAGCTGTCAAACGCAAAGCCATCAAATGCAAATCACAGCTCCACCACATGCGCACACACACACACAACAGGTCCTCTGCATATTTGTTATGCACAATGAGGGCCGGCCACAACTACACACTAGAGGTTTCTTAAACACACATATGAGAGAGTCAACTTTCAATCAATATAGAGTTATTAAAAGGTTTGATGTCAGGTCTGCCAGTCAGCCAAAATTCCGTTCTGGTAATGGGAAGGGTGCATTACAAAAGACAGGGTTGATTTTCATCAAATTGGGGAACGGGGAGAGCGTCATTTCTTCAGCATGGTTCCAAAAGGCGTTAAGGATGCAAACAGGAGGCGGGCATCAACAGTAAAAAATGTAGACGCAAAGTGGACCGATTCTCAAGCAAAGCAAAAGTCGAAAACCTTAAGAAATGAAAACCATCAGCTCTACAGCAGAGCTTCAATGGGTGGCCAAATAAGCTGACAACACAGCAAACTATAATTTTCTGAACAAGCATTTTTGTCTTGTTTTTCCCATAGAAATATGTAAACATCCTTTTCATCCTTGTGAGAAGCAAAATTGCATTTTTTTAATATTAGTAACTTAATTTAAGGAGGTTCATGCTTAAACAAACAAACAAAAATATAAATTATAAACAAAACAATTTTAAATAAATATTATTTTTTACATTATCTTATTTTAGGTTTAGATATTTCTGCTGAACAACACTACACAAATCAATATGCATCACTTTGTAAAAAGGCTTTGATTTGCAAGCTCATGATTTGCAAAAGATATGCAAAACCAGAACAAATCAGTCTGAACGGATGTGGTCAAAGCAAACGAGTAGCTCGTTCACATTATAAACTCACATTTAGTGACGACTCCCTCCAGTCGGATGATGTTGGGGTGGTCAAACTGGCCCATGATGCTGGCCTCGCTCAGAAAGTCCCGCCTTTGCTTGTCGGTGTATCCTGCTTTGAGGGTTTTTATGGCAACGCAGATCTCACGCTTTCCAGGCATTTTGAGACGGCCGCTGCACACCTCCCCGAACTCTCCTTTAAACGGAAAAACCAGGCTTGAAACAAAAATGTCTGTGGTACATAATGACCCATGAGATATCTCTGGAACGGTGGGCTAACATTTCACTGTAACAGTTGTGGTCTAGCAACACTCAGTCTGAGACACATGGAAAGGAAAACAGCAGGTTTTTTGCTCACCAATGCCGATGACCTTTTCAATCTTGATGCAGGAGGCGTCGATTTCTTTAGCAAATTCACGGACTGCTTGGTTGGGGTCCTCGTAGGTGAAGGGGTCCACATAGATCCGGACCCCTGTGGAGAAACGGAAAGAGGTGCCTACATGTTAGGAGGTTGAGAGAAGAGGAGGGGAGGGGAGGATAGCTGGCAGACAGACAACATGATGAATATACAACATCTGTTTTCCATTCTCCTCCTTCTCTTGTTGGCTTCTGTCTGTCCTCCACCACACTAAGAACATGCACATGCAAACCTTCTTTTCTCCTATATAACCTTTTCCCTTTAACTTAGTTGATACATACATCTTTGAAAATGTGTCAGTGTGTTTATTTGGCCACTGCATTACCTGGATGTAAATGCCTCTCCTCATCAGAATCCTGTTTGGCTTTGCTGTATTTGCTTCTCCTGTTAACACACAGAGATGAGAGAGATTTTAATCCATAGAAAAGAAAAATCACAAATGAGATCTTTCTAATGTCTCACTGGTTTCTTTCTTTGAGATTGAACAATGTTGCAAACTGCGCTCAGATTTTTTAGATAGCAAAGTGAGCAATGTGAAAGTCAGAGAGGTAAATTAACTTAATATTTTTGCATAAATTATTTGACATTTTATTATTATTACAACACCTCCTAAAGCAGGCTGTTCACCTTCAGAGGTTATGAATGTTTTAGCTACTATTAAAACAATTTTAATAATAGATATTCAGATACTAAGGAATTTTAGGATACAAATCTGAGATTTATAACTAGAAACATAACTGAGCTCTCACAGTTTCCTGATATATGAAACAATCACATAAGAAATAAAAGAAAAATTCTCAGAGAAATCAGCTGAAACATTTGTACAAAACATACACCCAGACTAACTGGCATTTGTGAGCCACAGTGGGCCAGTCAATGTAGTAGGTCAAACTTTTGAAAAAACCTTAAACCTTTTCCATAAAAGTGGGGCTGTAAAAATCTGCAAGGCTAATAAAGCTGCAAAGAGTGAGAGAGAGACTACATCAAAGTAGAAAGAAGGTCTTTTCATGAACCAAGTCCATTTGCCTTTCATCTAAAATCATTTAGAGATTGACAGATAAAGAACAAACAGCAATGTGGTAGAGAGAATGACAGACGAGTAAACACAAACTCATCAAGTGGCCAAAATGGCAACTAAAATTCCATTTAAAACCACCCACCCCCTCTTCTAAAAACATCCCTGTTTGCCTGTCCACAATGACATAAAGGAGATAGAATGTGCCACCTTCAAAGATACCATTTCACCCAATCACCTACTGACCCCTTAGGGCCAACCGCTGACCCCTCTACATGGCGCAGGGGGCAGAATAGAGGCAATGGAACAGATAACAACCCCGCCTAGGACGTTGCCCTAACCCAAGACTCCCTGCTGGGGATGGGGTCACCTGCCTGTATATAGAACGGGGGGGCTCACCCAGGAATGCACAACTGCTGTTATTGTTTTTCTAGTGCGTTCTGGCGCTGACAAAGGCCCCCAAGGTTTGGGACTAGTGAAGGAAGAAAAGGTTAGAGGGAGGGAGAGGGGCATATCCACAGGTAGAACAGGAGGAAAGAGCCAGGCTTTAACGCCTGAGTGCTCTGCAGAAGCTAGAAATAGCTCTGCCTGCAGGGGGCCATGCCTTCGTGGGAGGAGGCCCTGTCATCAGCCCGACCGCCAGTACACGTTTATTTTAGGAATAAGGAGATTATCAGGTGGGATATCCAAGTACAGAAGCAAGAAACCTCACAGCTTTGTACAGGGCTATAACCCCCCTCCTTCGCCTCCACGATCGACCGGTTGGTGTCCCCTCAAGGTAGAGAGGGGCAGGCCAAAGGTGAGAGCTACTCGCGAGGTTTAGTCTTGTCTCCCACTGATGGGCTCCACTGAGGAAGTGCTTAATGGATGCTTGGCCAAAACAAAAGCCCCATTCATTAGCTTGAATTGTTAGTTTCACCCTGAATGAGGGTGATGGCTCTCTTTGGGTACTTTGAGGATGCGAAGATGATTATCTCGGCTGATAATGATGCAATGTTAGACACTCTCACTTCGGTCTTGGGAAACTCCAATCGGACACAAAAGGAGGAGGCCTTCACAAAGGGAAATGTAGCTGATGATAACCGTGGTGGAGTAAGAGCTGGCTGAGAGTTTGGCAAAAAAAATTTGTTTGATTAAGGTAAAGCAACCATGACATTTCGCCCGTGGGAGTATGACAGTTGCTCTGATTGAGTACGGTACAAAGACGCACATACGCTGTCCTGCCGCGCGTCTCCCTTGGGAATGGTACGTCTTCCCTACGGATTCCGACACACATGGCACAGAGACCCGTAGCAGCACAGCGGAGACTAATCAGGCAGAGCTGCCAACGGCCTGTCACAATACCACTAGCTACACCACAGGAAAAAAAAAGAGAGCGAGAATGCAGGAAAGAGGAGGAGGAAGAGCTGTGAGAACCAGACTGATGGACAGGTAGAGAGAGGGGAAGACAGCAGGAGAACAACAGATAGAACGACTGATACAGTATGACAGACAGGGTGAGGGAGAGGTGACGGAGACGCCCACAGGGACGGGGGAGAGATTGAGGAATGATTCCTGTTTCAGACAGTATCTGTGAGACGACTGACATCCAGTTGGGACGGGTGGCTTACCTGCGGCTGATGATGAAGACTCCGATGAAGATGAGTAACAGAATCACGCTGCCAATCACAGACACCAACAGGACGGTGGAGTTGGCGCCATCTCCGATGATGGGAGAGGGAACTAAGAGGAAAAACAACATTAAAGTTTATCTCAAATGTATATTTAAAGTGTCAGTTTAAATTTGTCAGCCATTTTGAATTCTTACTGAAGAGCCTAGTTTCATCAGAGAGGAACAAATCCTGTTTCTTTTAAGTTGCTGAAACAACCTAGTATCAAAGCTTGAAAACATTCCACTCGTTACAGAGTTTGCTTTAAAGTGCTTTTAAAAATACCAGCAACTTTGTAGTGAGCCAACAAAGAAACTATCGTAAAGAAAAGGAAAACATACACATGAGCTATAATTATGTTACTTTAGAGAAATAGTTTCCGGATGAATGGGTGATCCACCCTAAAATTCAACACAAGTCTCTAATTGTGGAAACAAAGACTTGCCATTGTTGGCTCGGTAACATGCACATGGAAACCTACCTGAGTTAGTCATGAACTCGAAGGGGGAACTGAAGTCTCCGTAGCCAGCGGCGGTGCGGGCACGCACATGGAATACATAGGAGGTGAGCGGGCTCAGGCCTTTAATCTCAGCACTTCGGGACGTGGTCTTCATTATGCGATAGCTGCGCTCATTTTGATCCTGATTGGATGAGAGAAACAGGAACCAACAGTTGAACCAACTTGTGGGATTGGTCATTATGATTGTTTTATTTGGAATCAAACCCTGATAAAACAAAACGGAAGAGGGATTTGTTTAAGGTCTGACACAGAAACCACGGCCAGGCTTTTGTTGGGAAAACCGCAGCCTTGTTGTACAAAAACAAGGCTGCCATCTTTGTTTTCGCTTGCTCCCTTGGGTGTAACCTGAATTTGCTTGTTCAAAATTCCCCCGTTTCATCACTATATCCAAACCACTTAAACAATGTGGAGTTCGAACCAAAACAAGCAAAGGAACTAAGTATAATTATTATTTTTTCAATGTCCCCTAATGTTTGGCTTATAATTGTTGGATCACGAAACAAGAACCTTTGTGTCTTGGTCTTGAGAGTGTGTCAGAGTGTGTTTGCAATGGAAAACATCAGCATGCAAGGGAAAGGAATCTGACCACTGCTGCAATCTGTAATCAGTCAGCCAGAGGAAGACACAGCGGGAGCAGAGAGAGGAGAATGCTGTTATCCTCTTTCTATCCTAACGGCCCGCATGCTCCACCCTAGATCTGTCCATCCACCCCATGCTGTTCTGAACCTGCTGGTTCACCAGACTCCTGCTGCGAGTGTGAGTGAGTCTGGTCTGGCCATGAACTAAAATGCAGCTCTCTCGTTTGATATACAGTACCTGACATCACACTGCTCAATGAAGGCTTCACATTGATTCCTAGACCTTAATCTGCGGTTTCAAAGAAGCATATTTCCCATTTGTAGTCTCTGACAAGAACTTTTACAAAAGTACATCCCTAATCTAAAGATGCCAGGATGAGGAACCTGCCATCTTACAACAGGATGGATTGCAAAACTAAATCCAACCAGCAAAGTTTTTCTGGTGAAGTTGGTTGACCAAGCTTTCTGGTTAAGAAACCTAATTGGGCTGTACACCAGCGTCCAAAACACAACATCTCATCAGAGCATACTTGCCAACCTTGAGACCTCAGAATTAGGGAGATATTATTGGGGTTTGGGGGTGGGTTTGGGGGAGGCGCACTGGCGGGGTTGCGGGGGCGGGGCGCCTCATATAAAATCACACAAACAAGCGTAACGTAAAGAATAATATAATTAATTTATTTGTACATAATTTATAACAACAACACTCCTCTACTGATGGTTGTATTTGAAGGTGCAATGCTTCGCAGCCAGTAGCCGCGCTTGACTTTGAGGTGTAAGTTAACCTTTATTATTGTTCGGTCTGAAACGGCGCCCAGGTCGGTCCGGGAGATTTTCGGGAGGGGCTTTGAAATTCGGGAGTCTCCCGGAAAAATCGGGAGGGTTGGCATGTATGCATCAGAGCCAAATTTTCGAAACTACTTTCCCATGAATCATCTCACCTTCTCGTAGTACTTGACCTCGTACTCAAGAATGACTCCGTTGGGTCTCTCGGGTTGCTGCCATGCCAAAGACACAGCGTGTCTAGTGATGTCCTTGGCCTGGATGGTGGTAACCGGAGAGGGAGCTGGAAGAACAGAAAATCACAAAGAGAAAAAGCTTAGTTTTGCACTGACCACCTAGCTGTTTCAGAGAAAAATAAACATGTTAGTGCCACAAAGCAATGAAAAGGTATGAGATTAGAGATATGTATGCTGTCAAACTGAGAACACCTGAAAAACACCTAAACGCTGGAAGTTACACAAGTTAGCATGTGTGACGATGTAGTGATTACAGCTTCGCAAATCCCAGAAAAAGGCTGGATCACCAAAGTGATGCACCCATTACATCGTCATCATTACGGATCTACTATGAGAATCAGTCAAGTGCTTCTGATTCTTTTCCTCTTTTCATAATTCCACTTTGCTACTACAGAAGGTCCATTGATGTAGTCATCTAGGGAGCACATTCTTATCTGTAATCTTTAGGGTTTTATCAATGACACTCTGCAGCTGCCAAAGGGGAATTTAAGCCAGACCCTGAGACGATTCTGGCCTAGTTTCTTAGCACAGATGAAAATTATAATTAGAAACAGATCAGATCATGTTGTAGCCAAATTGGCCAGTGAGTGAAAAAGTTAATTTCAAACCCTGTTACTAAGGTAATACTGATATGGCCCTTAGCAAGCATCAGTATATAAAAGCAGATCTGGCTTCAGTGCTGTAGGGCAATATCTGCTCAGAACCCCGATATATGGGGTCATAAAAGCTAAGAACAGACGGTCAGGAGTGAAGGACTGTTTGATGAGTGTTCCGTACAGGTGTGACGGCTATTACAATCAGAGTTCACCAAGACAATGATGGTGAGAATGACACTTGGAAGACCCCACTCCTGGGGGCCCTACACACATAGTCCCCAAAGCCAGACAAAAAAGCACTTCCTGTCAAGAACCCGAAATTAAACACCTTGTAAAAGTTAACAGTCCACTCAGCGCAAACAAATGCGAACAGCCAACAAATGCACATATGCGCAATTTGACCCGACATGCGGTTTAACATCATAAAAATCCATTCTGACAGACACAGGCAAGAAGTAATTAGAAATTTCTCTGAGGTGATATAAGACAGAGTACTTTAACAGACGAGAAGCTGATTACTGAGTTGGTGACAAATTCAACACATCAGCCTTTGACCAGATCACATGAAGACATCATCCTGGTATTTAATGAAGTCATAACAGTGGGAATATCATTTTCAACAATAATTTGTGAACATAAACCACACACTTACCCGCTTGGTTAGTGGTAACGTCACAGACACCGCCTGTTCCGGTCCAGGACTCTGCTTGGAGACCCCATTGACAGCCCAGATCTCAAAGGTGTAGTTAGTGTGAGCTTGCAGGTCGTTTATGGACACCCGGGTGGCGCGTAGGCCCAGCTGCTGGGGGGAAAAATGGATGCCGTTGCCGCAGGGCTGACAGCGTTGGCCGTCCGAGCTGCACCGCTTGCATATGACGTTATAAGCAAGGTCCTGCCTGCCACCGGAGGATGCTGGAGTCGTCCACTCCAGATTCACGGAGGTCTCATTCACATTGGAAATAAGGTGCTGAGGAGCAGATGGAGGCTCTACGAAAAGACAATTTTGGAAAAATATACAGTTTAGAGAACTATGACAAAATATGCACATGATTTATGTTTCATTTCCACTACAGTGATGTCTGAAAGTTTTGGAACAAACAAAACAGGATTATGACTGTGGCAGAGATTGATCTCAAAATACACCCTTGGCAAGGGAATCTTCAATGGTAAACAAATACACACCCGCACACACACACACACACACACACACACACACACACACACACACTTTTATTGCCACTGCAGGCAGATGATGTTACAGGCTATGACGGATACAAGTCTGTTTGTGTGCTTGTGTATTGCCGCTGTTTTTCACTGTGGTGTTTTCGTAAACCAGGCACTGCTGAATTTAAAGATAATTACATTTATGACAAACCAGCACCACAGGCAACGCAGTGCTAGCTGCGCAAAAAGGAAATACACCAAACCCGCACACGAGAGAGAGAGAGAGAGAGAGAGAGAGAGAATGAAAAAGAGAGAGAATGATTACATCTCCATAATTGAGCAACTTGCTGATAGGGATCTCATAAATGCTAATTTGGTCGCCCTCGCTGGCATCTCTGGTATAGAAATGCAATGACGTTCTTGTCATAAATATGGTTCTCTAAATCAGCAGTCTCAGGTTGACTTTCTCATAAAATCTGCTCGCAGATTTTATTTTATTATTTAGGAGTTGCTCTTTTATTGCTCGGGACACTTAATTGAGTCCTCGGGTATGCTATATTCAAGTATTAAGTTGAATATAGAGATTTCTCCTAAAATCCCCGAGGAGAAATTAACATAGAAAGAAGTGTGACAATTGTCAAAATACATTATAGAGATTTTAAAAAATCATAATTTTGTTTAGAGAAAACTGGATGAGAAATGTTTGAGTTCAGATTGAAATGTCAAGGCTTCGGTATCTTGAAAACTTTGAGCAAAGTCTGCGACACTGTTGAGGTCTCTTTTGAAACTCCAGAGGATGTGCGATTGTTAAGGTCTTAACAAACATGACAAAATCTCAAAAGCAAGAGATATACACCTTATTTTTCAACGTGGAAGTATGCAAATTCCTGTGAATTTCTAAGACTTCCGATTCATTAGTCGCAATAGGTACATAATTAAAAGAATAATAAAGTGCAGTGAATGGTAAAATGTCTCGGTTACATATGGTAACCCTCGTTCCCTGAAGGAGGGAACGGAGACATATGTCAGAGATGATCCGAGGAAATGTGATCCCATTTCATCAGATGAACTCTGACGTATGTCGAGAGTGACCGACTGAAAGGGAATGTTTCGGTTACGTATGGTAACCCTCGTTCCCTGAAGGGGGGAACGGAGACGTACGTCGAGAGTGACCGACTGCAATTTCAAGCAGCATAGTGGACTGTTTTTGTACAACTAAAATAACTGGAGTAGATGACACCAAAAGCCTAGTATAATCCAATTATAAATGGCTGCACTTGTCTATTGTTAAAAAAAAGTAGATTGGCATTAAGCAAGGGTCTCATTTTAATTCCATTACTCTTAAAAAAATATTAGTCTCCAAATCTCCCACTGGATGGACAAACAGGTAGTCCGCCACCTACTGGTTTAGCCAAAGTTTGGCATTTTTGACTGGGATAGACAAGAGTATTTTAATTAGAAAGAAAAAATAAATTCCTTCACTCTTTAAAAGATCTCCATTGAGATTTGTCATTCCTATGGGTGGTCTTGAGTACCACACGTTCAACATTAAACTGAAAGAAGTGAGTGAAGGGGACAAACATTCAAACAGGATGTGTCTCATTATCCCTCCTCGAGATCTCCCCATATGGCAAAAGCCATTTTCAAATATCATATCCTCCAAATCATTTAAACACTTCAAACACATATCTGATCCAGGTCTGGATTAGATTGAATTCCTCCTGGCTGAGCTTTAAGTGTAAATGGTCTTTAAACTCTGTTTAACCTGTATTAAGTATGTGGCTGCTGTACCCACCCGGCAGACTGGGGTGAAGCGAGCGCGCTCCCACGGTGGCTCGGTGCCACACGCTCCGTGATTGACAGGAGCTGATTAAGTCGACTGGCTTCGCTGCATTTTAATACGATAAGGTGAGAGAGAGCCTCAGCTCGGCAAGCGTAATGGGGTCGTTTCTCTCGCGCCTCTTTGCTGTCTGTCTCCCCACTTTCTCGCATTTCGCTTTTTTCCCTCCCTTGCTACCTATAGCGCCTTTTTATCTCGTTTTTATATGCGCCTTTTAGCGCATTGGCGGTAGTATGTGACGGCTGCTTCTGGGTGAACGACAGACGGTGATATGAAAGAGAGCTCCAATTAGAGAGAGGCTAGAGAAAGGAGATAGAAGCGAGAAAGACAATCCGATACGTAAAATGGACGTCCGATAGGTGCATGAGAGCTCTTCCTCCCCAGACCTGCCGCCCCTGTTCATTCAGATTTGGAAAACCTATTAAATCTGACACCATGAACACATCTGGCCTGGGTGCCTCTCTGCCCCTTTCCCAGATATCTTTAATATATTTATCACGTAACGCTTTTTAGATCACCCCGGCCTAGGCGCGCGCGTGTGTGTGTGTGTCTGCAAGAGTGATTCGTATGTGAGAAAGAGCGTGTCATGATGTGTGTGTTCGGGTTTTTTTTAACGATTAACCCTGTCGTTTTGGCTCAAAGCTGTGCCGCGTCAACTTTGCAAGTCTCTATTTAACAAGCAGAACACTGTTATCAAATCCATGACTCACCTCAGGGTCTGACACACATATCTATCTTTACTCATCATGACAAAGCTCCTCCCAACTCACTGCTACACACACACACACATGCATTTTCAGTCAGTCACAAAACTTTTTGATAAGACAATGCAGGAATAAAAGACACAAAATAACATCTGCTGCAATTAAAAGTCCAATAATTTGTCACTGTCAAGCACATTTTTTGTCCTTATAGCCTTTAGGAAAACAGCTCCACTAGTGTGTGAAGTGAACAGCTGCAGTCTGATACAAGTCCAGTCAGTGCTGGTTCTCCTGAGTGATATGTGCTTCCTCAGTTCAAAATCCCTGACCTGGTCTAATGATTGCTCATGTCCAGGGCGGTATGTTTACGTCTGTTTTTAGTCTCACACAGCCAGACTTTTGACTACAAGCATAATCTGGTCCACATTACAGCTTATTCTGGCCAACAACAGCACACAGGAAGAGACCATCTAACTGAAATCTAAAGTGACCCTGTGACATTTAAAGGTGGGTAATTATGAAATGGAGTGTCTTTGAACTTTAAACTTTCCACTAGATATTTCTAACAAGCTCGAATTTAGCATGTTTCATGTTTTAAACATTCAAACTCATTCGGATTAAAACAATAAATTGTGTTTATGTCATTAGTCCAAATGAAATTGTGAAATTTGGCAAAGCCGGAATAACAGAACTAAATATTTATTGGATTTGTCCACCATGTATCTAGACTACCGTTCAAAAGTTTGGGGTTAGTATAATTTTTTTTTTTTTAAGAAATTAATATTTGTATTCAGCAAGAATGGCCTAAATTGATAAAAAAATGACAGAAAAATTATGAAAAGATGAAAACGTATAATATTACAAAATATTCATATTTTAAAATAACACTTATTTTGAACGTTCTATCCTTCAAAAAAAAAAAAATCAGTTTCCAGATTTCCAGAATATAATGCATGATTTCCGAAGGATCACTGAAGACTGACTCTGAAAATTCAGTTTTGCCATCACAGGAATACATTATATTTTGCAATATATTAAATAATAAATACTAAAATATATAAAAAAATAAAACCCTAAATCGTTATTATCAAATAGTCCAAATGAGACCTCTTTCAAAATCTTACCAACCCTAAACTTTTGGACAGTAGTATAAATACAATTAGCAATATGCACGGAAGATAGAAGTGATGCACAATGTGTATATTAATCCATGGAGTCGGCGTGAACCCAAATAAAAGTAAATGCACTTACGTGTGCAGGGCGTAGAGGCAGGGTCCGTCTCAGACCTGAAAAAGCTTTTGTCACAGGCACAGGAAGTGGATCCCTCCCTCACAGAGTAACTGTGCAGGGGACACTTGGAACAGCTGTCGTCTGTAGCCAGCGCTCTGTAGTAACCGATCTTACAGGCTGCAAAGAGAAAGAAAGAGAGAGAGAAAACTGAGATGTTAATGATTATAAACTATCCAACATTTCCTGCTACAGTATCTCATAGTTTTGCGATAAAAATTGTAGTCTTTCACCTCCAGCAATCATAAAGACACTCTGTCTGTGTATGTTTATGTCAGGCCTGTGAAACACACTGTAAGGGAGTGGTGTGGAATGTCTGAATGACAGACAGCAGTGCACGGCTTTATGACACTCTAATGAAGAGAGGAAGTGATACCAGAGGAATGCACTGTCATTAATCCTAACACCCAAGCCAAGCCCTCTCTCGCTCCCTCTCAGCATTTGCTCTATACCTCTGTTTTTGCTTTCAATCTCTCTTTTCAAGTTTGTCCGCTTTCTTTATTTTCTTGTCCATTTTTGCCCTCCCTCCAGCTTTATTCTTTTCTTCCTTTGTTTGTTTGTCTTTCTACTTCCTTCTTTCTTTTTCTGTTGCTCCTAATATGCCACACACACAAACACACAGCATAATTTCCTATTTATGGTGACAGAGACAAAGGAATGCTTTGAGGTCTTGTATTGACTTTTTTTCCCCCTCTACAAAGCCATCGATACCCGCAGAAGTACAGATAGCATTTGAACAAGAATAAAGCCGCACTACTTATGACATTTATCTAAGAGTTTATTGATCTGTAGATAGTGTACAGATGTGTTTCCCTAAAAGGCCCTATCAATGTAAACGCTCTGTATGGAATATCACAAATCATAATAATGCCCTTAGCGATAATCATACATGCTCTTAGCAAAGCATTATGGGAAAGAAACACAAGGCTTTTATATGACAAATAGGACAAACAAGTTTTCGTGTGTCGAGAGGATGGGCATTAAAGGGCAGTCAGAATGGGCTTTGTGTGCCATTCACTTACATTCATATGAATGCGAACAAATGTGAAGATATTTGCCTTTCACTGCGTACAAAAGTTTGGGTTTGGTGAACTCTGACCTGCAAAGTCACAATGCAAAAATACGTTAGACCAACAGGGGATATAAAGATCACGGATGTGCCTCTTGGGTGAAAATCAAACATAGGGAAACCCTCATTTTGGTGGTTTTGCATCAATTAGTAAGCTAGTAAGTTCAGTTAAGAAGAGTCTCGTTGCTTTCAGTGTGCCGGAAAATATTAAAAGTGTATACTGGTTTGTCTAAAAACACAAAAAACGATTGAAAATAATTTAGAAAAAACATCAAAAGATAAAAATCAATCATTTAAAATAGATTTACAGTGCAATATGAAGGATAAACCATGATTTTGAGATCTGCTAAAAAAATTACAATTAACAGTATTATTAAAATAAAACTATTTTAATTATACTGTGATGGAACGTGACATCATATCCGGTTTCCTATATTTGTTGCTGGGTCCGAAATATTTTTTATTTTCTCTAGCCCCGTGACTGTGCCTTTACACGGATCCTAACCAGTCATGTAGCCCCGTCAACAGTTAAATATCACTACTGCAAGTATAAATGTGAAAAGCATTCTGATTGTTGTGATATTGTTACATCTCAGTATTTCCGCTTCAGAAAAGTTCTCTGCTTTTGAGTGACAGGATGCAGGAGGTCAAGACCAACAGTACTTCAAACAAGTGTCCCTCATCACTCTCTGCCTCATTCTCTCTTATTTTTACTCATCGCTGGCCAATTCTTTTAATCTCACATGAGTGTCAGGAACCCCGGGGCTGCATTAGTGCTCGCCCTCGGGAATCACCACCTTCCACTCTCCTCCATTTCTCTGTTTCATCTCTCTCTCCATCACAGACTGCCCAGGGGCCAATCACTCGCAATCAGCCGCAATAGCATGCTTGATCAGAGGAGAGAGTTAATGTACATCTTCAGAGAGAAGATTAACACAGTTTTGTCATCTTCTAAACAGGATCCATAAAACAACAGTAGGGGGGTGAGGGATAGAAAGATAGGACAAAGTCAGGGAGAAGAGATGCAGACCTGGGTCGCAACCTTTACTGGACAGTGGGTTTTTGTTGCAGTGCATTGGAGGAGAAGAATGGGAATTAGAGCTGGAGGCTTCATCTGATCAGCTTTGGTTCATCTTAACACCAGCTGGAGGACAGAGTTAATTGAAGAGGATTCTTGGGAAGCTTAACGCCACGGTAGGAAACTGGAGGTGTGATCGAGAGACCAGAAGACCTTGAGTGAAGGAGCTTCAGTCTTGTTTATAAGCGAATGCACTCATTGACTTGTAGCACTTTTCTCAAGCACTTAGGATATCTAACACCCTCCACCTGCTTAAGAGCCCGAGTGTTTTCTCAGTCCCAAACCCTTACGGAGGATGGCCAGCTGTCTTCTCCCTTCCTAAGTCCTCCATCCTAGATCCCTCAGGAGACCCCTAACAGATCCTTGGTTTCCATTCCACACACATCTCTCGTCCCCCCTACAGGTCTGACCTTTCCACTCTCTCTCCATGAAGCCTATGACCATTGGGCTGGACAATAGCAGGACAATCACGGTCTCATTGTCCACTCCGGTGGACGATAGAAGAGATGAGCTTTCTGCCTGTGACATAATAGGGTCGTAATTACCAGCCCATGCCCTAATATTCAGGGTCAGCACTCTCGTCCTACCGTCCACCGCAGGGACAATGTCCTTCTCAATGAAGACACCATCTCAGACTGAATGCCTTCAATAGGCTTTAGACCTTAAAACAGTCACCTGTTGTCTTCCATAGAAAGACAAAACGCAGAGTGGAGTTAAGGACAAAAGCGGATAGGGCATTGTGTTGGGAAGCGAATGAATTATGGAATTCTGCAAGGTATGTGTGGCGGTTTATGAGTATTGAAAGATGTTCCAGGCAGGACAAAAGACTTCAATTAGATGCATGTAATCCGAGGACGTTCGGTTAGACACGTACAGAGGGTGATACTTGCATCAATAAAGACACTGATGGTTTTCTATTCAGATGATCGCAAATAAATAAACAGGGGACAAAGAGGTAAAACTGCAGGAAAAATAAATAGAAATGTGAGGAGAAGTGGAAAGAAAAAAATGAGAGAGGGGGACAGGAAAATGAGAGGGAATGGAGCTTCAGCGCTGGGTGGTCTTCAGAGTGTGTGTCCTTTTGGAAATTCAACACTGACTTAACTCTGCCAGGTTATATTTCTCTCCTCACACACACAAGTGAAGTGTGACTCTCTCCGTCTCTATCTCGCTCTCCGTTTCTGCCTTTTTTTATCCACCACCTGCACCCCAGAGTAATTAAAAAACAATGAAATAAAAAGTAATAAAAACAACAAAATGCAAGTTGTCTAAGTTGCGAATTTAATTTACGCAATAACAAAAAAACCCATAGCAGTTTATGTGTAAGTCTTAAATGTTTTTGCACATTTTGAAACATTTATTTGCATCCTTTTGTCGAGCGTTTCTGTCCAGCATTTTAATGCATTACCCCATAATCACATAAAAAATATATTGATGGAAACCCAGCTAATGCTGCTCATAAACAGTTTTACAAGTTGGGAAATTCATTTGAAATTGAGCATATTGGACAATTTTGGCTGCTGCTCTGAAGAAGAAGAAAAAAAAGAAAGCCTCTTTTGCACACACACACACATGCATCCACACACACACACACAAAGACTTGCCAAAAGCAGAGAAAGTGACCTGTGGGCTTGCGTGAGCTAATGGCTAACATATTTATGACACTTTTATGATGCTGGCTTATCTCTGAAGCCGCTGCTCAGAAGGATCAACAGTGGCTAATCCACCACACATACGCACACACACACTCCCTCCCTCACATTATCCTCATGTTGGAATATCAAAGACTTTTTATGACATTTATCTACTTTATAGCCTTTAATGTAGTTCCTTGCCCCTTTAGTCACTTAACAGGCCAGTTGTTACTTGTAATAGAAATGTTAAATATGTAGTTAACGATCTATATTATTTTCTATATAGTATTTATAGTACACACTTATTTGTCATTACTAAATGTTTTCTAAATTGTTATTGCCATCACACCAGTCACTCGCTATTCGGTTAACCACTGGTTTATACCAGTGAAAATTCCCTGTGTTATCTTTTCGCCTGAATGAAGAGAAGAAAAAACATAACAGGAAAAAGAGAGACGATTATCATCTCTGCCCTCCAGCACACCACACCAATTCCCTCATTGATCGGTTCCCACCTTCTTCTGCTTATTAATTACATCTGCAGTGACTGATATCTTGATCCACTCACTGCATGCAAACATTCCTCATCGCTGCAGTGTGCGTGTGTGAGAAGATGCTGTGATTGATGTGGCTCTAACCCCGGAGAAGCTTGTTTGTCAGCGAGGGGCCAAGCTGCGTCAAACCTTACTGGCTTTAATCTCCATATATTCGCCTCGGTTTTATTTATCGCTCTTCTGTCTGTCTCTGCTGCTACGTACCCTTCTCCTGCCCTCTCTGGCTCTCTGATCCCCCACCCGAACCTGTCAAAACTTTCCTGGAACTTTTCTAAAGACAGTCCCAAGGTCTTACCAAAGTAAGGTATGGCGGTACAGCTAGAGGCGAATGCACACAAAGGACGTGTGTTAACCTTTATGTGCGAGAGCTCCGCTTTGAGGTAAATTATTATGTGGCCATCTGCTGTACAGAAGTGTGTGTGTTGCTGTATTTTATATAAGGAGCTACGTAAAGCTTTGAAGGAAAAGGAAGGGGGCAAAGCAGCACAGACAACAACTCCAGGGTAGGTCTTTCTGAATCATATCAAGATCCCAGCCAGAGGTTCGGATCTGATAGACAGGAACTCCACCTACACACAGACGTTTCAGGAAGTTCTTTATGAAGGGTTGGCTCAGGCAGGTGTCAAGAAAACACTCTTTTCTCCTTTCAGTTTGCAGTGGGGGCAGGGACAGCGCAGCAGCAGGGAAGTGGAGGTGAAGTCTCTATGAAATGCAGCTCATTGTCTTGTCTACTGTCCTCTGAGGGGAGCGGGCAGCTGAGAGAGGCAGGGGGCCAAACATCTCACATTCCTAACAATTCCTGCATAGCAAACAAGGAGAAGATGCCTTGCAATGTGTGTGTATGCGAAGAGAATGTTAACCTGAAAGATTAGTCATTTTTGATTGATTTTGATTTTGAGTTCAAATTTTGATTTTGAAATTCAGTCATTTTACTCACTCTCATGTCGCTAAAAACATGCAGGGTTAGATGTCTAAAAAAAGGAGTTATCTATTAAAGTATAGACCAAAATTTAAGCCATTTAATTGTTAAAATGCAGTTTGAACTTTCAGAAGGTATGGTGGAAAGCACAAATGTTCAGAGAATAATGCTTTAAATATCAAAATTGTATTCAGGCAAAGCTATCAAACAGCTGGAAATGACTTGGTATAGTGTTACTAGTTTATGTTAATGGTTGACTTTTTTAGCACTTTCTTTTGTACCTTGGAGAATATCTTGGTATCTTTTTAGTAATTTTGTTATGTGTGTTCGCCATTTGCATTAGTTTATTAGCATTCATTTATTTTTTATTTTTGTTTTACTTTAGTTTAACTTAAGTAGTTGTATCACTTTAGTACTTGCAAAGTTTATCTAATATTTTATTTCAGCTTTATTTAAAAAATAATCAAATTATTTTTAATATTTTTAATTAATAATTACAACACATTACAACAAAGGTAATGTGGCAATACTGTTTTACAGCAATGGTATCAGAAGGTAATACTATGGTACTTTAAAATATTCAGAGAAATTCATGTTCCACATAGTACTCTGTGGTACTTCCAAAAATATCATGACACCAAATGAAAATTCTAAAATCCTGTGGCACTTCTTTGGTACTTTTCTGTAAGAGCACGATGCATCAAGGTACTTTCAAAAATATGATAGTTCTACTATTGTAAAAGCCCCAAAATCACAGTAGTCTCACTGTACATGTACTACAGATCCCAGAAAAAAAAAAGTTTTAGTCCACTATCAACATCAAATATATATACTCTCACTTATTACGTTCTCCTTGAGGGTTCTCTCAGTTACACTTCTCTTTTTTCTCTCTGTTTTTTCTCTCTTGCTCGTGGTCATAATTGCCTCGCTCTAGAAGGTGCAGAAATTGTCCCCTCATTGCAAAGCCAACATTTTTCCCCTCAGTACAAATGCTCTGGCCTGCAATTGCTTTTCTGGCACTCCATAACCCCCCAGCCCTGTCTGTCTCTTTCAACACATCTCACAGGCTGGATTACTCTTACAATCATTAGCAAATAGCACTCGCTTCAAGCAGGCTTGGCATTGGGCTCTCTCTGGAACGCTATATTAAATTCTGCAGAGGGGTCAGGGCGGTGCATTCGGCGTGAACCCTGGCTAAGTGGTGCTCTCTTGAAGAGCTGATGCTGCTGAGAACAGGTCGTGTCCCGTCCACTTGTTTTGTTCAGCGGCCAGACCGCAGAGACTGCAAAGGGCTACTCTGGGCTGGGCTGCAGCCAGTAGCGGCAGGACGTGCTTTGACAGCTCATGGTGAAGAAAAAAAAGAGATTCTCCAAGACAAAACCCCTTAAGAAATGTACATTTCAAAACCTGAATATGAGCTACAGCTTATAGGTTTGCGCACTGATCTGTGATGCTCATGTGGGAAATGCAATTTCAATGTCTCCTCCTGTTTTTATCGCCTAAAATTCAAAATTTGTCAGCTAAAAACCTGCAAAAGTTTTCAAGGTCTTTAAGTTATAGTATCGGTTTTCCAGATAGAACCAACACAGAAGTTTGCCCCGTGAGGACCACGGTGAACACAGAAAAAATGAAGGTAAGGTCTGTTCGGTGCTGGTTGATGCCAGGGAGGGTCGTGGCCTCTGGGTAGAGATATTGCGCACGGGAGAGAGAGATAGAGAATGAGAGGGAAAAAGAGAGATAGAGAAAGGCCCTTATTGATTCTAGGAGCTTTTCACATGCTAATGTTCTCGCTGTCGGCTTCGGTCCCCCACCACCTCTTAGCCAAGGGCCTTCAAAGGAAGGCTGCCACACAAAGACAGGGAGAATGCACTGTGCTGCCCGCTGAATGGACACTCTCGCTTAGCGAGCAAAATATGCCTTAAAAACACCAAGAACAGCTCATGACATAGAGAACATTGCACTGGAGAAACAGGCACACTCTTTAAATCTCAAATGGAACGGATAAAATCTAACAGTTTGATTGCATGCATCAAATCAGAGCCAAAGAAAGCAGTAACAACTTACAGTGAAAATAAGCAACATTAAGACTGGATATTTTCCCCCCTCGCAAGTGATCCAAAATTCAGCACAGCGCAAGAATTCCTTAGACATACTGAATGCACATGCAAAGGGTTATGGGTTGTGGTTGCTGTGAATGTGCGGCCACAAGCTCGTGCCTTGGAGCAGAGGTGTGTGCCGACGAGGTGGTGAGCGAGCAGAAAGAATATCTGGATTCTCGGATTAATGTCCAGCAAGGGATATTAAAGGGTAAATGTGTCAACACCACGGCAACGATGAGTGAATTACACTTCGCAACAGTCTCTTTTTCGCTTTGCTTTATGTCCCGTGTGTTAGCTTTTGAAGGTTGAGGAGTGCAAATATAAATGAGAAAAATGCACGTGTGGTTAAATTGCGAAAGTCTGTGTGTACACACATATAAATGCACTCAGAGTTTGTTAAGAGAAACATGCTCGGGTTATTTAAGTAAGCCACATGTGTTAGAGGAGGCACGCAACATTGTAATGCTGTTACGGGTCGTTGACAGGCCAAGAGGAGTGTGTGTGTGTGTGGGGGACTGGTAATCCCTACGGTATGGGGACAAAATGTCCCCACAAAGATGGCAATATCCGAAATCCTTGTCCTTGTGGGGACATTTTTTGGTCCCCATGAGGAAAACAGGTTATAAATCACACTAAGTGATGTTTTTTGAGAAAGTAAACATGCAGCATGTCTCCTGTGATGGGTAGGTTCAGGGGCAGGGGTAGTGTAGGGGGATAGAAAATATGGTTTGTACAGTATAAAATGCATTACGCCTATGGAATGTCCCCATAAAACATGAAAACCCAACATGCGTGTGTGTCCTTGTTTATATTACATTGCGGGGAACAAATGTCCCCATAAGGATAGTAAAACCTGAGATCACCTACATTGTGGGGTCCAGCCAGCGGTCCCCACTTTTCAAAAGGCTTATAAATCACACAGGATGAGTTTTTTTGAGAAAGTAAAAATGCAGAATGTTTCCTGTGATGGGTAGGTTTAGGGGCAGGGTCAGTGTAGGGGGATAGAATGTACAGTTTGTACGGTATAAAAACCATTACGTCTATGGAGAGTCCAAAAAAGATAGTGAACCAGACGTGGGTGTGCTTTAGTTTGCAACTCAATGTGATATAAAGACCAGAAATTTATAATTTTGTCTCACTAAACTGCTACTTAGCTACTTTTTTCTCCTCAAGTACAGAATTATTCTGTAATTTCACAGTTACTTATTGGTGACAAAACTGCTAAGCAACAATGTGTAGCTACATTTCAATGATTCTATATAAGGATCCCGTTCCTATGTTTCGAAATTCCTTGGTGAGATTTACGTCTACAGAAGTGCTTCAGCAAACGCTCTTCATCTTCCCCTCCCGCTTTTCTGTGTCTTTCTCTCAGCGCTAACAAAGACATAAAGTCACAACTAATTGCGTTCAGTGACAAACCGAGTGGCTATTTCCACAGCAGCTGGTCTGAGAGAGACCAATCCACTCTAACGAAAACCCCAGGAATGGAATAAACCCTCAAGTCTAATAGCAAGCATTAGATCCAGGCATGCTTCAGCCCTTCCAAATAATTACCAGTATTAATGTGCATTGTGAAGTCGCCGCTGTGACCCCTACGGGCTAATCACTAGTGTTGCCTTGCATTGTGGAAACAGGTCTGCCAACCCCCAAAATAATCCCATTACTAAGTCTGTCCTTTCTCCAGCTCCTGTTCTTGTAGACACGCTCTCAGCTAATTGACATCTGTTAACTGACGTCCTATCTAGAAGTGCCGAGAGTGAGTTTTGCGAAGAGCACTTCAGTCAGGAATCCCTGAGTATGCTGCCGAGTATGCATGTTTGCGCAATGGAGAGTTCAAAAAGTGCTTTTGTGCGTGTCTATGAATAGCATTTCTTTCATTCACGTTTGCACATTTACCTAAGTGAGAAAACAACGAGCCACTTCAGTTCCTGTCATTCATACTGCAAAAAAAGTTTAGTCATTTTGTTCAAACTACTAGCACTAAGATTAATTTGTGACATTAATCATCATGAATCAAACCATTCATATTATGCCTTCATAAACACTTCATTAGTAGAAAAGAACAACTGCATTCATGGACTCCATCTGGTGCATTTGTAAAGGGAAAATTTTGGCAGCGTCCTAATCAAACCCGAAGACAAAGACGCACAGCAGCCATGCTGACTGTAAAGTTAACCGTGCCCCTCTTGCATAAAACAGGTCAGCAGTTTCAACGTCTCTTTCAGAAGAAAATGATGGCTCGGGCCTTCCTGCCTTCGACACAGGCTCAGTCCGACCTATGACCTTCTCTGGAAGGAAGCCAATTTAAGGGCTCCATGTACGGAACGGGAAAAGAAAGGAGCCAGGCACTAACTGATGGGGAGGATCGCATAAAGTAGCTGGGTTGGGCGCTCACGTCCGCCGTTGATGGACATCTTGTCAAATGAACACAAACCCTTTGGCATGAAGCATGTGTGGAGAGCAGCGGCTAAATGGATGCTGGGTTAATCAGGGAGAATGGGAGGACAGACCCTCAAGCAGTGAGTCAATAAGGCTCATCCGCTCAAAAAAGATATTTACGCTGGCATGTGGACGCTGAGAGTGCTGTCCACACCGCTGTACCAGTGATGCTAAAAGAGATCTGTGCTCAGCTCTTCTGATCTAAGAGATCCAGACCGCCGGCAATGAATGTGTGCCAGACGGCGTAATTAAAATATAATTAAACACCAGAGAGATGAGACTAGCGCTATCAGAATTTCTCAAAAGGGAATGCGAGCTAGTTCACATTAGCAAAAATTTGCTTAGCATGTAGTTTCAACAGACTTTCTTGGGAAATTATGTGAATTTATCAAGGACGCTGGATAGTTTCTACTTAATCTGGTTATTTCAGGTATTTTGCCTTAGAAAAAAGTACAGTGCACTATGGTAATTTGCTATATACCATGGTCCTGCATGCATGGGGACAGCTGGAAATCCTGGAAAAGTTACAAGCTATTTCAAAGAATATGATGGTATCCCCATGGTATTACAATGCTCCATTTTTTATATTAAGTATTTATTCATAATCTCTTTATTTTTGTTTATGTCAGATAGCATTAGCATGGGTGCAAACAGTTTGACTAGTTTGCATTAGCAAAACACGCTTAACACAGTTTCATTAACCCCTCCTGAGAAATGTTAACAATATTAAGTAGAAAATATCTTGTCATAGAAATGATTGTGAGGGTACAAAGGCACAGATATTGCGTCAGAAGCGAATACAATATAAATTCAGTCATATCAAATTATATATTTGAACAAAGAGTAAACAAAGGGCATTTGTCACATCTAAACTTGCATTAGCATGGACGCTAACAGTTCTGTAGGAGGGGGACAGTCACCTCCATCCCTCACCCTTCCCACCAGTTCTGTCCTTCAGGCCGTTTTCAGCCGCCAGTGAATCCATCACAACATGACAACTGAAGGGCTGCGAGCTGTCAGGGGAGCTTCCGTATGGGAGCACCGGATGATGATAGACAGGAAGAGGTCAAGGAGAACAACGCACACATGAGCAAGCAATTGCACACATACAGACAGTGAGAGAGAGAGAGAGAGAGAGAGAGAGAGAGAGAGAGAGAGAGAGAGAGAGAGAGAGAGAGAGAGAGACGCAAACAGACCAGAGTGTCTGAACTCAAAACACGGACGTCAGACTCGGCCGATTCAAAAGATCTGAATTTAATCATGCGAATCATATTATACAAATGATTTTAAACATATACAGCACGCTGCCGTGATCACAGAGTGAAGAGGATGGACCCAACCTTCGCTCGATCTCGCTGAAAGGACGAGCCGCCCATTGTCTTTGAGAGACAAGTTTGCTGGCTTTGCATTTCACGGACGAAATATGCAAATGATGTATTTGTGTGATATCAAAGGACACCTCTCTCCATCTCTCTTTCCTGGGACAGCTGACAGTCCATTCAGGGTCCGATGGAGGGGCTCATAAGGGAGAACTGAGGAGGATCGTGACAGGAATCAACATATGTGCTTGCCATCAAAAGCAAAAAGGAAGTGATGAATATTCATAGGCAGGAGCATTTTGGCAGGCGGCGGCTATTGTTTAACAAAGAAAAGAGCAAAAACGACTCACAGCTGAGGATGATGAGTCTCATACACCTGCTCATAATTATGACAGCAAAGAGATACACATGCAAGCTTTTTCTAATTAGGCTCACACACAGCCGCATACAGGTGCTAAGGTGCGAAGTTTACACAGGGAAAAAAAAGCAGTGTCTCAACAATAACACATAAGAAGAACGGATCAATACCTCTCCTCAAGTACACCAATTTGCCTAATGTGCGATTAAAGCTAAAACGTACTTTTGCATGGTGAAGTCGATACAAACGGCGTTCCCTTGAGAGTCTATCTCAGCTTACATACATAAATAATGTTTTGTCAAGCAACGTTTTTCTTCCAGTTAAACAAACTGCTGTCTGTTCTGATTCAAAGAGCAGTGTTTCATAATTATCACACCTTCCCATCATGCTCTAGTTTTCAAACCCTTTATCCTTTCTAATTACGTAAATATGCCTGAGCTGTTTTACATTAGCACCCATTAAAAAAATAATGCGGTGGCACAATGGTTGAGTGATGCATCAGATGGTACTTTGATAATATGGTACTTGCATGGTACATATAAAATACCATAGTATGACTGACAAAAAAAAGAACCATGGCACTGATGTAATTTTTAGGCAAGTATGACAACAAACTCCCAAAAAGTACCATGGCACTATACAACTTTGACTTTTATATCACCTCCTACTATCCCAGCAAACATTGGTCTGACTAACAAAAATAGTTGCGGTAGGACAGCACATTTCTTAAAAATACATTCAGATACGTCCGTTCAACTTTCATTTTGGAACAATTTTTCAACCATGACGTGACGTGTCGGAGGGATGTCTTTTCAACGGCCATTAAACGTCCAAATGTTTGCTGGGATGGTACCGTGAAGGTATCCGATGGCTTTGAAATATACCATGGTGCTGAAATCCATGTACAATGAACATTATAGTAGTTCTATGAACATTATAGTAGTACTATGAACATTATAGTAGTACTATGAACATTATAGTAGTACCAAGAACATTATAGTAGGACTATGCTACATGTCTAAAAACAGGGTATTTTTGTCACTTTTTTGTAAGTGTTACAAAAGTACCATAGTACTATCATATTTTTGGAAATGCACTATAGTAGCCTAAAATCAAATATCTTGTTGTACTATTTAAAAAGTATGGTGCATGAATTTCTGTACCATGGTACTACCATGCTTGTTTGGACATGTTTCATTGAAACAGTACCTGTACTTATTTTCTAAGAGACACTAGAAAATTATAATTGCAGAAATACTGTAATACTGTAGGCATTTTAGTCAGAAGAGCTGAAAACCCACTCATGCTGGTTGGATTTTTCTCCATGTCGTCGTGCTGTTTCACTAAACTATGTGTACGTTTACAGTGTAGTGAAACACTGAGAGTGGGCTGTCATTCTTCATTGCAGCCTAGCATCTCAGCGGGCTTTTACACGTCTCCAGCTCGCCGGACGCCCACTAACAAGTGGAGATTTCCTCTCTGTCCTCACCTCCTACTCAACACAGCAGATGAGCAGTGAGAAAACAGAAATCTCTTTAAAAGAAGAAAAGACACCAAATCCTCTGGCCAAGTCTCCGCTCCATTCACCAACTGAACGGCGGCTGTTTTGTGGCCTTCTCTCGCTCCTCTGTTCTTGGACCTGTCCATCTAGACTGCAGCTGTCAAAATTTTGACGTCTTAATCAATCTCGGCCATGACCCCCGTCTCTTGGGGAGAAGAGGAGGATAAAGCCAGGGGTCACCCCTGACCCTGTCTAGTATTCCTCCCCTCTCGCCCCCATCCCCGATCACGACATCCCAACAATTGGGGAGAGGCTTCCATTGAGGCCTTCTGGGGTATAGGGCTTGTATTCCTTATCCTCAATGGGCTTTTTTCACAAGGTCCTTGGGACGCCCCATTGAGAAAGTTCTCGCCCTCGTCATTGAAGGTGAAACTCTGCATCCCTCCCCTGGCCTGGGCTGCACACACAGACTTATTAAACAGACAGTGACTCGCATCTGCATGCTGGGATAGAAAGCCACCTTTTGAACCCGCTTCAATGAGGAAACAACTGCCTGTTGCCTCGCTGAAGACAGCATGTGATGGCTTAATCAGACATTGATGACAGGCTCATGCTTAAATAACACAGATATAAAGAAGATGGTCTAAGGGTATGTAAAGAAGGCACCTTGGTTATTTATAAAAGCCGGAATTTAGAGTATTAGCTACTAAATTCTAAATATGATTTGTGATTTGCTTTCATTGGTCACTTTTTGCATTGGCATTGCATAACAAATATATTTTATGAACCAATGATCAACAATAAGTAGTTTTTTTTTTCTGTTATCTGTAGCTGTAACTTATGTTACCTTTGTGATTACGAGATTGTTGCATTCAAGTGCTTTGTTGTCAGAATGAACAGGAATCATGGAGGAAACCAGGTTTAAAAACCTATTTATTGGGAAAATCTTATTAAAACCAAAATTACAGGTCCTTGTCCAAAAATTAGCATATTGTGATAAAAGTTCCTTATTTTCCATAATGTAATGATTTTTTTTTGTTTTAATACTGATGATTTTGGCATACAGCTCATGAAAACCCAAAATTAAAAAAATTAGCATATCATGAGGTTCTCTAAACGAGTTATTAACCTAATCATCTGAATAAACTAATTAACTCTAAACACCTGCAAAAGATTCCTTTTAAAAACTCCCAGCCTGGTTCAATACTCAAAACCGCAATCATGGGTAAGACTGCCGACCAGACTGCTGTCCAGAAGGCCATCATTGACACCCTCAAGCGAGAGGGTAAGACACAGAAAGAAATTTCTGAGCGAATAGGCTGTTCCCAGAGTGCTGTATCAAGGCAGCTCAGTGGGAAGTCTGTAGGAAGGAAAAGTGTGGCAAAAAACGCTGCACAACGAGAAGAGGTGACCGGACCCTGAGGAAGATTGTGGAGAAGGACCGATTCCAGACCTTGGGGGACCTGCGGAAGCAGTGGACTGAGTCTGGAGTAGAAACATCCAGAGCCACCATGCACAGGCGTGTGCAGGAAATGGGCTACAGGTGCCGCATTCCCCAGGTCAAGCCACTTTTGAACCAGAAACAGCGGCAGAAGCGCCTGACCTGGGCTACAGAGAAGCAGCACTGGACTGTCGCTCAAATTTTGCATGTCATTCGAAAAGTTGCCAGAGTCTGGAGGAAGACTGGGGAGAAGGAAATGCCAAAATGCCTGAAGTCCAGTGTCAAGTACCCACAGTCAGTGATGGTCTGGGGTGTCATGTCAGCTGCTGGTGTTAGTCCACTGTGTTTTATCAAGGGCAGGGTCAATGCAGCTAGCTATCAGGAGATTTTGGAGCACTTCATGCTTCCATCTGCTGAAAAGCTTTATGGAGATGAAGATTTCGTTTTTCAGCACGACCTGACACCTGCTCACAGTTCCAAAACCACTGGTAAATGGTTTACTGACCATGGTATTACTGTGCTCAATTGGCCTGCCAACTCTCCTGACCTGAACCCCATAGAGAATCTGTGGGATATTGTGAAGAGAAAGTTGAGAGATGCAAGACCCAACACTCTGGATGAGCTTAAGGCCGCTATCGAAGCATCCTGGGCCTCCATAACACCTCAGCAGTGCCACAGGCTGATTGCCTCCATGCCACGCCGCATTGAAGCAGTCATTTCTGCAAAAGGATTCCCAACCAAGTATTGAGTGCATAACTGAACATAATTATATGATGGTTGACTTTTTTTGTATTAAAAACACTTTTCTTTTATTGGTCGGATTAAATATGCTAATTTTTATAGATGGGTTTTCATGAGCTGTATCCCAAAATCATCAGTATTAAAACAATAAAAGACCTGAAATATTTCAGTTGGTGTGCAATGAATCTAAAATATATGAACTTTTAATTTTATCATTACATTATTGAAAATAATGAACTTTTATCACAATATGCTAATTTTTTGAGAAGGGCCTGTATATGTAGTATCACATGAACTGACAAATATTTAAACATTTACAATGCTATTCAGATTCTGTAATTTCGGTCAAATGCAGGCTATTTTCAAAGTTTTCTTTACAAAATTTCTTAGGTATGCTTTCAAAACTTTTGCAAATTCAACCCCTATGTTTGCCAGCTACTAACAGTCAGATCAGCAGAGCGACCGAACGTAGTTTGCAATGGATAAAAATTAACATTGATAAGATCGATAAATGTTACATTGGTGACTCAGCACTGGCTTCAGCACTAACCCTAACCGTCCTGAAAGAGCAAATGATGGCTTTGTTCAACTGACCTAAAACTTATAGTTCAGCCCTGTGCAGAGAAGTGGCCATAAATTAAACAAATTATCCTCTACTGCTTTTAAGACTTGAAGTGTTTCGGGGTTTTTTTATTTACATGCAAGTTGGGAAATAAAATCTAAAAACTTTTGCCGATGCCAAACAACAGAAATATTAAAAACACCCTCTTCCAAATATCGCAGAGTAATGAAATCATCAACGCAAGCCCTGAAGTGATTTAAGTAAAACGTTCCACCAAATGTCTTTGTGGAAACGCCGTTCAGCTCTTGGTAAATTACAGCCTCTTTCCTTCATTTCAACACATCTGAACGGCAAAAGAGAGCAGAGGGAGAGAGACGGAAAGCTAAGGAGCGAGTGGGGAACCTGGCCACTGCCAGCGAGCTCTGCTAATAAAAGAGTGGCCAAGAAAAACGGCCAGATTCCTGAGAATGGCCTTTCCCAGTGTACCCCTTTAACCACCCACACAAGCACATCCACTGAGAGAGAGAGAGAGATCGCCCGCGGTGATGGCCGACCGCCCCCCTTGAGCCCGCAGGAGCCCTAAATTACAGCCCGTATTTGTCATGCAATTAGCCCGCCGAGATAGCGCTCATAAATAAAGGCCGTTAGACTGGCCAGTCGGCCATTTATCACCCCGCTCAAGCGATGACCCTCTCCTGGACCAGTCAGAAAAGAAAGAAAGGGCGTGCTCAAACTGTCTACATGTCCTCTGGCTCTTCCTTTTTGCTTGCACTGACCTCAGCATTACCCCAAACAGTATATCATGGCTTTTTCAGTGCCGTATGGCCTGACTACGGACACTGGGAATCAAAGCCAGCATGGAGAAAGAGAAACGGCCCTCTGGTGACAGAAGCAATCTATCTGATCCTCTCCTTTTCTTCTTTTATCTGTCCTGCTCTTTCAGTGTTTTGCCAATCACATCTTTTCGCTTTAATGTGAACTGAAAACCATTGCACATGCTCTTGAGAGATAGCAAACAAGAACGAGAGCGAAAAGGGTACAAGAGCATTCGCCCATGATCTAATTAAGCGGATTCTGCACATAAAACACACGGCTGTTGCTCCAACAAAATAATTAGCGCCAACGTTTCTCATGCGCAAATCCATAGGGAGGTGTTTTGATATCAAACAGGGCGGTTCATAATCATAACCAGACCTCTTGAATAACAACACTCGCTTAATCCACAGTGAATCTGCTGAGTACCCAGCTGTCTACATCTGAGTAAACTCTCACATCCCTGAGGGGGAAAAAGTGCATCCGGGTCAGCCTCACTTATAATGATCTCATCTTAAATTATGGAAAGTATTGCTGCTGGGTGATCAGGGCTTTTTTTTACTTTCCATGTGGGAGGTGCATAAATCTCGAATCATAACAGAACCTGGTGAAACGCTCTGTTTGAAAAACTCGAGCGAGGGAGTTATCCGAGCTCTTACCTTGGCATGTTCCTCCGTGTTCCTCATAGCCAGGGTTACACAAACAGTTTCCAATAGGCACCAGCCATTCTCCATCTGCTCCACAGTACATTTTAGGGACCTCGCGTTCCTCTGAATTGTCCACACAGGATCCACGTACCTCCACTAGTGATGAGGTATCCGCCCCAGTGGTGGTGTCTGGGAACTGGGCCAAGTTGCGTACAGTGAGGGGGCATTTCTTATAGAAGATCCGTACGGATACCAGAGCGATGCAGGCCCCGACATCCTGGAAGGCCAAGTAGAAACCCTTTCGTGTCAAAATTCCTACATCCCGCACTTCTGTGTTCAGCTTCATGATGCGGTCTCCTATGTCCACCTGCGTGAAGCTCTCATCGGCCGCGATGGTGTCGATTTTGGTGAACTGGTTCTCTCGGATGTACCGCTCTTTGTCATTGTTGGATTCATAGTAGTAGAGGTTAAAGGTCTCCTTGCAAGTTCCCATGACTCCTGGCAGGCTGTTGCAGTCACGCAGGGTAAATTTGATCTCGATGTAGACTCGCTGAGCTCCGCCACGGGGGATCCAGTCTGTTCGGAGCCAGTTGTTCTGGTTGGGTTCCATTACGTTGCATACCTGGTACGTCCTGATTGGCGTATTCTTCTCATCCATGATGCTCACCTCTTCCCACTGTGAGAGAGATGGAGGGAAAGACAGAGAGGTAAGTAGGCCTATAGAGATTCTGCTAGGGAGACTTTTGTCACAGCAGGTGCACACAATTCCAGGCCCAGAGCTGGAGATTTTCCACAGACCAACAGCTGCAATGATGCAATGATTTAATTGATTACAATATGATAATGAGAATTTAATCACACATCTGCCTAAGTCTGTGCACTTTTTTGTGGATAGTAGGGATAGTGGTAACACTTTAGTTTAGGGTCCAATTCTCACTATTAACTAGTTGCTTATTAGCATGACCATATTCTACATCCCTTAATCCTACCCAATACCTAAACTTAACAACTACCTTACTAACTATTAATAAGCAGTAATTAGGAGTTTATTGTCATAGTTAATAGTTAGTTAATAGTGAGAACTGGACCCTAAACTAAAGTGTGACTGGGATAGTTTACCCAAAAATGAAAATTCTGTCATAATTTACTCAAACCCATATGACTTTCTTTCTTTAGCAGAAAACAAAAAAAGAAATGTTGAAGAATATTTGTTGCCCATAAAAGTAAAGTCGGTGAGGTGCAAGACACCACTGGAAGCCCACTGATTTTTTTTCAAAAAGGTATTTTTGTGTTCCTTATTAGAAAAGTCACACAGGTTTAAGAGCAACATATAAATTATGCAATGTAAGTGATTTTCATTTTTGGGTGAACCATCCCTTTAAGACAAAAAGTTGTATTCCTCAAACTCTACACTGCTTTGCAAACTCTTTGGCCACTCATATATGTTATTGGAGATTACATTTTTCTTTTAAATGTAAAATTGTCAAATAATCAACATAATTGGGATTATATGATTCTTCAAAGCATTTTTAAGCTCCATTTATGTACATCAAAATTTAAAGTGCCGTTTATGCATTTCAAACGATAGATGTGATGATATGTCAAATTATTGAGCTCTGTAATGGGGAGAAAGACAATTGTTTAAAAATCTTAAAACTAAGGCGCAAGTACGGTTTTCAATAATAATACAGCATTACCAACACCCTTGCACATATACCAAACAAATGCAGTACCCAGCCCTGCAAGAACGCTCTGACTTCCTGGTCACCATTAATCCCATATTAAGCCATTGTAATACCATGGGGCCTAGAGTTTGATGCTTCCTGCTGGTGAGAGTTTCAAATGAGATGTATGCAATGAAGGAGAGTTTTGAAAAGGCCTGTCACGATCTATGACGCTGTCTTTTCTTCTCGCTTTTTTACTCTTTGTAAGTCGTAAGTGTAGAAATCCCAGCTGTCACACCGATAAAGCTGTACATTCGGCCTGCTTGCATGAGGGAGGGGGTTCTGTCGGGACCCTGTCAATCAAACGGGCCGATGAGATAAAGCAGCAGTGGGTGGGGGGGACCACATTTCCTCAAATGCCAAGTTCACCACTAAACCTGAAACCAACATAAGTGGGTACGGAGAGAACAAGGAAGACTAATTGTGGAATAATTAATCAATCAAATCGCAGATAAATAACTTTACTTATGCTCGAGTAGATTGATTTCAATATTTCAATAGAAACATTTTAAATAAGTTCATGTAATGTATTATTGTTTATTTTTATAAATATGTAATATTTTAAAACTATAATGTGCTTAAACTTACACATACAGTTGCTGACTGCATAATAATTATAATTAAGTATGAATATTAATGTTTAAAATGACATTTAATATTTCAGTCTCAGCATGTTAACCATCAGCGTGCAGTGTATTATCGATTTTCTTATTTCTACTCATTTTAGTAAGTCAAAAAGTCAAGATTCATTGTTGTATATGCAACACACAGTGCACCAAGAACAATACAATTCTCGAATTTTAAGATGCCAACCCATAAATGATGTAAAGAAATGAACATTATAATTACACAGCATCAAATTTCTAAATGAATTATCCTGAGCACAAGCACTTAAACTCAAGTCGTTTCTCTGTCTGTATGAAACATCAAATTATAAGAACAGAACCATTTCATCTGTCAGGATTTATAATTATGGATGTTTGTGTAGGTCCCATTAATCTTCTGTGCTTCATCTATGCACTAATGCAGAAAATACTGATTGCATACAGTGTGACGCCTCTTGAGCCGTTTCCTATCAATTTTTGGTGTGGTTTTAGCATAGCATGAGGCCTTGTTTAGACCTTCAAGTATTATGTACAGTGTGGAACAGCAATTCCGCATGAGCCCCAAAAAAGGTTCTTTAATTTCTCTAATCTGCTTTTCATGTGCAACTATAGTTTCCAAGACAAGCAACACCTCCAAGAGTTGTCAATAGGGATTTTTCCACACAAATGCAAAAGTAAAAACAACATCGTCTGCCCTGTGTATAGACTCACCCCTCCTTCCGTCGGACTCGCAACCCATTTCAATTCTCCTTGCACAGTTCTTGAGTCCAGCAGCGTCACTGCGGAAAGACAAAATGCTGTGAGTCACTGAAGATGGATCATCAACCTCCTTATGACTAGACCAAACTGTCTCTTAACTCACAACTTGTTTCTTTTGCTACCCTTTTGTTCCCAACCGCACAAAGTTCTTACTCTCTCCATTTCCTCGAAGTACACTGATTTATGCTTATTAATTAAATTGACTGGATATGGTTAAATAACACAAACAAAAGTTCAGCCAAAATAAGTATTTATAAGTATTATAAGTTTGATTGTGATATGATTAAGTATTGTTTTAATCAGTGTTCCAGTTTGGCTATTTTCCAAACAAAATCCGGTCCTTTGAGAGAAGAACATAATTAGGGCACAGTGAATGTGCAAGGAATATATAAGAAGCTTATGTTTACCAAAAGTTTTTTTTTTTTTTTTTCTAAAGGTTTTAGAATGTGTGAGTAGCCTATAGTCTATATACACCAAAACAAAGCCCTAGCACACCCTAAATTAAAAGCGTACTGTGTAATGTGATATTTACACGAGATTAAAGTCTATATTAGACTTTTTTATAATGCGTCTCGTGCGTGTCTCTGTTGATTATGATAAACGAATTTCATACATTTCGCTTTTGAAAACACTTAAAATAAATAAATAATAATAATAAAGGAGTCGCGAAAATGCAAGTTTCCATCACATTATTCGACCAATACTCTGCATATATTTCCATTCTGGTCACCCAAGCACATTTGATTAAATAAAAATAAATAAATACAAAAAGATAGGTGGAATAAAAAATAGTTCCAACCAAAATTAGAGCGTTTACTCCCAATAGAGTCCGAGTTTAAACTTCGTTTGATGAAAAAACGGTTCAGTCTTCCATTAGATCTGCGGATTTGGGAACCACCGACACTTGGAGATCCCCAATGGGACTTTCGGAGAAAAGAAAAAATGTATATAATTCCTTTACGCTGACGGGATAAAGAATAGAAGAAGAAAAAAAGAAAATAGAAAAACGGCAGTCTGTGCCACTCTACACCGTCCCGAGTCGTAACCCAAACAACAACCAAAAAATAACTCTTGGCGAAATTTTCCTTTGGTTTGGTAAATCCTTACCTTCGTTAGGAGGGTAGACCCGTGCGGTTAATGTTAAAGTCGGTATCCAGATTATTAGCGCAAAAGTCGCTGTGAACACAAGCGCAGCCATTGGTGTCATTTCGTGTGCGTCTCCTCCGCTCCGCGTACGGACCGAAGTTGCGTCTGTCCCGGTGGAATTAGCGTTTGAGAGTGATGCACTGAGCGCCGCTGAACACCGCCGAGGGGCGGATCTTTACTGCCTGACGTGCCTGTCACAGCGGGACACAAAAAGTCAACAGTCTGTCCATTCGGGGGATAGCCAGCCCATGTCCCAGGTATATGGTAATTGGAGAATTGTATAATTATAAAAAAGTATTTCTTCTTTCAATCTTTTTGCGTATCATAGAAAACCTAAACTCGCGCGCGCGTGTGTATATGTGTGTGTGTGTGTGTGTGTGAGAGAGAGAGAGAGAGAGAGAGAGAGAGAGAGAGAGAGAGAGAGAGAGAGAGAGAGAGAGAGAGAGAGATAATGCAGGGTGTGCACGAGAATGCAAGATAAATAAAGAGAGAGGCTGTTGTTAAAGCGATGCTTTTACATACAGAACATGGTCTATAACGTATATGAAATACCCATTTCATAATTATTATGTATGTATACGTCATAGATAAGACTAGCCTATATGGAGCGCGCAAGTCATTAAAGTTAAGTTAACCAGCTCTTTATTGGGAAGAGCAAGCGCGCCGTCTAGTGTTTGCAATTTATTCTTCTAATCCACAACACTCGAAGCCTATTTATAAACGTGATTGTTCGTGTATAAAGAGGCTACTTTTATAACTTAACAGAAAATGGTTCAGTGGAAGAATCCTCCAATAATTATAATTTAAACAAAAAATCCTAAAACATAAGAGAGTGGGGAGATGCTTCAAAACGTAGGCTAAACCAGACCATTTGCAGTGTTTCAAATTGCGCAATGTTTCAGTAGGCTACTACAGTTTTAGTTCTAGACTAATTTTCGCAAATCGGTTCTTTCAAACAGTTCATATCAAAGGGATTTTCAGACATTATTTTATATCTCGGCATAATTGCGTCATTGGCATCCCCGGCATGATATAGGCTACCTAGCCTATATAGACTACGTTCCAGTAGACACATGCAATTTAATCTTGCGATTAAGTTTTATTAATTTTAATCGTGTCCGACAAAAAAAGTATGATTCTTGAACGAATTGTTCAGACCTCTAAAAAAAAATCCGATTAATTCGCGAATCGGGCATCGCTAGTCAGTATGTGTTGCTGCAAAGACTAAAAGTTATTAAATGTTAGGGTGAGACCCTTTATGCCTTTATCAACTGGACGCCTACACTTCACGACCTCTCCTGCCCTTGTCAATCACGCGTTTCATGACGCCCACAACCAGGGTTGCGTCTTTTCCATCGTAGAATTCCATCAATAGCAGCAGATGCGTCGAATTCGCTTCGCGCTTTGCGCCGTCTTACTGCATGCGCCCACCTGATGAGCCAATCTACATCCTGTAACGGGTGGCAGGGCTGACTGTGTGCTGACAACTTTGACAACAGTGTGTTTGCATATGGATGGGCTTCAAGGGAGATACTGACTTGAGTTATTAGGTACCGCCCTCGAGGCTGATGGATCTGAAAGAGACAAGGCACTGTTTATACTTTAACATTAACAGTTGTAGCAGCACTTTATTGTTGTGTCGATCAATGTAAATGGCCGGAATAAAGAGAGATATCACAGTGTTTTTGCCTAAATAAATAATCATGTGAAGCTTAGTGACTTTGTGGAAAAACTAGGCACACTTTGGTGTGGCATGACATTTTTTTGTTTTTTGGAAAGCATTTAAGACAAGATAAAGGTTTGATAAACATACATTTATGCTGCATTTGCAACCCTTTTACCCATTCAGGTGTAGTTTTTTGTAATGTTGTTTAGTTCCAGGCCCCATTTTGAGCCCTATTTATGGAAAGTGCCAGATTGTTAAAAATGCTTTTCTTATTTAGTAAAGTGCTCCCAGTAAAGGCTGTTTTTTGAAAGTTTCAGCAGAATGGGTCAAGGCTTGAAAATCGTTCCACCGCCTTCTCAGATTTTATAATTCAAGATTCGTCTGACCACAGCTAGCGTTTCCTGTTTATGTATAGGCCGGAGAAGCTCTGTTTTTGTTCTTTTCCATATGCGTTTGGGGCCTCTCTGGGATCTCTCGTTTTTAATAGCATTAGGCTGAGGAGCAGGTGACGTCCGGGACTTTGTCTCTAGGGCCACGATCGAAGCGCTTTGTGGCGACGCCGTTGCTCCGGCGAAACCATCTCGCCCGGCATAATGAAGTCGGGCGGAGCATCTGGCGTTCCTAGATGGGTGCCCAACATCGATTGTCACTCAGTTTGACGAAGAGAATGGCGTTTTATTTTCTCAATCTGCACGAAAGACTGCGCAATCATAAAGGCCCAATTAGCCGGGGAGGAGGCGGTTCGCTTTTAGCGGTCTCGGCCAATCGCTTCTGCTTATATTGGTGAAGGCCTATTGATCGCGTTATGGCTAGTGGGCGGGGAGTCACCACAGGCAGGGGTGTGTTTGTGCGAGGCTTTGCTCTGGGCCGTTGTGTTTGGTCATTTGTGTCACAGTTTTTTTTGATTGATTACCGTCAGATCATTTTCCATTCTCTTTCTGGATTCTCGGGTCTCCTGACTGAATTCCCTGAACGGCGCCCCCCACACTCGGTTTTGTTCTCCAAGCCCCAGATGGCATCTGCCCACACATCTGTATTGTGCGATGCTAACGCAGGCCTCCAGACTGAGTGCACCCGGGACCCCCAAGGGACAGTGTGCGTTCTGTAATTGCCAACTTTGAGCAAGACAACACTCTTCTACTTTCCGTACGCCCCGCGTTCTGGCCTCTCTCAGAACCTTCCAAACAACGGACACTCATATCCGAGAGAACTCCGCTCTAATGCGTACATCCTGTGCACATGCAAACATTGAACGTGTGATGGATTGGTTAAAACGTAGTAGAGGGCAGGTCGAACTAAAAGGACGGGCTCAGCAGTCTGAAGAAGCGGGTGGGTGTTTGTGATACAGAAACAAAGGAAGTGAAGAAGAGCTTTTGGGTGTTATTTCACAGATAGTTATTTCACCCTCAGCTCAATTGAGATGTGACCGATTCCAATAAAATATGAGATTGATTGGTTTTCAGTCTCCAATAAAGATGTACCCTTACTAGATGTTTCTATAGCCTTTCAGAGGAACCAAATGAGGAGAGAAGTTTCTTTGTCAGAACGTGCCTGTCTTTCAGCAAATCCAAAAAGACCTTGCTGAGGTTTTTGCATAAAGTCCTTTTTCTCTTTCTGATAAAGATGAGGAATGACTCACTCTTTCTCAGTCTCTATACATGATTTTCCCAAAGACCTTTTTGTTTGAGATAGAGTCCTGTTCCCCCTCGAGTATGTGAATGGATTCCAGACTCTGCAAATCAAACACAAAGCTATCAGCTCTGCTCTGTGTTCTCAACCGCTCATCCCCGGGTAGAGGAGAAATCAATGGATAGCGTAAGAGCTCCTAATCATCAGCAATGGAGAGTCCCTGATGTTTTCCCAACTACAGCATCAGATACCTAACAATCAATGTATCGGACACTCGAATAGAGTTTGGACAGTTTTTATGTAAATGTTACTCACACAGTAAATGACATATACGGAATCTCTACCGCTATTTGTTGAATCTGTTTTAAAGAGCAGGTCCCACATGTGCACTTATTTTCCCTGGGTTCAAAGTAATGGTCGATGGATTTGAGTTTTTCCAATGGTCGTTGTTGATATCTAAAGCAGAAGCAGAACTTTAACACGGCAATGCATACTAGGAAATTAATTCTTCCACCCTTGTCATATCTATCTATCTATCTATCTATCTATCTATCTATCTATCTATCTATCTATCTATCTATCTATCTATCTATCTATCTATCTATCTATCTATCTATCTATCTATCTATCTAGAATATGTCCTTCGATCATCCTCAAAACTTTCAAACCAACATTCAAAGTGTCTAGACGAATTTTCCATCCACCCATCAAGTCTTTCTTTCTTTCTTTCTTTCTTTCTTTCTTTCTTTCTTTCTTTCTTTCTTTCTTTCTTTCTTTCTTTCTTTCTTTCTTTCTTTCTTTCTTTCTTTCTTTCTTTCTTCCCTCCTTTTTCTGTCTGTCTATCTATCTATCTATCTATCTATCTATCTATCTATCTATCTATCTATCTATCTATCTATCTATCTATCTATCTATCTATCTATCTATCTATCTATCTATCTATCTATCTATCTATCTATCCATCCGTCCATTCTTCCATCCATCCATCCATCCATCCATCCTAAAAACTTTCAAACAACATTCAAAGAGTCTAGACAAATTGCCTTTTCCCCATCCACCTGTCAATCTCTTCCTTTCTTCCTTCCTTCCGTCCCTCCTTTATTCCTTCCTTCCTTTCTTTCTTTCTTTTGTTTTCTATCTATCTATCTATCTATCTATCTATCTATCTATCTATCTATCTATCTATCTATCTATCTATCTATCTATCTATCTATCTATCTATCTATCTATCTATCTATCTATCTATCTATCTATCTATCTATCTATCTATTCATCTGTCCTTCCATCCATCCTCAAAACTTTCAAACCAACATTCAAAGTGTCTAGACAAATTGCTTTTTTCCATCCACCCGTCAGTCTTGCTTTCTTTCTTTCTTTCTTTCTTTCTTTCTTTCTTTCTTTCTTTCTTTCTTTCTTTCTTTCTTTCTTTCTTTCTTTCTTTCTTTCTTTCTTTCTTTCTTTCTTTCTTTCTTTCTTTCTTTCTTCCTTTTTCTTTATGTCTGTCTGTCTATCTATCTATCTATCTATCTATCTATCTATCTATCCGTTCGTCCATCCATCTGTCCACCCATCAGTCTTTCTTAAAATAAAATAAAAACCAGCGTTCAAAATGCCGGCAAATTGCTTACATGAATTTAAATTTAATTTGAATTCTGATTCCACAATTTACACAATAAAGAAATTGTGTAAATTGTGCACAATATTTACACAATTCACAAAAAAATATATAAAACAAATAATACAATAAATATAAAAAACAACAAATTAATAATTAAAACATAAACTGTTTGCTATCTATTGACAAAGCTGTCAGTGGAATAACTTATAATAATCGACCAAGTGAATGTGGTTTGTCGGCTGATCTGATAATCTCAAAATGGCCAGATATAAACCGATCCATTGTTCTATCACTAGTTCAAAGCATTGGAGAGCTTTCAAACCCCATAGGCGCAAACATACTACAGAAATCAATAATCCTGAAGTGTGACCACCTTTATAACGAAGGAAACGGTTACGCACTCTGGCTCTTTATTTCTCCAGACCTCCATTGGCAAACATCCCACAGTGGTGCAGACTGAGTGCCACACGGCCTCAACATTTGCAGTAGCATGGCTTCTATTTGCTAATTCTACTTCTCTTAAGAGTTTTAAATAACAGCCTAGTGCCAGCCACAACCCCACAGCAGTAAAGCAGGCTTTAGATGTGGCAGAGTGGCTGTTTGGTGAAGACGGATAGAATGTGTAATGGTGCGGGGTGTCCTAGAGCACTTCAAAAATAAGTAGTCATTAGAATGGTGAAGGCATCACTGTCGGTCCCGTCGCACCAGGCAGCTGTCGAAACTGTACGGAGCAAAAACTCGGGATGAATGAGGAACGAAAGGGAAAGAGAGAGTCATCCGTGACTGTAAAACACATTAGAATATTCGAATACTCCAGAAAGCTCCATAACCTCTACCTTTGGGTACTTATGTATACCATTGCTCAAAGAGTAAGACATCTGATCTGTCATGCAAGACTGCACTCTGCCTTTTGTCATATGACTAAGTTAACTGCCATGACTGTTTGTAACTCTAACCTTGAATTATTTCAGTGCAGCCTTATATTGCTTTGTTTAAATGTCCTCTGCCATTTGTCTCAGAGTCAGCTCCACGCTCAATGGCGCTGAGCGGTAAGGTTTGACATAAACAGAGAGTCAAAGCGGCAGCAGGTGCTGGCAGAGAGGCAGGAAGACAGTGAGACATTTTGTTGTTTCAAACAGCCTGCTGTGCCAATTGCATGAGTCCCCACACACATAAAGTCACGATTAGACAAATATACTTAGTTATAAACACTCAAAAGGCATTTGTATTCATAGGTATTTGTACAGTATGTAACATTTACATATACAAACTGCATTTAATTTTTGGGAAAATAGACCAAAACGTACTCTATCAACATATTGACAACACTATGGTTACTGCTTTGACATGTAAAACTTCAGAATATGAATCCTTGCCCATAACAAATTTAAGAAGTTCAATACTAAGACACAATATAGTGAGACTCCCATTTATTACTTAAAGAAAGAAACTTTGAGAAAGAGCCCTTTAACAGACAAAATTCTGTATAAATGAAATCCAGATGGGAGTAATGAAAGTCAAATCGCTTTGTCTCTTTATATGGATTAAATTAATTATAATAAAACCCCAACAAGGCATGAAATATAAGTGAAACACAGATACAGTGTAACATTAACTTATTGCACTCATTAAGCTGTTTTACTCATTTACCGATGTGTGTGTGTCCTGTCAGAATTGTTCCAACTTGTCTTTAAAAATTACATTAAAAAAGTATGAAACACCATAAGTCAAATAACACAGTAACTGTGGTAAATAAATATGATAGCATTAAGCATATTCAATTAATCAAATTGAAAATAAGATAAAAACAATAATTTATTTCTTTGAATTCAATATTCTCAAATGATACATAAATGTTTGTACACTCTGTATGCCTCGAAAGTTGTTCAAACACTATATATAGTTTACATTTAATAAGAAGAAAAAGAAAGAAAAGAAAAAGATTTGTTATTGTTATTATTCATAATCACAATTTAATAATCATTATTTAATCAATTAAATAGTATTATGTGTTGGGGATAATGCATTATAAGTAACGTACAAAGACAAGTTAATCGGATTACTTTTTTCAAGTTACAAGTAACACATTACTTTTAAACTTAGTTACTTTTTCATATAAGTATAATACAAGCTACTTTGATTTCCCATTTCCCAAGTCCAGATGTGAGGAAGGTAATGCAAAACTAACATACTGTAACATTACTCTCCATAAAAAGTAACTTGAGTAATGCAATTAGTTACTCTTTTAGAATAATGTAATATTGTAACGCAATACTTTTCGCAATACTTTATTGTAACAATAACTTTCCCCAAAACTGATTACTATTATTATCATTATTAAAAATAAATACATTGATTTTGTATGCTTCAGTGTCCATGCAAACATACAAAAATATAGCGTGCTAGAACCACAACTATAAAAACTACAAAGACTTACAGAGGCATATGTGCTAACACACAGGAAACCAGACAAGCAAACACAGACATATGGAAATGAACACAAATTCAGACACACATGCCAAGTAGCAAACTGACACACACACACACACACACACACACACACACACACACACACACACACACATGCAGAGAAGGGCGGAAGGCAGCCAGGTAGCGAGTTTCACCAGTGCCAGAAGCCTAATAAATCATCAGACGTGAGGCTTGAGGTCTTGAGACAGCAGTTGACTGGTTCTTGGAGCGTCAGTCGCCTAGTTAGATATGTAAATATCGCGTAAAGAATTCCGTCCACAATGCCTTCTCCCATCTGTTCCCCTTGGCATATTGATTTTTAAAGCAGTGCTTGTAACATGGCAAAGACTCGGCTTTCCAAGTCACTGCTTTAATTTGCCAGAAATTACAATAGCTACACTGTGCAAACCCTTCATATATCATTCTATCATTACATGGTTTCTTATGTCCTCTTTCACTAGAACAAGCTGAAAGCAGCCCTATAACACATGCCGCTTACAGGCAAAAAATACAGCTTCAGTTTTAGCAGCTTAAATGATCGATTTCACTGTTGTAGAAAAACAGGGAGGCAGAAAGAGAGAAAGAAAGAGTTTTTTTTGTCCCACTTAGTTTTAACGTGGTTCAATAGCAGTGGAGGTGAGCTGCCTGTGCCTGGTCTGCTGAGATGAATGAGAAATCTATGATCTGTCTGAGCGATTTCATTAGGAAAGGGAGAGACGGGGCGGCAGAGTTAATTACTGACAGTACGGCAGTGCTAAGCTGCCACTGATACGTGCGATCAGAGCCGTTTTTAATTACTGCTGTCGTAAAGTGAGCCACATTTACAGTAATAACATGATTATGGTATGAATATTGCAGCGTGAGAGAAGGCATGCCTCACACTTGGTAACATTTTACGCACCGACTGCAGTAATTAGTGCGGTAATTGTGTTGGCATGCTTACTGATAAACAAGCAAATTATTTTGGGTATTACCATGAGCTACAGAAAGACCTGTGATACATTTATCTAGAGTGAAATTGAGAGCATGTGTGTGTATTTTAGGAGAATACATCAAAGTTTGGATGAGTTTATTGGGGTTCACAACAAGGAGAGCCATTTTTAAGATGATAAAGGTGTTCAAGGTTTTTTTTTTTTTTAAGTGAATAAGTGTGTCTGTGTGACAGCAGGAAAGAGTGAGAGGTAATGGGTGAAAATAGACTTGTTGGTGGTCTTGTTCTTGTCGGACTGTCAGCGGGCCGCCCAAGCTCACTGTGAGGTCACCCGTCGACCCCTTTGGCTCCACCACTCTGTCGGTTCCCATGATGCCCACTGATTCCCTTTTCAGCGGCTGACCTGGCAAGGTGAAGAACTGAGTTTCAGGCCTCTGGGAGTTCAGATAAGACCCGCCTCTAAAAATACCTCTCAACAGCCCTGGAGAGCCCTTCTGTCCCATGTGTCCCCTGCAACCAGGAAAAAAATGTTCATCCAAAACACACTATCCAAACTAGGTGCAATGCAGTCATTTTTCTGTCCTCCTTGAAGCATAAATCCTGCACAAAGCAACAACCAATCAGAACACATTTGAGGTTTCATTTTATTGCTGAAGTGATTAGAGCAACAAAATGAATGAACTATGGCTTGTTTCACAGAGCGGTGCAGTATGGCTTAGTAGAGTATAGTACGATTCGGGACCGTAAACCTAGACTGGGAAAACCCAGCCTGATCTACCGGCAATTTGATTTCGCCCTGCAACTCTGGAAACCTGTACAATAATTTCTACTGCTTCTGTTACACTTTTGCGGGAACCAATCACAGACTGGCTTATCCACCTGACGTGCTATTGGCGGGTTTAACACAATGACGGATAGAGAAGCGATGGGTCGTTCCCCGTTGATCACGCCTCTTGTGGTTTGATTGGTTGAAGGACTATTCAATTGCATACAGAGTCATTTGAATTATGCTTGTTGATCACGCCTCTTGTGCAGTAGAAAATACAGAGCAGACTCCCCAGACTAATGTTCGATCTTAAATTGAGCTTGGTCTGGTGATACCAAGTAAACCCTGATCCGGCTTGTATTTCCACCACCAACAGTACGCTTATGATACCCTCGGTGTATCTATTTACGTCATTCTCACGCAAAGAAGAAAGTGACACAGTAAACAACCATGGACAACATACAGCAGATCTTGTTCTTTCTTCTCGGCACGTGGCTGTTGTCACAAGAAGAAGACTGTGCTTTGAAAACAATGCTTTGCTTGAGCCAAGAAAAAACACAGCCGAAAAAAAGCACATGCAAGTGATGATTCTCTGTCAACCAATCAATGTTCTGCATTAGTCTAGCTCCACCCTTTAGTACCGGACTACTGTGCTAGGTAACCCAATGAAAGGATGCCAAAAAGTGGTATGGTTCGGAATAAGGGAACCATTCACAACTTCTGACAACGGAAAGCAAGAACTGCTCAATATTTAGTGGAAACCATGATGCTTTTTTTCAGGATTCTTTGAGGAATAGAAAGTTTAAATAGTTTTTTTTTTGTTTGTTGTTGTTTTTTGTAGCAATTTAAAATCTTTGCTGAATAAAATTATTTCAAAGTAATTAATTTCCAAAAATATCACTGACATATATAGTATTGTAATTTAATATTGTACATTATAATAGTGTGGTATTTGTATTTTTTAAAATGATTTTAGTCTTTAGTATTTCATTTTAGATAAATAATTTGCCTGATACAATATTGTGCAAGTCCTGCCATTTACCGTTACTCACCATAGCTACACAGCGAACAACTAACAATAAATAACATAAACCGCAGTGAAAATGAGAAAAACACTTCCCCAAAACAGGCAGCTCTGCTATGACAGCACTGTAAGATGATTATATATCACAAGCTTAAAGTTCTAGAAGAAAACAGCACAGGACTTAGTTTGATTTACTGTAAATCTCTAACTCTAAAGTCTGACTGACGTTTCTTGCGTTGTCTTTATTCCCCACCAGCAATTTACTAAAGGAATGCATTTCCCTCTGCTTGGACTCCAAATTCCACTGTTTCTCATACACTTTTTCCCTTTGGCTCTTTTAAAGTTTGGTTTCCATTTAATTGCCATAGTGTCTATCCTTCTCAGCGTGCCTCTCTGAAACATGACTCTTGCTACAGTCCATTTGTTTTCACTCCACCTATCCTTACCTCGACTTCGCTCCAATTAGCTCCCATTTGCCGGAGTCCATTAAAATTCTTTAGTCCAATTTTGGGTGAGCGGTCCACAGTGAAAGACTTTCTTTGCCTGCTCCAGGTACTCGGACACTCTTTTGTGGAGACATGGGTTTGGCTGCATTTCATTAACATTACTGTCCTTACAGTATTCAAGTATACTTGAAGTGGCACAACTATATTTTGGTCACTACCATGATCATAATATCATCGTATTATTTAAATAAAGCACCTTGAAGTGTAAATACATACTACAAGAATACAGTATCGTGGAATATATTTTGAAGTACCATGGTATTCAATTCAAAACTTTCTTTCCAAGAAAGTCAGAAACTCGTTTGCATTTTTTGCTAAGGTGAACTAACCCAGACTATTAGAACCCATGTCAAAAGAACACCACCGTTTTTAGAAATAGGGCTTATTCAACTTCTTTCCTTCATTTAGATATGTGGGCAAATGCATTTTTGTCTCAGTGCATGCATTGTTTTAGTTTGGCAGGGTCGTCGCTAGCTTAGCTTAGCATAATGAATGGAATCCTATGTTGCCAGCTAGCATGTCCCGAATAAAAGTGATCCAAAAAAACCCCACCTAATTACTTCTTGTGGCCTGCGTATTCACAACAAATACAAATAGCGATGCAGATTAAGACTATAGGCGATTTCCTAGGCAGATAGTGACTTGGGACTATATTATGGGGAAGCACAGGCGAAGCACTGCTACTTGTGCGCAGAAATATCACGCAACACATGCACAACATACGCCGGTATGTTGACGGAAGTTTGGGGATTTCATGTGTTGCGTGATATCTCTATAATATACTATATACTATATAATATAATATCACTATACTGAACAGATGACTTTGTGAAGGAAAAAAAAATCCAGTATGCTTACCATAAGCGTAAGCATAAGTGCCATTACCATATTTTGGGCACTACCTTGATTGCAATACCATGGTATTCTTTAAAGCAAATTGAAGAGTAAATTACATGGTATCATAGCATTTCAAAATACCACCATGTTATTAAATTCACAACTTTTACCCCAAAAAATCTGTTGAAAATACTTAGCATGTTTGCAATAGCGACGTATCTACACTGTTAGCGCTTATGCTAATGTTATAGTACAGAGTTGAGGTGACAGTTTTTGTTTGTAATGGTGGAGAAAACACATGGAATTGTATATGAACGGTGAAGTGGTAAAATGGCAGTCACTAAATGTTAGCTACAAAATATTTAATTAGCTAATGTTTATCATTGCCTTGTTCCCGCACAATTGTTGCTCACATCTATGAAAGAGTACAACACCTGGAGAGCATCACATTAAGTTTTACATATTAAACAACATCAGTACAAATGTCATTTAAAGACTATAAACTGGCATTTTAAAGTCAATGTTGCTATAACATTCAACAGGGAACATTTAAGCAAATTACTAATAAAAATGCACACTCTGAAGAGATGTATTGGTGTAGGCCCAACTGTACATACAGGTGAGAGTCAAATAAGGGTTAAAGTAGCCTTTTCCAGATTTGCAAAAACAACTGGACACCCTTGAGTGAATCAAAGTTTGTGGAAAATGTGCCATCTTTAGGGTTGTTATAGACCTCTAAGGATCTTGAGAATAAACCAGGTAGTGATAGGCTATTAAGAACATATATTCTCGAATGCTAAATGGTCTCCACTACAGCAGTGTGTTTGCACTCTCTACTCTTGAAGTCAAACATTTCACTTTTCCTCTCTCGTTACACATCTCCCTTCCAAATATACACACTGTGCATTCATCCCCACTGACTAAAAGAATGTACTTCAATACTCATCTGTCTAGCTTGTTTGAATTGTGCCGGTGATGAATGATATTTATTCTGCTCAGGACCTTGAGGTAGCCACATTTTAGCAGCCATTAATAATGTTGATGGCATGCCCTGGCCACAGAGGGGCTTGTAATCTGCGAATGGGTGTGGGGAGATGTGGTCTAGGGGTCAGTGTGTGTTTTTCAGTGCGTACTTCCAATCCAATCCGCACCCTAGTCTGATACCTTGATCTCGCTTTGTATGGAGGCTCCTACGGAGTCAGAAAGAGTGAAAGAGCCAGATAGAAGGATCACTGTGGGGTTGTTTTGTTCTGGACGGAGTGCTTAAAGCTTTACTTGCCACCAAAAGGGGGAAAAGAGGGGTTTTTCAGCTGTCCTCCCACTCCCTGTCCCAGCTCTTCCTGAAGGGAGGGGGTAACAAAGAACGGCCTCCCCCCTGCGGTTCTCTTCGGAGGACGTGGGAGTACCTGCGAGAGGCAGCGCTTGGCTCGGCACGGATCTGTGCTTTCAGATCTACAGACCAATTTTCCACAGTTGTGTCATGACATCTAAGTAAATATCTCCATATGGAGACCCAAACACAGGTACACACTCACACAAACAGCCAGCGCACACAGTCATATAGCTGAATTATAAGCACAGCGAACACTGATGCCACTAGGCGTTTGTGCGTTCAGCCAAAACATACACACATGCACACAAACACAGGCCTGGTCTGAGACCCATATTTCTACTCAGACCAAGAACCACTTCCATCTTGACTAGAGCTGGCAAGCGGTCGAAAAACTGGAATGTGGTCTGAGGGGAACACACAAACCACAGAAGCTCTGATCCAAAATAAACTCAAATGTGTTGCACACACACATACAATGGACATGGAAACACAGAGACGTTATAAATGCACTTTTACAAACCATGTACTGAAAAAAACAACAAAAAAATACTCTTAGATAAATACATTTACTTGTCTTGCATATCTTTTTTGTTTTGTTTTGTAGGGAGTCTTAATGTACTCAAAGTGCATCTGGGTATTTAACATGACAGGTAAAAACAAATTTATTTTTTTAAATCTACTTTAAAATATTTTTCTAATTATATTTAAATTAATATTTTTAGAATACATACATGCATGTTTTATGTCAATGAGAAACCATTTGGAATATTTGTAAATTTTAACAATTTGCACCTAAAATTTGCATATAAATTTAAAAACAATAAATATTACAATTTTGCTACTTACTTGTGTAATAATTGCAACAACTGTGACTTTGTGAGATACAGATTATTATTAACATTTTCATGTTAATGATAACATTTTATTGACTTTTTTATGTATTGTCTTGTTTTATCTACAAACATTTTCTACAGTACAGTAACGCAATTACAGATTTACACGAACACACACACTTGATGTGATGTGAAAACCTTTTTATGTTTCTATTGTATTGAGAATGTCACGATAGATTTATAGACTGCTCTTGTCCTCGGACTGAAATGTGAAGTGAAATGATCATGTTTCTGAGTGTGCTTAAAAGGACACGAGCACGCACACACTATCAATGAGGGAAATTTAGCCTCTCTTTTGCACGTTTCCCAGACCAATAATCCACTGTAATCTCTTATTTCATTTAAGATGATTGTCATGCGCTCTTGAATGCAGGGTGGTCTCTTAGCGCTGTCATCATTCATGACAATGGCTGCACATCTGCGCTGAGCAAACATGAGTTACGAGCAGATTACAATCCCTTTTCAAACCCTGCGTAATCTTGAGGTAATCAGCATCAGGCTACTGCACAGTCCATCCATGTACCCTAAAGCATATCATTAAGGTTTATGGTTCGGTGCTTATTCAGAGGATGACCTATTGACAAACAGACAGATTGCATGGCAACTACACCACCTCGATGTAATTTCCTGTCCCTGTGCGGAAGCAGTTTACTGTCCTGGAGGTTTAGTGCGAGCCAAAAATCTGACAAAAATTAAATCAAATGAATGAATGAATTTTTAATGGTAAAAAAAAGATATATATCTATCTTTTTTTTACCATTAAAAATGCATTCATTCATTTGTGTGTGTGTGTGTGTGTGTGTATATATATATATATATACACACACACAGTATATAAACCAGCCTTTTGTGTTCATGAATAAATAAATAGTCATTTAATTTTTCTTATAATATTGGTCCTTAACATAGGCTTAATTTTCTTGAAGGCATATGCTTGCTTTCTTCTTTCTTTCTCTTTATATATTTATTATTTAATACATTTTGACAACAATTTCTGCATTTCTCTCTGTGTGTGTGTGTGTGTGTGTGTGTGTGTGTGTGTGTGTGTGTGTGTGTGTGTGTGTGTGTGTGTGTGTGTGTGTGTGTGTGTGTGTGTGTGTGTGTGTGTGTGTGTGTGTGTGTGTGTGTGTGTGTGTGTGTGTGTGTGTGTGTGTGTGTGTGTGTATTATTTGGATTTAAATTCCAAAAAAAGTTTTTATGGCATTTGACAAAGAATAAAGAGAATAAAGCAGCCTTTTGTGTGCTGAATAAATAAATATACCCAATTGTGTTCATTTTCTTCATGAAAAATACCATTTGAAGTTTTTTTCTTTTGATTTTACAAAGAAATACAACTCGGACATGTTTTTGTGACATTCAACCAAGCACAGCTTTCTAATG